>JAIEZT010001328.1:11336060-11761060 GCA_019594935.1 Periophthalmus modestus
TTTAGATGCACGGGACAGCTTCATAATGGTGAGGTGAGGCTCAAACCCACGACAGTCTCCCTGAAGAAGACCCTGCTCCTCAAAACGACTCCGTAACAACTCTGTAACATAAGACAATTATTGCAATAAACATCTTAACTGAAAAAAAAAAAAACGTCTGTCATTTCTAAAATAAAACAAAACTGAAATTACCATTTTCATTTTTCCTCAGGGCATAAATTTAACCAGGTAAAACCAAGGTGGGTCGATCAAAAAGGAGCTGGTACAACAAACCAATTGATTATTGATATGGTGGATTTTTATGCCAGAATTGAAATAAAAATCCACCAACTGCAAGTATGGGTTTGACAACACAAAATTAGTATTGGTAACATCAAAAATGACTCATCGGGTACAGCTAATCAAGTCTAGTGGGAGTCAAACATTGAACAGTTAACCCAGTATGAGATGACGAATAACCTTGAATGCCAATAAAATATGGGTCCTCAGAGGTAAGACTTTGAAGGAATGAATGTGATTATTTTGTATTAAATGGCAGAGATTAAGATTGCCTGTCTTGCTTATCGTCAGAAAATTAATACTGAAGAAATTTGTCATTTATAAGAAAACATAAAATTTATTGAAAGTGATTTTTGCCATATTGCTCAGCCCTGAAGCCAAATGAATGGGGAAAGACAAGCAGAAAATTCCCTTTAACTTAGATCTATGAATAATGACTGTAAATGCCTGCACATATACAGTAAAGGGCTACAACACGCTGACAGCTAGCAAAGCCATATACATACACACACACACACACACAAGGCAACGAGCATTACATGGAAAACCACAGTGGTATTTTTAGCCCCAAAGAGAAAGGTTAGAAAATAATCAATACGAATGGAGAAGGAGAGCAGACTCAGACTTATTAGAGCCTTATCCTGACTTTGCCCCTAAGACCACAACAGAAATGGAAACTTTCCATGCTCCTGTGCTGTCTCAACTATCACAACAAACTTTTGGATCTGAGATGGAAATTGCAATTTAGATTCAGGAGTTATACTGACTAAGCATCAAAAGGCACATCTTTACTTTGTGATATCACCAGTAATTAGGTAGAAATATGGCCCTGTAGCTGTCGACTTATAGTTTATTGCATTTCACATTAATTCAGTCCTCAAGATAAAACACCATTTGGAATTTGTTTGGCTGTCACACAAATGCCAAATGTGAGAATCTGAATATTTTAAAACACTGTAGCTTTAGACTAGAAAATCCAAATTAGTGTCAAATCAAAACAGGCGACTGACAATAACGTAGAGAAATGTTTTATGCTTCCTGAACACCAAGTAATCGGTTAGTTCTGTATAAGAATGACAGATTTTAAACATCTTAATTTGGCTGATGGTGGCAACCGGCAAGAGAAAATAAGGTATTAGGTAAATGTGCTTATTTTTCAGTGTGTTATTGTGAAAGTAATGAGGGCAAATCCTCTTAAAAATGTGGGTTTAATGTTTTTAGCCAAAGGCACAAAACGCAACAACATGCAAATCTGTAGTGCATAAAGCAAAAGGAGCAAAAGGTCTAATGCATTTCTTTACAAATAGCTCACAAAGCAAATGGTAGAAATAAAACTCTGAAATAGCCATTATTTGGCAAAATCCACTTGTACTAAAGGCATTTTAACTGCACCAAATGTTCTTTAATATGGCCTGTTTCTTTAAAAAGTGACCTATTTCAGTTGGCTCAAGGACAGATGTGAGGATAAGTCCACATTTAAACTTCAAACGTAAGAGGTAATAACAGTAAAAGCCATATAAAAGCGCAAAATCATCTTCACAGTCTTCCAAAGCTATCTAATCTAGTGAAAGCTTGCTCGATAAAAGGATGTATCCACTAATATACAAATCACATCCTTAGAAGTGTCTCCTCAGATGACCCCTAGGCTGACCCCACCATCTTCCAAGACATCACAAGTGTCCAATTACATTATCATCTCTAATTCATTATTAAAAACATGCACTTATCAGGATGGGGCTAAAATTATATTAAATTAACTTGATGGAAGAATCTAGTTACTGACCTGCCAAGCTGTGCAGTATATGTCGGTGTTCTCCAGGGGCCAGTCCAATAAACACCACCTCCTTCCTGAAATGACTGATGCCGGAGAATGGCAGCACAAGGCTCTGCCCACCCAGCAGTTCGGCCAATGAGGGCTCGACCGCGGCCAGCACGGTTGCCGCCCTAAAAGGAAGTGTAGACATGAATAATATGCCCAGTGCACAGTGCTCAGCCCTGCACATCATAATCCTGACTTCCTTCTCGCTCATAT
Organism: Periophthalmus modestus; assembly: GCA_019594935.1. NCBI lineage: Eukaryota > Metazoa > Chordata > Actinopteri > Gobiiformes > Gobiidae > Periophthalmus > Periophthalmus modestus. The sequence goes on from JAIEZT010001328.1 coordinate 11,338,372, forward strand.
TACATAACAAGAGCATCTAGTGATTAGTGATGGCAAAATCTTCTACTTGAGGTAGATTAAGTATTATGTATCAGCACACCGGACATGTTCCACAGATTATCCGATATATCTGAATGATACCAGGGATTTAGGAAAGTACCATTTTCTATTTATGAGTCAATACATGCATCTGGGCAGAGACAGTACATTGCTTTTCCTTTTAGATGTACAGTATAGAAAAATGCAGAAGGCTAGGACAGATTTTTCTTTCTCCTAACTAAAATAATTATGCAATATCTAAGACATATATCCCAGACCTAGACTCAATGATCTTCTTTCATGTAGATGAATGTTTTTGATGCGATATATTAAACAATGGTTAGGAATTTGACATGCAAATTACTTGGTTTCTTTGAATTGCTTCTCTCAATAGTAAGCAATGTGACAATATGTACATTTAGAACCCTGGGGTGGAAAACAATTCAGTGTATTTATTGCTTTCAATGTTTGATGCAAGCTGCAATGCAAGTAAATTGCACCCACCAGAGCTTGTATGAAAGAGGATAAACAGCTTCAGCTTGATTAGGGTAATTAGTGACTTTGGATTTGCATAACATTGCACAAACAAAAAACTTTGCTTGGATAGTTTTTCAGCATAATTTGTATTGCAGCTCTCAGCATAAAATGAGATATTCCTAATAGTGATTGGTGTAAATGAAGGCGTGAACTCACAGGTCGACTTGTTCCTGGTTAGCAAGATGAGTGACTAATAATGTTATATGTAGAGAGGGAATAGGGATCATGGCTTTGGACAATTTGGGCTCCTGCTGAAGAACTGCCTGTTGGACCTCCGCCACTGCAGAGCTTATCTGTCATTAGAAAACATGAGGTTCATCACATGTTATTAGAAGATGTATGCTTCTTAAATAAAGTACGTTTTACACAAGAGAGAAAAATGCATTGTAGAAAGAAAAACACATGATCGATAGGTAGTGACAAAAACAAATCAATGGCTGATGAAAGAACCCAGTGGTCAATGTACATTAGGCTTTTGTCAGCCTCCAACATCAGGTAATGGAAAATCAAGTGTTCCTTCCTTAAAACGTTTCTCTCCAAGTACAGAACTAACTGTGACCTAAAATCATTCTCTGAACGGATCAATGTCTGCAAGTGAATTAATTAAAAATACTCTACTTCTGGAGAATGATATAAAGAATGATCTAAACAGAATTGACCGGCCCTATACAGTGAGGCAAATAAGTATTTGAACATCCTGTGATTTTGCAAGTTTTCCCACTTAGAAATCATGGAGGGGTCTGAAATTTTCATCTTAGGTGCATGTCCACTGTGAGAGACATAATCTAAAAAAAATCTGGAAATCACATTGTATGATTTTTAAAATAATTTATTTGTATGTTACTGCTGCAAATTAGTCTTTGAACACAGGTCTATCAACTAGAATTCTGACCCTCAAAGACCTGTTAGTCCACCTTTAAAAAGCCCACTTCCACTCCACTTATTCCTATCCTAAATTAGAAGCCTGTTAGCACCTGTTTGAGGTCGTCAGCTGCATAAAGACACCTGTCCACCCCATACAATCAGTAAGACTCCAACTACTAACATGGCCAAGACCAAACAACTGTCAAAATGCACAAGAGACAAAATTGTAGACCTCCACAAGGCTGGAAAGGGCTACAGGGCACTTACCAAGCAACTTGGTGAAAAAAGATCCACTGTTGGAGCAATTATTAGAAAAATGGAAGAAGCTAAACATGACTGTCAGTCTCCCTCGGACTGGGGCTCCATGCAAGATCTCACCTCGTGGGGTCTCGATGATCCTAAGAAAGGTGAGGAATCAACCCAGAACTACACAGGAGGAGCTGGTCAATGACCTGAAAAGAGCTGGGACCACCGTTTCCAAGGTTACTGTCAGTAATACACTAAGGCATCATGGTTTAAAATCATGCATGGCACGGAAGGTTCCCCTGCTTAAGCCAGCACATGTCCAGACCCATCTTAAGTTTGCCAATGACCATTTGGATGATCCAGAGGAGTCATGGGAGAAAGTCATGTGGTCAGATGAGACCAAAACTTTTTGGTCTTAAGTCCACTTGCCATGTTTGGAGGAAGAAGAATGATGAGGACCAGCCAAAGAACACCATCCCTACTGTGAAGCATGGGGGTGGTAGCATCATGCTTTAGGGGTGTTTTTCTGCACATGGGACAGGACGACTGCACTGCATTAAGGAGAGGATGACCGGGGCCATGTATTGCGAGATTCTGGGGAACAATCTCCTTCCCTCAGTTAGAGCATTGAAGATGGGTCGTGGCTGGGTCTTCCAACGTGACAATGACCCAAAGTACACAGCCAGGATAACCAAGGAGAGGCTCCGTGAGAAGCATATCAAGGTTCTGGAGTGGCCTAGCCAGTCTCCAGACCTAAACCCAATAGAAAATCTTTGGAGGGAGCTCAAACTCAGTGTTTCTCAGCGACAGCCCAGAAACCTGACTGATCTAGAGAAGATCTGTGTGGAGGAGTGGGCCAAAATCCCTCCTGCAGTGTGTGCAAACCTGGTGAAAAACTACAGGAAACGTTTGACCTCTTGTAAAGGCTACTGTACCAAATATTAACATTGATTTTCTCAGGTGTTCAAATACTTATTTGCAGCAGTAACATACAAATATTTATTTTTTTTTTTTTTTAAATCATACAATGTGATTTCCAGATTTTTTTTTTTTTTAGATGTCTCTCACAGTGAACATATATATGTACCTCAGTACCCCTCCATATATATATAATATATATATATATATATACATAATAATATATATATATATATTGCTATCACTGTATATATATAATATAATATATATGTATTATATATATATATATATGTATATATATATATATATATATATATATATGTATATATATATATATATGTATATATATATATATATATGTATATATATATATATATATATATATGTATATATTATATATATATATATATATATATATATATATATATATATATACATATATATATAATGTGTCACCACTATCAGATTTACAAACACATGTAAACCAGGTGTCGGCGCATTTGGACTTACTTGACTTTTTCAATTGTGACACACGTTATACTGCAGAGCACAATAACTCTAAGATTTAACCGAGAATGACCTCTTAATATTCTACAGTCTGAAAGCCAGCTACAAGTCTCACCTGTGGGGTAGTGATGCGGATGGAGAGAAAGTAGTTTGGTCTTTTACTTTCCTTCTTCTTTTTGCTAGTGTCTTCTTCACTGTCTGCTTGCCCTCCAATTTCTCCTCTCTTTCTTTTCTTCAGTTTTTGATTTGTGTTAGTAACTGAAATTTAAAACAAGTTTTACATTTAGAATTGTGAACAGCTTACTTGAGTTAACCCTACAAATAAGCAATAGAGACCTACATCCCAGCTCCTTCCATGATGTTGGGCTTGTCAAAGCAAATGGAAGCTCAGACATGAGAGTGTCCAGCGGTTCATCTGACTTCATATTTTTTTTTAGTTTTTTCTTTTCCCTCCACATCTTCCTTCTAGTCTTCTTATCCTTTAGACCTGATGAAATGTAAAAAGAAAAAAAAACACATACTGCAAATATTTATTTCTTTTGGTAAAGTCAGAGACCCTTATTAGAGAACATAAAGAATTACATTTGTTACTCCTTTCCAAACAAGCCCAAACAAAAGCAAGAAATATGGGAAATATTCTAAAATTCCAGCTATATACCACCACCCTTTTTGCCCATTCTCCACCACAGCAGCACAACCATTATTCTCCTCAGCTTCTCCACCTTCACTTCTATCCCTGGTGAGGTCTGCATCAAAGACACCTGTTAGCTGGATCTTTCCCCATTTGAATTACCTTTAGTTTGACATTTCTGGTCAACAGCTGCATCTCCTCCACCGTCATCGTTCTCTTCCTCTGTAGGAACTGCTGTTATGTCCTTATTTGTTGTGACAGTTGCAGGTAACATGCCTAACGTAAAGGGATAAGTCTGTAAATCAATAAAATTTGTGTTAATAATAATCAATTAAGTAGGTCAACAAGCAGGTTTGACATTCCATCTGTTAGGGCTGAAATTACGATTAGATTTGCATGTATACAAGTAAGTTTAACAAGTAGGATTCTGAGTGCACATTGTAAACGAGACCAACATTTGACAGAAGACTGAAATATGAATTGCTAAACTAATACAAGAATCCTATTTCATAACACGTTTGTAGACATCTTAACACAGGAACAACAAGATGCTTCTATAAAAAGCAAATATACAAGATATTTTGTTGTTTCCAGAGGTTATTATCTAAGTAATTGCAGCTTGTAATGCACCAACTCAACTGCAATTTCGATTCGACTGCAATATCTTTATGCGTCCTTGCCATCTGTGTATTTTTGTTCCACAATGACAGAAGAAGTTCGTTTTAAAACTTACCTGCAGTACAAACCGGTGAGTTGTCAGGTTACTCTCAGAAACTGGATTGTACCAACTAGTAGTAAAACGGTGCAAACTCAAATCTTGTTTGTGTGGCGTTTGAATTTCAGAAAGTGATTTAAATACGCCCAACTACGGCTACAGAAGACGCGACAAACTTGCATGACACCAACACTATCACAGAGCTGCAAAAGGCTTCACACCCCCGTAGCAGTGGTGGTGAAATCTGCTGCCCGTGTGTCACCTGTTGAAATGAATCGACACTTGAGCAAATTAACAGAGCTTGTTAGCAGTTAGCTCCGGATTAGCTGTCTCGACTCGTGACTGGTTATATAAAACATGTTGGGCTCAATATCGACTCCAAAACAATCCCAAAATATAGAGTTTAAAGCAAATAAAGGGATACATTCTTTCAGATGACAGCTTGTGGTTGGGTCAGCTGAAAGGAACCTCGTGTTTGTAAACAATCTCGTACTTCCGGTTTCTACATCGTTGTTTTTGGAGTTTGCGGTGGGAAAGACGCAATAGTGCCCCCTGCCGAACAGTGGCGGTAGAAGCTCATTTTAATCCTTTGCCACATGAAAGAAGAAAAAAAAAAAAACTCTGGCAGTGAAACCAAAAAACAAAAATTTTCTCCAAAAATATACTAAATAATATCATGTCAATTGCATCTTTGAAAAAGTGTCTAATGATGATGATGTTTTTCCTTATTCTCTATGTATTGAGCTGCATAAAATACCAATAGAACTGAAAAACTAAAGAATATCTTACATTGGTTATTATTTGTCCTTTATTTATTACACTGCAAGGCAACAGTAGATAATCTAATACAAAGGGACATACATGTAATATCAAGTTGCAGCTAAATATTTGTGCAGATTATTGGTCATAGAAACCACATGTGATTTTAAATGTGTCATAAATTTATAGAAATATTTATGCTGTTCTCCAAAGATTTTAACAAAAGTATACATGAATGTTAACAAAAACATAATTACAAGCTGAAATCAACATTGCAAGGACATATCTGTATGGGATGTTTTATGATGGAGACTAAAAAGTTTTTCTAGTGTTTGTACTGAATGACTGCAGTTTAGCTTGAATTTTGTTTATGGCTTCATCATTTTGTGGACATGGCAGTAAACCAGGTATAGTCTCGTGAAAGAAAACATGGACTATCAGCTTTACATTGTGGTGAAACAGTTGTCCTGTTGGAGTCACACCTCCAGCATGTCTGTGATGCATCATCACGAGAATGACTGGTTTGTCATCTGTAAAAATAAAAAATAACCTGAATCAGACACTACATAGGATTGGTGGGTTATGTAATACAGTTTTTGTTACATTAAACTTTTTTTTTCATACATTTTACTCTATTATTGTTTGTTTGTAGGTGAAAATAAAAAGTCACTCAAGATGAAGAAAGTGCTTCCACCTCTATATCTATTCATGGTTTCCAGTCACATGATTCCTTCCTGTTTTGAGAGACTTTTTCCCATTCAAAGGAAGTACTGGTAATATTTTTTATTTGAATGGCTTAATTACTATGGCAACCGTCTTCAGTTGAAATCCATGGATTCCCATAAGTTACATGTGTTGTCAATATTATTGCTATTCAACATATACTTTGAATCAATATATCAGAGACTTTACCTTGAATGAGGCGCAGGGCTGTCTCTACATCTGTCCCTGGTCGAGAGACAACTGGACAGAAGACTATGGTGATTTGGCTGTCCTCGTCGCGTTTGGCTTCTTGCAGATGCAGATCTCGGATATTACCTTTTATCTTGTCCAATATGTACATGTGTCTGTTTAGGGTGTTACCACTGACGCTCACTTTGTATGTTACGGTGGCTAAAACATAAGAAAAGGACATTAGAGTCTAGCCCATAATTTACTCACTGGAGTCTTCGAAATTGAGTATACCTTGTAGTTGTGGTTGTATAGCTTGACCCATGTAATTATGGTGACTATAATTATGCATGAAAGGTGGAGCTGCAACGGAAAGAGACTATATTCATAAGAATTTCATCATTTTTATGTTAAGAACAGCTTACCCTGGGCTTTTTCTGAATGCAAGTTACGCTCAGAATGATTGGTGTTGGGGACATCCGAAGACACAGCAGGCGCGTGGTTTACTGAAGACACTAAAGCCTGACCTGTAGATTTTTTAAATGTGATTAATTATTTTCATATTTTTGCATTTCCTTGATACTTTCTATTCTACCAACCTTTACTGGCATTTGTGTCCTCTTTTTGACTAAATTTCTCCAGTAGATCAATATGGGCATCTAGAAACTCTTGAACATGGGTAACTTCATTTTTTACTGCTTTAAGCATCTGTAGATACTCATGAAGTGACCCATTGCTGTGGAAAGCATCTGGAAAGCAAAATATTAAGTAGTACTGGATGGCAAATAACATAACTGTGTAAGCACAATACTGCACTGAGTACCTATTAGGAACTCATCTGGAATAAAACTTTTGAGTTCATTTAGGACGGCCTGGATTGGACGCTGAAAAATAAATGATAGATTATGAAATTATGCATTGTTTAACTATTGTAATCACGGCATGTTTCCTTACCTTTTTGTTTACAGCTTCATAGATTTTCTTCCTTGCTCTGAAATTTGAAAGCCCAGGGAGGAGCTCTTGCAGGTCATTGTGGGTGAGTGAGCGAATATCTTGGTCAGTGCAACAGTCCGCTTCTGTAATAACCACAATTCCCATTAGTTTGTTTATACTTAGTTTTCTGCTTTATCAAATATTAAAGGTTAGAGCGTACCCTCCAGCTGAAGGGCTGCTTCCCTGCTGATCCCTCTGATCTCTTCCAGTAATGTCATGGTTTTACTGTAAATGAAACAAAATGTGCTACTCTTCAAAGCTGCATTAATAGAAGATGGAATTCTATCTTACCTTTGAAAGAAAAGTTATGTAAAGACAAATTTTCGTCGTGTTTCTGGGTGTGCGTCTTAGAATTTTCCATAAATGAAACTGAAAGTCAAACCATTACAGATGATAGGCGCCTGATTGGTGGTTTGTTTGAGTGACAGACACGTGCCCCGCCCCCTTTCTTAAGAACAAACTCAGCCTGGAATATTTGAGCTGTTTCAGCAGCCTTCTTGTTTGTTAGTCTAACTTGGAACACAAACGCAAATCAGCATTTAAGAGCTTGTCAAATATAATTGGCTCATATAATCGAGCACATGATATTATGAGCCTGTTTTGTAGCACTGTAAAAAAAAGTAGTGCACTGTATGTTGTGGGGAAGGAAGATTTGCTGAAATAATTGAGTAAAAGGAATGAATTCTTTTATTGAACTTGAAAATGTTTTTTTTATTTTTTTTTTTATAATGTTCATCAGTCAAATAGGTCATGCAGTGGTAAACATCAAACAATACAATAATGAGTCCTTCCTGATTTAAATCACCATACTCCTCTGAATCCCCCTTTTAATTATGGCATGTATTTATCATTAGCTTAACAACACAAAGTAGTTAATCTGCCACACTCTTGTAAACTTCATTTCATGGTTGCAATTACAGAGGGGTATGAAACTTTTTGATGAGGGGCAGGTCACGTGTTTGTCTCTATTTACATAATAACCCTCCAGTATGGAATTAAATGTATCTATCGCTATAAAGAGGAGCAGGAAATGCCACCAGGTCAGGTTACAGGTCAGATCTGTGGATAGGAGTAAGACTGTACATCGCACATTGTACAGGTATTTTCCAAACCGTAAAAACACTCATAATGGAATAATGCATGTTATATACATTTAAGATCAGATACATTTCAGGCAAAGCAATTACATGTCCATGGTGGCGGACCACGCACAAGAGTTTTGTATAGTACACCTTAAAGAATGTAAGGGGTTTGGGAGAACAGGATATTATTTTATCCCCTAGTTTGTGCAACTTCTTTTTGTGCTGTATTCAAGAAGCTTTGTTTTCATCTCAGTTATGGCTTCATCATTTTGTGAGCAGTTCAGCAGACCATTCACAGTCTCGTGAAAGAAAACATTAACCCCAAGGTCAATGTTGGATCTTGTTCTTGGGCCTACGACACTTGTTGGAGAATGCATGTGGTGCATCGCAATAAGAATGAGGGGTTTGTTACCTAAAGAAATCAAAAGAAAGTTGTACAAATAAATTCTACTAACAGACGGGTTGAAACAATTTGCTACATTTAAAAAATATTCTTACTTGAAATTTCTCGCAGAGCTGCATCCACATCTGTCCCTGCGCGTGAGACCACTGGACAGAAGAGTAGGATGACCTGGTAGTTCGGATCTGGGACTTCTTGCAGCTGAAGATTAACATTATGTCCAGGAACTGGACCTTTTAACTTCTCTATGATGTCAAAATGTTTGTCCAGTGTTTTACCACTGACCACCATCTTGTACTTGACAGTGGCTGAAAGAGGAATCATCACAGTTGAGAACAGAATGAGAACAAATGCTGATGCCAAAGTTTCATTTCAAGCATTGTGGATTCACTACCTATTGGTGTTGTCCTCACGCTGATGTTTGCCTTTGATTGGAAACCTGTAGCAAAATCTCGAGAATTTGCAGCAGCAGAGACACTTCCTAAAAAAATGGAAAACTTAATTTATTTATTTATGTATTTTTTCGTGTTTATTTCATTGTTGACTAAAGATTTCTAACCTCCTTTTGACCAAGAAAATGGCCAAGAAGATGGCCAATACCCACTATTTGTGGCGGAAGTGTCTGCATGGAATGTGGAGAATACACATTATTGCATTAATATCATATTTCAAACAACTGAATAATAACTGTGCATTGTATTCTGTCTACAATGTAAATGTACCTGTATTTGTATTAAAGACAACATTTCTTTTACCAGCAAGATTTCCTCGTTCTCTTTCCAATAAATCAATTTGTGCTTCAATCATTTTTTGCACGGACATTAGCTGACATTTATGCTCTTTGAGAACCGACAGGTACTCTTCAAGTGGTCCATTTTTAGACAAAGCATCTGTGAGGAAGAATGTGAGTCAAGTAGTTATTTTAGTGAGAATAAAGACACAACTATTATACCATAATCATGCATGTACTTGCAAGTGAGTCCTGTGGAATTAATCCTCTGATATTTTTAAGGATTGCGTCAACTGAATACTATAAAACAGTAAGTCAGACAGTGTACCAATTTAAAACATTCCCTTGAAGTACAGCACATGTATTTAATGATGTTTACCTTTTTGTTACTTGGTGGTGAACTGCGTATGAGTTCATGTATTTGCTTTCTCTCTCTGAGTCTGTTTTTTCCAGGAAGCAGCTCCAGCAGGTCTTGTCTGTCCAGTGACCTGATGTCTTGGTCCATTGTAAATCCTGCACCTGATTGCACAGAAGTGAATGTCTTGAAGAATTGTGCGGTTTATTTTAATTTAAGATGTGTAGGTTATATAAGAACTTACTTGCCAGTTCCCTGGCTGCATCTTCACTTATTTCTTTTATCTGACCCAGTAAATGTGTCATGGTTGCCAACTGAGTATAAGAAAAGACATTAGAAGACTTAAAATTCAACCAAATCCTATACATTTTAGGTTACAGATCTTATAAGTGTACAGTTGACTAGACCATAATTATTTAGGATGCCGTTTTAACCAAACTTCCTTAGGCTACTTACCCAAATTGGGCTTTAGTAAAATAAGTGTAGTGCTTACTGTTTTCAGAGGAAGAGAAAGCGAAAGTTAAAATCAGCTTAACCAGCGTGCGTAGTGACGTAGTGAAGTAGTTGTGTTGCTCAATATTTACCAATTTCTTGCACTTAACAAAAAAATATATACTTCGTTTCAATGTAAGCAAGTAAATAAATACACGAATAAACAAATAAATAAATAAATGCATGACTTCGAGTGGGCGTTTACCATTACCACCAGCAGAGGGCAGCACTTTATAACTTTCTGTAGTGCTGCACTGTTACATTTTGTTTGATCTTACTTTTGCCACTGTAGCTCCATGGTGTGAGAAGCTACAGACTTTTTGGACTCCATGTAGTTTCAATTTGCATATTGTTGCTATTCCCCATGCATGTTTGTGATAACTTGCAAATCAATTGAAGAATCAAGAATCGAAACCTCTTTTATAAAACTAATGTGGGCTAGAATGGTTAGGCATCTATCCTTTATATTAGTCAACATATTTCCATTATTCCCCCAAAAAACTGATGGTAGGTCCTCTATTGCAGTTTGTTCACAGTGTTGTTATAGCTCTTGTTAAGATTAAGACCCATGACAGGTAAAGTGAACAGCATGTCTCTTCATCTTGACACTAGTTGTTAGTGGGTGACATCTTATGGCTTCCAGAGAACATTTTGTCTTCAAAGTTGATGTGTAAGAAGTAGGGCGTTTGATAAGGGCCCTATTGTGAAGACTGACATAGAGAGCAATGGAACAGAGCAGCTCCAAAACCGTTCTTATGGGATGGCCAGTATTAAAAAATCCAAGGAAAAAAGTTGATGGATAGACAGATGTTATGCTCAGGGGTTGAACGAGGAAGAGGAACGACCAAGAGAATTGACAAAAAGACTGAAACTATGTATTTCAGAAGATGTAAAGATCTAAGCTACAGAATAAGACAGGAGGAAATGATGGTGCTTTAAAACTTGCTACCTTTGCGATTTGTTAATTATGCCCATTCAAAGTGCAATTCAATTTGAAGACGATTTTGTTATAGCGCATTTCGTCTTTTTCACCTGCCATAGACACTATAACAACACAATGCAGCTTTGAATGGGTTTTTCTCTCAGACCTTAGCAGTATTATACTCCCACTGTTTTCAATGGTGAAGGGCACAAAATGGCTTCAGTCACGAGCTGCTATCCAATTGCCGTCTCGGTATTGGGAAGCATGCCTCCTCCTCTTCATTCACTCTTGGCACATAGTGTATAGGTGAAGTGTTTTGCTTTCTCCATGTGAGAGTGTTGGGTCTGTCTACAGGGGGTTAGACAGCTCCTGGTGGCTCTGTTTAGTCATCTTCATGTTTATGCTGCATAGAAGAAAGACAGGTTTGAAGGGCTGGCTGTGTAGAAAGTGCAAAATATACACTGGAAGCTGTAATAATTATAGGAGTATACAAAAAAGAAGTTTTGGTTTAACTTTTAACTAACTTCAAATGAACTGTTCTATAATTGTCTGTACAGAGAATTTGTTTTGTGCATGATCTTGAGCTGTATCAGAACATGTATAAGACTAAGGAATCACAACAACATGATCTAATACAAAAGAAAGTCTATTCCTTAGTATCAAAATCAAGTTTGAAATTTTAGTATTGTGACAACAAGGTTTAGGGGAGTGCATCCTATAACCTTTTAAAAGCAAAACCAAGTAGTGTTTCTAAATTAGCAGACCCCATAGGTATAAACCTATTTGGAGGGCCCCACTTCATGTTCTATATGGCTGCATCCTATTTCTGAACACTTGCTTCCTCAAGTCAACTGAGTGGAGAGAGCCAATTTGAAATAGCCTTTCCTCTTTTGCCTTCTTTTTCCTTTTGTTAATGAGAGCTTCAATAAGTGGGGTTTGCAACGAAGGAATTGAGGAGTCAAAGATGCAAGTGAACAGACGGGATGTGGCCTCAATAGTTTAAAGCAATACATATTAGATTTTGACTTTTTGAGGCTCCATCCAGCAGAGTATCCCTTTCAAATACATACTAATATTAATTTAACAAAACTAAAATAGCATAATAGCAATATAAGCCCAGCATGTAGTCTGATACTTTCGTCCATATGAGAGAGACCATAGGGCAGTCCCATAGAGCATGTCTCAAAGAATATGTGCAATTTTGACACTTCCAGCATAGATTTTTTTTTCTCCCAATGGCATTTGCCTTGACAAGGTCAAATTATACCTTTTGAGAATTTTGTATTGAGTAAATCTGCAGAGTATCCTGTAACCAACCCAGTCCAATGCCCAGGTTTTGTTGAATCACATATAGTAAAAATCTAAATGGTAATGGGGTATATACCAAAAAAGCAGAAACAGCACATAAATCACACTTACTCTTCTTTCTACTTGTAGTCTCATGGACTTAGATGATAGTAATCAGGTATCGGATGGATGGAGAAGCCTTGTAGCAGAAGTTTTAAGTACATTTTGGCTTTTTGCCCAAGTTCAAGTCCATGCCAAGTCTGCACTGTCTACATCAGCAGCTTTGCGCTCTGAGCCAACAGTGGACACTGGCGCATGGTTCCACTGATGCTCTTACCTAATCCAATCACATACACTGTTCAGATACTATCATTGGGTTTGGGCTGGTAAACAAAGCCCCAATTTGCTGTAATGCTGCTACTGTAACTTTATGACTTCCACATGGAGTTGTATTTAGACTTAAGTGACAGGCATAATGTGTCTCAACAAACTGAACAGGTGAAATCATTATAACTGTAGTACAAGCGATGGCATCGGTGCATATGTTTTCTTTCAAATCTTCACTGCCTTTTCAATTTAAACTGATCTTGTCAAACATGTGCCGCCTATTAATAACAAATCTAATGTCAAAGTCGAGAGTGTAATGATAAGTCTAATACAACTCACAAGGTGAGGCACACACATATGGGTCTATTCAGTCACACGTCAAGGATTTGGGCACATTATTATATGAAGATATATGAAGATATATGACAATATAAGAAGTGGCTACGTTCCCACCAAAAATCAGATTTTCAGATTTCTGGAGTTATCAGATTATTGAAATGTAATATAAACAGTAACAAATTATATGGGAACTCTGATTGCTTTCTGATTGTTGACATCTGTGCAAGTTCTGACAAGACAAATTATGCAAAAAATGGCAATCTAATGTGGCAAAGACAAAAATGAAAGACAAAATGTCGAAGATTGAAGAAGTAATTTTAAAATTCATTGTACTTTGTCTTCCAAATAACTTAAATTCACTGATAATGTGACACGTGTCACCAGGTGTATTTGACCAGCAGATTTACTTGCATGTGCATGTTAATGGATTATCTGATTATTTTAGTTATGGTAAATAGTCATATTTTTATACAGCACTTTTCTACCTTCAAGGCACTCAAAACACTTTACATCAAGGAAACACTCACCCATTCACACACACTTCCATGCACCAGTGTACACAGACACTGGGGGCAAGGTGAGTTAAGTGTCTGTCCAAGGGCACTACAACAGCATTCTTGTATGGGAGATGGAATCGCACCGCCAACCGGTGGGTCAGTGGATCAGACTCTTCAACCAATGATGTTTATGTCGAGAGCGAACATTCTACCAACTGAGCTACTGTCGTCCTATACAAAATATTTATACAATATATATTTTTTTTGCAATACATTTTTATTTACACTGTATGCTCATTTAGCAAATTAAATAAATAAATGCTTGAGATGAAGGTAGTCAAGGATCTTAACAATTTCAACCAATGTAAAAATAAACATGAACATGAAACTTTATGGCAGTATCTGAACAATTCGGTTTGCTATTCACCAAGTATATTGTGATTATAGTTGTTTAAAGCCTTTTTGGCAGTTGTGATGGTCTGATGCATTCCTTGGGAGTGATCCTAAAACCTTGGCTTGACTTTCAATTTTGTAACTTTCTCCTCCTGGCATTATCTTTCAAGTTCATCCAGGTTGGATCAGCTCGTCTCTTTACGAAATCCAACAGCTTGTGCCACATTCTCACAATTTTCTTGTTTTTTACTTAATTCCCTGTGTCATTGTATGTCGCCCTAATCCACAGCTGCAGAGTTGGATGCTTTCACTCATCATTGTGCGGTATACTCCAGCACTGGTCTTTGTCGTAGTAGAAATCCGCTCAGTTTGAGTCCAGACAGCAGCTGCATGTGTGCCAGTGTAGAGCTGCTGATAATGTGATGATGTTGAAGCCCTCCTCCCTCCACAACACCACTGGGACTTGTATCCAAATGCATATGAGAAAATAACATGTGTTTGATCTCCACATGGCTCTAATCTACTGTATTCTACAAGTCTAATTTCACTGGGAGGATTATGAGCAAGGCTGTGTATATGTAATACAGTCTTGGATGTTCGGTCATAATTGTATTCATTGTATAGTGGCTTTGTAACTCTAACATTCAGACTTCTAATACCACATTTTATGCATCTTTATTTGAACTGAAGGTCACTGGTTTGAAGCCAAATTTTGGCAGTTGCTAAGCTGATAGAGCAGTCTGACCAGCTAGGTTGGCGATTCGAGCCCAGATCCTAAAGGTGCATACTGTTGATGTGTCCTTAGGCAAGACACTCAACCCTCCACAGTGTCTGCATTCTGATGAACAAATGTGTGTGTGAAAGGGTGAGTGGTTCCTTCATTGAGGATTTGTGTTTTATGATGTGACCCATTTACCATTCAGCTTACGTTTTTTTTTTTTTTATTCATCGACTAACTCTTTTATTTGCTAAGTGGGCTTGTATTGGATAAATAGTGTTAACATTAAGGGATGCATTGGATTAAGTTATACTCATTCTCTGCATTTGGCCCACGCTTTGATGCCTCTGGGGTAACTTGTCAGGAGTAGTGGGCTGTTATATCCAAGTCCAGATCTTGAGCTTTGCCAGATCTTTTTCTGTCTTAGCTCCCCCTGGACACATTTATGGTTCTGCCTGCACTTATTAGGGTGATGGGTGGGTAGCTATTAGTAGTCTCAATGTATTTAACCACTTAATCTCGTATTTATTCACTAAGGGAATTTGTATTTCTTATGCATTTGTTTTTTTTCCCATTTAATTCATTCATTAATTCATCTCATTTTTTAAAATGTATGTTTATTCATACAGGGAGAGCCCAATGAGAGCAATGAAGCAAAGCTGGACAAAATCCACAGACCAGGACGACAACTCTCTCCACGCTGAACACAAAGTATCTGCGAAATAGAAAAGTTTAAATACGTATTTTTCTGTCATATACTCACAGTGCACTGCTTATTTGCCACAAACTTGTAAATAACAAATTGACAATTGCTTCCATTTATTCTGAACTGCAATCAGAGTCAGCAGACATCCTCATCCTGTTTAAATTATATTGTTTAGAGATAGAAGGATTACTGCCTGAATCCCCAACTGAGCACTTCCCTATATCCACCGCAGTAATAGACAAACTGCTAAAGAGCCTTGGCAAATAGCGTAACAGGTGTGCTTATTATGTATGTGACTTTCATTGATGCAAACAATGCTGCCAGTCTTTTTGGCAGCACCTCAGCGACAATACAAAGAGGAAAAAGACAAATGTTTAGCCCGCTGTTCCTTCTGGGAGGCAGTGAGTTGTATGACAGAAGAACAAAAAGAGCACCAACACAACACAAAATGGAAAAAGGCACTGAACCGGGGACAGATTTGTAAGCGGCACTCCGCTCCCACGACATCTCACATTTGAGACGTGCGTGTGTATGTAAGGAAACTTTTATATTGTTGTAAGTTGACAAAAAACATAATTGAAATGGAAAGGTAGTTCTTCAGTTGTTTTGGGGGGCAACTATAACCTATATGCATCAGTAGGTCTGTTAGTGACTGGATTGTGAGATCAGGCACGTGGTTTTGGGTCTTTTGAGGTAAACAGAGGAGAGTAAAGTAGTCAAAAAGTAAGTAGAAGTTATGGTCCAAGAATTTGTTCATATAACAGTAGTTGTTGAAGCAGCTTTCTAAATGTTATATCCTGTTTCTAATTTGAAGCTAATGTAATTTCAAAGACAAAATATGAAATCAAAACTAAAACTAGAAACTGCAAGAAACATACTGTATGTTCATATAATTTAATATACTGCTAGCCAACATAAAGCTTTTGTCACTTATAGACTAACTCACAATGGGAAGAGAAAATGAAACTTTTTCAAATAAGAGTACTGTTACAGTGTAAAATAAGTAAGTAAGACTAAAGGAACACTAAAGTTAGTCAATGCACTCTAGTAAATGTAACTGAGAACTGCCTCTGACTTTTATACGAATGGGAAAGGTGCTGTGTTTGTAGTTATTATTCTGCTACAGGAGGAGGTGGAGTGTGGCTGGACCTCACCTGTTACCCTCTGTTACCATGGGTACAATGGATTCTTGCCACTATGCACAGACAATAGAGCAGGCTAGAAGTAATTTGATCTATGACCCCAAGTGCAGGATAAAAAAATAAACGCTATGGTGTTTGAGTTGAGGTGTGAGCATAAAACTAAACTCTCTCTCTCTCCCTTCATAGCACTATCACAACACAATCAGCGTGCATCCTGCTAATGAAACTACTGCACATTGCAACAGGTTTGTCAAGTTGTTGTGTACAGTTTTTGTTTATTTTAAGGAGAATTGTCATGTGGTAGCATGGGTGATGTATGCTTGTGGGTTCAGCATTGGAGGGTTTGAGTAGGGCCCGAGAGAGATCGCTAAATTACTCAAACATGCATGGATAACGTGTCAGACAATGTTATAAGATGGTAGAAAGCAAAAAAAAAAATCTATTTAGCATTATACCCCCTCTTTAAATGATTAAGTTTGTTTGTTTTTTATGATAAATTGATTTGGCTACTTTAAAACTGAATGTACCCAATTTTCTCTGATTCCATTTATTAGGCCTACTAGTGTTCCTGCTCTTTTTTCTTCTTTGTTTTGTATAATTTGTTAATCACAAAATTAAATTGCTAATGCATTTCTGTCTGTGTATCAAGAGGCACAAAACCTCCGTCACTGAGGAATCTGATGAAAAGTCAACATGTTTCTGAGCCAGCTCATGTTCATAAATAGTAAACACTTAAACCCAGAGTGGCATGAGGAAAGTGGCACTGGGACATCCCTAGACAGTCAAAGTTTGCCCAGTTCTGCAACAACTTCAAATTACAAAATAAAAAGTGAACTTGATAGCAAACCACATATTCTGAGGACATCTAAACAGATAAACTATGTCGCTACATTACTTATACCTAAATATATTTTGGCCTACATTTAAATAGCATTAGAAAGCAACTTTATCCATGCATTTCAGAATTGGACCATTGGACCCATAGACTGTATATATAAATGGACATAGCTAACCTGCTAGCTCCCACATTGGGAAGTGATGATGGGCTGCATTTTCAGCTCCATCAAGGCTCCAGTTCATTTTCCATTAGAAAACTGTCGCCTTGTAAATGCTCCTGTCATGCTCGTCATTTTGGTCTTAAAAGTTACGTATTGACCCACTCTACATGATCCTGGTATTTTTATTTTGCTATTGTGCCCATAAATCAAGATATGAACATTAATAAGAGACAAATCAGCTGCCTTCTATCACCGAGGTCACTCCCACTACTGTTAGCAAAGGGTTTGATTGACAGCGTTGCTAAGCGCAGGCCCTCAGCTAAACCAGCAGTGTGGATAGAAAGGGGCGTCACCTTCCAGAGCTTCTTTTCAGATTGGCTTTCTGGTTGCTATGATACTCGCGGTTGGAATTCCAAATATGGAGCCTGGCTCGAAATTCACCCCGTAACCGCTAGCCTCGTTGAGCTTCATTTGACTGGAACTAAACGCCATGGGTGACTATGTAATCCAGGTCTGATCTATAGTAAAAGTCATATGTAAAATTTGTCAACCATTTGTTTTCTCTGGCTAACATTTCTACCTCACTATCTTCAAAGAATCAGAATCAGAAGAAGTTTTATTGCCATTGTCCGTGAGCAGAGCTCACAGACTAGGAACTTACTTCGGTGATAAAGTGCACATAGAACACACACAAAAACACAAACACACTAAATAAATACACGCTAAATAAAATTCAAAGGAGTGATTAGTGGGTTTGAGATGGAAATGTACAACAAACTGGGGTCCAGAGGAACTCTCACGTCGGTGTTGGTACATTCTCTTATGGAGTGGCTGTTGAGTTTCTCCAATGTAACACTCACTGCACTTTTCACTACACTGAATGGAGTTGGAGGCACATTTTGGCCGAGAGGGCTGTGGATATCCAAAATAGGCCTTCAGTGGATCTGAGAGCTAAAAAACAGGACAAAAGGGAATCTGAACCTAGAAGGAAAGGTGTAACTATTCCTTACACAGCTGGAGTGTCTGAAAAGCTTCAGAGAATTGGTTCAACCAAAGGACAAAACCCAGAGCCATAAGCAATGAAATGTAGTCTACTCCATTCAGTGTAATGAAGAGTGCAGTGAATGTTACATTGGAGAAACTAAACAGCCACTCCATAAGAGGATGTACCACCACCTCCTCTGGACCCCAGTCCGCCGTACATTTCCATCTCAAAGCCGCTAACCACTCTTTTGAAGATAGTGAGGTACAGATCTTAGCTAAAGAAAATAAATTGTTTCAGAGGAGAGTTAAAGTGGCAATTTTTGTGAAGAAAGACAATCCTTCCTTGAACAGGAATGGGGTCTTTAGACATCATCTATCCCCATCTATAACTCCATCCTCAGACCCAAAGCAAACAAAAGAAACAAAGAGAACAACAGAGCTAGCCAGGATGCCAATAGGTGTGAAACCACCCATTAAGAGTTGTATGAATATGCTAAGTATATATCAGGCACAGTGAACGCTTTGTGTAGCTCAACAGACTTAGCCTACATACAGAAACTGTAAACAAAAGGGGTTTCCAGTTTCAGTGTAGTTAGCTCCTCCTTGCAGATAGAATTAAGGCAGCATTCACCAGCACTCTGACCAGAACTGAAGAAGTGACTTGGATGAGCCGTGAAACATCTTCACTCTTTTACTTTTGGCTTTTTCTATGGTTGAGGTCACACTCATTTAGTCCTTCTATATACAGTCTATGGTTGGACCTATGGTCTGTTACCATAGCGATTGACAATTTAAAGCAAAAATATTATATCCTTTGAATGGGGAAAAGCCCTCAAATGTTGCATATAACAGGAAGCTGAAAATTGGATTAGTTTATTTGAATCTTAAATCTAGAACCACCAACCTTTTTCTTCATATTTATATTTTGTATTCTTATTGTGTGTGGTATTAACTGCTTCGAACTGAATGACAAGCCTCCACTGTTTTGCTTGAAGTAGAATGTATTTTAAAGGCACTGTATGTGATTTTTATTGTCTTAAAAACACGAAAAAACAGAACAAGCTCAATTTAAACTGCAGTTGTCCAAAGTTATTGCTCACTTACTTTATACATTCAGAGTATCCTAACTACTCAAAGGGAAGACTTTATAAGTACTTGTCACAACTTTCAGAGACGATATGGACAACAAACTGCTTTACAATTAGATGCATGCAGTACGCAGCAGACATTTTGACCTCTGATCTGCTTATACAATATATCTGTGCTGGGGCAAGGCAAAGACAAATTTTGCTCAAATACATGGAAAAAAATGCATACAGGGCCTTGAAGCAGTCTATAAGAGACGGCTTTTACACTTGTAGCTGCAGGCTCGATATGCATTTTTCTTATCGCAAATATCCAATATGAAAAGGTCAATTTTAGCAGATACCACACAGATCAAACCACTCGAAATTACACAGGCGATGAAGAGACAATGTCAAGTGGATTAGCAACCCCCCTTGTAGTTCTGCTGGCTTTCAAATGAATGCCAACGAGATAAGAACTGCAGTGGAACAGGGAGGCAGCGATGCAAGGCTTTCAGTCCAAGATCTCCCCTCTTAACATGCACAATAATCGCGCAACAGCAAGCAATATGTTCAATTACAATTCTACGTTTTATGCACACATACACACACACACACACGTTGGTTTTCTTTGCTTCTTGAGGACATTGCATTGACTTCCATTTATTTTCTGGAGACTGATAACTAACCTTAGCCATTGTCACTACTGTACTTGCCTAATTTTAACCTATTTTAAACCATATCTGAAATTTAAATCACGTTGTTGATCTAATATTAATGGATTTACGTACATTAAGTCCCCAAAATGTTACAAATACACGTTCACACACACAAACACACACACATACACGTGCTGTTGGCCATATTGCATCTTATTATGCGTCCATATATCAGAAGGTTGTGGTGTGAATTAATCTACAGTGATGGCCCATGCAAATATGACAGCTTTATTAGAAAACTAGATTGTGTGGATTTGTCTGAATTAATGTGACACCTTTTTGATTAAATAGCTCCTCCTCCCTCCACTGTTGTCATATGGCAACAGTAGAAATACGTAGTTTACTTCCTGTCAATCTGGCCTCATACTTACCCAATGCACTATGCGGCAATACTTCTAAATCATTCCAAAGTGCATTCAGACTGATTCAATTTGGAACGAATGGTTTTGGCTCGGACGCTATATGAGCCCAACAAAGAGAAATATAGTTTTTCATATTGACGTAGGAGATTTAAGGCTTCACTGGTGGGTATAAATCAGTTATATGGACAATGCACTTAGCTGAATGATGACAGTGTTGCAAGGAACGATAACAAATAATACAGTACACTATATTAAATCTGATTCATAAAATATCATGATTTCATATTTTGATATCGCTAACCTCTGCATACGTTGTTCCATAAATGTCGGTTATAATCATATGAAAGACTCAAATAGATCATAAGAATGGTCTGTGCATTTGTCCTCCTTCCCGAAGAAGCAATTCCTGCTCGGATCAGTGCCTTCTGTTGTTGTGTCCTGTGGCAAGACACTTCACCCACTTTGGTTATAGTGGCTTAGATTGATGGCATCTACTCCATAGACAGACAGACGTACTACAAGAATGGAGTGAATAAATATCACAACATCAAGAGCTTTGAGTATGCTGAAAGGCTCTGTAAAACTACGGCATTAATATAAGGAAATTTAAGTATAAAATCGTCTACAACTATGCAACAAACCTGATGCCCATCCTGGAAAGTGAACAGATTTCCGTATGTATGGAACATGCTGGAATGACTTTGCTGATGTGGCCTGAAAGAGAGTGAGGTGATTTTGCAGAGGGGAGGGGTACTTGGAGACGAGGGGACACAGCGATAACCAGCTTGCCGCAGGGAGAGCAAAGAGCTAAGTGGCAGGTAGCGGCAGAATGCAGATCAGACCCGGGATGGCAGGAGGCGCTACTTTGGTATTCTATTCACCTGTCCCACTGGAGCCAGGGCCATGGGGCGCGGTGTGTTCCTGTATTTGTTCTAGAGGCCAGAACAGAACCACGACCGGGTTTTATCCCAAAGAAGAGAGAGAGGTCATTCAGGGAGTGAGAACATTAGCCTGAGCCGCACTGGTGAAAATGGGTTTTTAATGCTTTAAGGAGATTTACTTTGGGTTACAATTACATTAGTCAGACATAATGCTTTTAAGGCTCTTTTGTCAAAATGTTTAGGTGAAGTTTGGAGGTTGACTACAGTGCCACATTCAACAACAACAAAGTAAGGTAAAGATGCACCACGTAACTTTCTGCTGGGGGATCTGACATGCTTGGCTCCATGGAGATGCTATTGCTTTGCCTGGAATGTTATACAGTAGGGCTTATCTATCTTGCGTTTATTCATTTAGAGGTTTTTATTGCTCAAAAGAAAAAAAAAAAAATATTGGAAAACATGCATTTATACTGTGAATGGTTTCTGCAGATCTGACTTGTAACTTTGCTTAGTGGCCTCTGCTGGTTTCCATGGACATACCTAAGTTCATTGCCATATTGTAAAACAGACTGTGGAGCAGGTGGCAGACCCTCCACCAGAAAACTGACATTGGCCCCTTTAAGAAACAAATTAATGGTTTAAGTTGAGATTAAAAAAAAATAAATAAAAAAAAATCAGTTAGTATACAATTTACACCCCAATTATAGGACTTCAAATTATGTAATAAATCCATTTCTACAATGGAGGTCACTCATTTTTCTAAGAGTCTATTATAATGGCAGGCACAGTCACAGGTGTTTGGTATAGAGGACTTGAATTACATAAATTATGAATGAATACTATACTCATTTTAAGAGTACTCATGGTTCAACTGGATCTCACCACCTTGTTGCTTTGCTGTTCACTCTGATCAGTTGTCCATCCAGTTTCCTTCAGTGTTAATTATATGTCTGTAGCATCTTGCCCTTTGGAAAATCTAACTTGAATCTGTGGGGACCAGGCCAATTTACAGCAGTATTGGATTGGCCGTCCAGACAGCCCCTGCCTTTCACTCAATTGATGTAGGTGACTATTCTGCCAAAATGTTGCCACCAGCTGTCCTGTAGATTGCTTGTTACAGCACCTACACTTTGATTTAAAAAAAACCCTCAAAGCTAGGGTACATGACTTTTTTCTTGTAAATGTTGTATTTTTCCCATACATTATTGCAACGGCAGAACTTTGTGACAAAATCAGACCAATTCAACATTTATTTATTGTATTGTGTGTGTGTGTGTGTGTGTGTGTGTGTGTGTGTGTGTGTGTGTGTGTATATGTGTGTATATGTGTGTGTGTGTGTGTGTGTGTATGTGTGTGTGTGTGTATATATATATATACATACATACATACATACATACATACATACATACATATATATACCACATCTATATATGTTTATTACTAAAAGTTAATGAGTGCCTGACACAAATGTCAGAGTGCTGGCCTGTGTGTTTTAGATGTAAAGCCAGTCTGCAGAGTGGTTTGGGAGCAGAGCCAGGAGGGATGGTGCTGCAGCCCAGTGGAGAAGACTAAAGCATGAAAGTCAAGTCCCACATCAGGAGAGAGGCTGCAGTGTCGCTACACACTCCACAATATCAGCTGTTCTGCACTTTATTATGGGCTTGTCGCAGATGGAGAATACACAATAAGTTTCCCTGAGAATGTGTGGTTGGGTTTACTCATACCTCCCTGTGACTAAAAGCTTCACTCCTTTGTAGCATATTTTTCATTTTATTGTGACATATATATAGGATAGACAATGATAAGACGTGAATAATAATGTAATGTGGAGGAGAGTTACAGAAGATTGTTTGCCTTTCCACAGATCCGACGTGTAACTTGGCCATAGAAGGTATACAATGGTATATACTATACTGTGGTACATTCTAGGCAAAACAGCAACATCTCCATGGAAACAAGCATGTGCCATATACCCCCACCAGATGGTTAAATAATGCATCTTTAAAGTAAGATGAGAACAAAAAGTAATGATAAGTTAATGTTGGCTACCACTGCTACTACTACTACTACTACTACTACTACTACTACTACTACTATTACTATTACTACTACTGCTACTACTGTAATACTATGCACAGCATTTAGACTTGATTGCTCTTGTGGGAAAATTTATCTTCATTTGGATGGGACTCGGAGGATCTTTCAGAGCAATGCCAAGGGACCCATAGATCTTGAGCCAGGATTCTAGCCAGAACTATAGCTAGAGGAAAAGCTGACTGTGTAAGTTTGTGGGCTGGTGGGGAAACTACCCAAGAGAAAGCCTACCCAGAGCTACCCAGTCAAAGAGAACAAGCAAAAGTGTTCAAGAGTCTATCCTACAGTGTCCAGCACCTCAAAATGCATGACATAATGTTCTGTAGCTACTTTAAGTGCTGTTTGTTCAGATCCATATGCTGCATTGTACATGATCACACACAGAGCCACTTACTGAAGTTTTGTAGCCTTATAGATTTACTCTGCTGGCACAGTGTTGTGTTAGACTTTATGTCTACTGTTAAGTCCTTATCTTAATTTTGATGCTCTTATTCTCCTACTGTTCTTGAACTCGTTGTAATTAGGGTTTATCTTAAATTGTCGAAAAAGAGACAGGCTGTGATAGGATATAAAGAGACACAATCAGGAAATTTAAGATAATAGAAAACGGATTGATCAAACTGCAATAACACCATATGATTTTGAGTTTTTATCAGTCGTAGTGTACATAGAGATTGGCAGAGCAATAGGCACCAACATATCACAACCCTGATCATGTTTTTTTTAAGTAAATCTTTCTTTTATAGTTCATGTGACATCAATAAAAAAGTGTGGCATACTCATATATAAATAGATGTGACGAGGGACGGGGGATAAAGGTTGTGCAGGACAAACAAAGGAGTGAATGGTCAGCTCTTAATTATATAACCAACAGGCAGATGGAAAGAGTTTCAACAAGAATAACAAAAAAAGATGTGGCCAGTATTGTATCTAACATGAGTCAGAGCAGAGGGACAGCTCATAGATGTTTTTACACCCTCCTCCTCTCATGCTGTGAATAAAACCTTCCCACCTTCTCACGATGTCATTTGTGCAACCATATGGAAGCCACAGTCTGATCTAAACTCATTGGCTGAAAATACATATTAAAGTGTTACAATCCCTCTTAGCAAACATCTTATAGTGGTAGTATTAGCCGTGGGTTGGGACTACAGCATTGTATTCTTTCAGTAATTGCGTAGGAGTGTTGCGGTGATCACTTAACTCTGTAGCTCGTGCCTTTCCTGGTTGTATACGTCCATTCTTACATTCCCTCCTTCTCTGCATGATCCTAGCTTCTTAAAGGGAGTACACACGACATCAATCGGCAGGCAGATGTGCTTTGTGTGCTGTGACAGTGAGTCTCGCCTTGTGCCCGCTGGTAGGGGGCGCTGCGTGGGCTGTTGTTGCAGGATAGTGCCTTTGATCACTGCAGAGCCATGGAGAAGCAGATTACCTTTCAGAGCGACTGTGACAGAGGAGGAGAGCAAAACAGGTTCAGGTCCACAAACAGTGAATGGAATAACTGCCACGCAAGCTTCAGGAAGCCAGAGCAGCCATATTGGATTTGTTTGGGAATATTTGACAGTATTGATCCTGATGTTGTGGTTTATGGTTTTACATGTGAATCAAATCTAACAAAAAGCAGGTAATGCTCACTACAAATAGCCATAATAAAGCATGAACAACAACTCATTCCTTAATGAACAAACTGTTTAAGAAGACAGACTTAGTAACAACTTAATTACGTAGGTACTAAGCATTAATAAGCTACTTTTTTTTTTTATATGTATTATTATTTTATTATGTATAAAATATATACAGCGTTTTTACGTCTTTCCACTCCTTTTTGACCTTAAATAAGGAAAATATGTGAAATGTACATTAAGCGTACTGGATACATGTATACTCACTTCTTGTCTTCATTAATCTGCTCGAAATAAATAACTGAATGAAATGAAGTCATAAAATGGTACTGTTTATTGTAGACCGGTAAATCGATCTACAGTAAACTGGTCAATCTACGTTCCTCACCTACGAGGGTCTCACCTACGATGATGAGCTCTGGGTAATGACCGAAATGACAAGATCGCGAATCGGATACAAGTGGCCGAAATGGGCTTCCTCCGCAGGGTGGCTCGGCGCTCCCTTAGAGATAGGGTGAGAAGCTCAGTCACACAGCAGGAGCTCGGAGTAGAGCCGCTGCTCCTACACATCGAGAGGAACCAGCTGAGAAGGCTCGGGCATCTCTTTAGGATGCCTCCTTCGGGAGGTGTTTCGGGCATGTCCCACCGGGAGGCGGCCCCGGGGAAGACCCAAGACACGCTGGAGGAACTGTCTCTTGGCTGGCCTGGGAATGCCTTGGGGTCCCACCGGAGGAGCTGGAGGACATGTCTGGGGTGAAAGAAATGGGAGTCCCTGCTTAGACTGCTGCCCCCGTGACCCGGCCCCGGATAAGCGGAAGAAAATGGATGGATGGATGTTTATTGTTGATTGCTGATCTTGTTACCAAATCAATGGGAATTACCTGGACCAGCATGAAGGCATTTTTGCAATCATAACATACTGACTGCGACCTATTATCACATAGGAATAACAGTGTTGTGTGACAGTGTTGTATTGTACAAGATTATTTATGTATTTTTAACCATCATTTATGCATTTATAGTAATCCCAGTTGAAATTTGCCCAATATACATGGTAGGAATACTTTCCGGATCCAGTACAGCTATTTGAAGACCCCTTTTTAAAATGATCTACTCACTACACAGTCACAATGATGCACATAGTTACCGCCCATATTAAGTGTGTTTCAAACTTCAACCTTATGAGTGAAACTAGAACAAAACTTACAGAACTTGAGAAACCAATTCCCAAATAAAGACAGCAGATTTCCAAAAGTTGCTGCTACAAACCACAACTTTTATTTTCTCTTCTTTTAAAATCTTCCCAAACACCTGCTGTGACTGGAATAATGGACTGCCTTTGTGCTAGACTGTATTGCACATATAATCCCTTTCTAGTGCTATATTCCTTGAGTTGAGTGCACTACTTGTACCCAATAGAAGTATATGCAGGCTGCTTTCATCGAGTGTAAACATGAGCAAATAGCTAGGACATGAAAGCCACAGCACTCACAGTGATCTGGGCTTAAGGCGACTGAGATGTGTGTCTTTGGAGGGGCTGCTGTCTCCACTCTCTGAATTAAACATCCACACATGCAGCGGACTCGGGGCTGGTAATAGGACGCACAAATACGCATTATACTGAAGGGAAGATCTCAATAACAAAAGATGAACTCCAAAACGTGTTGCATCAGAAATCTAACTTCAGATTGTGGCTCATTAGTGGGTTTGAAAAACAAGTCTTGCACAGCGCTTTTCTAGTGGCTGCTCGAACACTACTGAAGGCAAGGAATGGGAATGCGGTGTGTCTTGCCCAGGGACACAAAAATAGGCACTGTTAGGAGCAAGGATCAAACCAATAACCTTTGAGTCAAGTGACGTTCAACCATCTGAGCTACGGTTGACCCATCAAACTATAGTGGTGACTTTAACATTTTGAGTGATTTAAGATGTATTTTTGGGTGGAGGGGACTTGATGTTTTTACTTTGCCTGAAATGTTCCACAGTATGCCATTAACCTTCTATCTTGCATTATATTATATAGGTGTTTCTTATCATTCACAAATAGCTGGACTAACATCAACCTTACTGCCTCTTCGCAAATTTGACCGGTAACTTGGCTTGGTGACGTCTCCTGTTGGTTTCCTTGGAGATAGAAAAGTTGAATGCCTTACTGTGAAACATTCAAGGCAAAGCAATAACATCTCCATAGACACAAGACAACTGTGGACCTTCCATCAGAAAAGTTACATAGTGCACTTTTAAAAGAGCTAATACAAAAGTAAGTATTTTGCAGAAACTCTTGTCCAATGCTTGAAGTAAAAAAGCTCCTATGTTCAGTGTGAATCGAGCATCACAAGAAGAAGCAGCTTGTCCATGGCTTTATCACTGCATATTTAATGCTTTCTTTGTCACTATGTGAGAAGAACACTGTGGTATTTGCATAAAAACATATGAGCATAAATATTTTCACTTTAGACTCCATGTCCCTCACTGACTTCTTGCTGTCAGTGCCAGTCTATAGAAGTGTGCATCTCTTCGTACACCATTCACCTTTGTACAGCCCTCCTTGCCCCAGGGCCGAGGTTGCCAGGTTGTGTAAATAAATTAAAGCAACAAATTATGTGTAAAAGCTTCTTCCCCAGGCTAGGAAAGACGACAATGCATTATTCATGGCTTTCACTTCTGGGAATCTTGATCCAGGTATGTGTTTGTGCGGCCGTTTTTTTTCTATTTGCCAATTACTCAAAGATTAAGAACACTATTCAATCGCATTAGGCTCTTGATGAATTTGAATGCCATTTCCATCTCTAGCGTTAATGAAATCTACAACAATGGAGGCTGTCTGTACTGTGATTTGAAATGGGGAGATAGAAACTGTAAATACAAACAAAAGTCCTTGAGAATAAAATAAAGCAAAATAAATGAAAAATACAAGTTTCACAAATTTCTGCTCGTATTTTTTTTTTTTTTTTCTGCAAGAACATATTATCCACCGGTATTTTGTGCTAAACAAAACAAAGATTGTACACCACTGTAATTACAAGCTGTGACCCTAAATATAAAGGGCTTAAAATGCAAAGAAAAGAAAAAAAAAAGGAGCTCAGATTGTAACATCAACAGAGCTAAAAAGGTGTAAGTTCAGTCATTGTGCAGTCTATTCAGACATCACCATTATATCTTACATACTTCTGCTTCTGCTTTACTTTCCTTTCATGGAGTCACTTGACCTGTATGGTTTATTCAAGTTAACATTTCCTTCATCGACCGCAACTGGGTTACAAAACACAACCACTTAGCAACTATTAAATGATTTACGTCCCTGTTTACCCTTTTCTCTTTGAACAATTGGTGCTACTTCATATGCAGCAGGTATTTTCTGGGTCAGTTAAAGTGCATATGATACCCATTTCACTAACAAGGTAATTACATTTAAGATATTGCTCGTCTATTGGTATTCTTGAGTTTGACAGCTTTGATGAAGTTTATAATTTGACTTCCTGGTTGGACGTGGGCAGCACATGTGACATAGAGGTAATTTCATCACTTTAACTAAATAAGAATCAAACAGTAAACAAGGGGCCAAAGCTAATTTAATTTACATAATGGTTGTGATTTGACAAATGGAAATCTATAACAACATATTTATTTTGTTGACTACATTTTTAAACTGCGTGAAAAATGTGTTCTTTGGGAGTAAATTGTCCCTGCATTTTGGATGGACTTTTTTACCTACAAAAACATGAAAACTGTCATATGCACTTATAAATCACAGTTTTAAATCTGACCACTGGAAGAGCCTGTCCCGCTGTTTGAGAAACTCATTCCATCTTCATCTATATCACTAATGGAAAAATTCACATTCACTTTAACCACGTCCAGTACTTAAGCTCAATTTCATAATATCATATCAAGTTATTAAGGATTTCCGCTCCTCCGCTGGTTAGCTCCTGTGTGTCCATTAGCACTGTAATAAAGTTATGATTTCATTTTAATTCCATTACTGCGTACCCTGGAAGCAGATCGCGGGACAGGCCATTTTAATTAAACATGAATGTAACCTTATTTATATTTGCACTAATGTCGGCGTCAGACAATGAGCTCCAATGAAGATGCTTTCATGTGCCGTGGGAAATTGCATGGCTGAATAATGTAATAGCCTTAATGAGATAAGAGTGATGAGAACGCCGCCCTATGCTGGAAAAGTATGACCCTTAATGACATAAAGAATTCTGGGCATGTGCGCAAAATAATGAATGCATAAATTGTTTGTTAAAGACCATTGATTTTATAATTTCATGCGCACCAGTAAAGCGGGGTCTTAAAGGGCTTTAATGACAATCTGCTATGCTGGAAAATGTAAGGTAAACAAAGCAGAACTGTTTGTACAAAAGCCTGGAAGGACAACTCAAAAACACATAGCAAGGTTGTTATAGCAGGTGACACAACGCATCAGAACAGTATACACTTTGAATTTTAATCAAGGACAATAATGAATAGTAATACATTTTCTGCATGTATTGACACTGTCTTGTCACCTTATAAGTTTACATTTACAAAAATAAAACTATATCTACAAAATTTCCCCAGGATATGGCATATTTTATGACTTGGTGTTGAAATAGTTTGCAAAATATGACTTCAAATGTATGTTTTTTTGTTTGAGTTAAATAGTAATAGTAATGATTGGATTATGTGGAGCATGAAGTCGTAAAAATATTTTGCTGGTTTGAATTCCTGCCGTTTACAATTACAATATGTGCAAGACACTTCTGCCACCTTCTATTTTCAGTGGCATTGCTGCACAGGAGTGTAATGCTGGGTGTGCTTGTATAGCCTAAAATTTGCTATATTTTTACTGTTATTACTCAAAGGCACACTATTTAACTTCTCTGGTGCAGTTTGCCACCTGCTTATCTCCATGGAGACGTTAATGCTTTTCCCAGTGAGTGTCCCACAGTATGGCATTAAAAGTATATTGCATTTATTTCATTACGGGTGTTTTTATTGCCAATGCTCATAAAAATACCTTGTAAAATGCGTTCTTACTATGAGCTAAGTTGCTTCTCTTCACAAATGTAACCTTTAACACCATACTTTGGAACATGCCTGCAAAGCTATAACATCTCCGTGGGGACTTTCATTCAGCAAAGTTGCATAGTGTGCCTTCACTTGATACCGTAGTCATGGTAACTTTTAACGCAGCTGTCAGAACAGACATTCAAAGCATATAATTGTTGCCTTTACAAAAATTGGACTAAAGTAGTATTCAAAGTATGCTTTTTTTCTCATAGCATGTACTGTACTCCAGATAGTTCTTGAATGTGTCTCATGACGTGCGCCGTTTGGTTCATATTCCCTATTCTCAAATGTATCCAGGGCTGTTTTTTTTCTTTAACCGAACACCAGGCCCTCTTTATCTCCAACAGTATGATGAATTTTCAGATTTGGTATTTTCTCCTTGTCTCCTCCACACTCAGGGTCCCTCTGGAGTCACGCGGCAGGCTGATATGAAACAGACTTGCCGTGGGGTATCGTTTCTTATCTGCGTAATGTCTGCATCCTCCGGGCATCAATGTTCATCTTTTCTACAAGATACCTGTTATTACTTTATAACTCTGAAAATGTCAGGGTGAGCGGTCACGTTAGCAAAAAAAAAAAACACATTCTACAAGGACGGGTGAGAAATATGAGTTCAGAATGAGAAGGTGAGTTTGTTTAAAAGAAAGTGAAATTTGGAATCAAAAGGCTTCAGATTAAAATACTTTTTAAGCTTTATAAAATATTTTCAGCCTTGGCAGCATCATACATCCCTTAACATTTTATATTACTCTCACTTTTCTTGTAAATTGTTTTTCTTCCATGTTTTCCAATGCTTTTTCAGTGATGCTTTAAAGGTACACGATGTAACGTTTCTGATGGGGGTTCGCTACATGCTTGTCTCTATGGAAAAGTTCTTACTTTGCCAGGTGTTTACAAAAATGTACTTTGAAAAACATGCATTGTGTCAGCGGGCCGGGAGATCTGACCTTTAACTTTGCCTGCTGCTTGTCACCATGGGGTTAGATAAGGTTAATGCCATACTGTGGAAAGTGATAACATCATGGAGACAAGCAAGTGGGGGACCCTGGACACAAAAGTTACATATTGCACCTATTGCGGGTGTGGTTAAAACTGGAGTATCCAACTTTTTTGTATACGAGTGTATTTTGTGGTTTCCCCAGAGTATGCTGTTAAAGCAGCACTTTTGACAAATGAGACGGCTGTGTGCTGTCTGCAGCTAATAATAAAGGATTTTTATTTCTTGTCAAGCCGGAAGTAATGGCATTGTTGACATTTTTAGACTCTTTTATGGTTTAGTAGTTTAGAAGTGACAGTTGCCAAAAACAGCTGCAGTATAAATAAAACCCGTAGTCCATTTTTTATTTTATTTTCACATAGCTTAATCAACAAAAGTTACATACATAGATTTTTCACAGTGTCCTATTGGCTTTCAAAATGACTCTTTATTCAAAACAGGCACAGAAATATAGCGGTCATATAAACTACAGTACATCATTTCTTTTGTCTCCTGTCTCCTATGTCCGTGTCCACTCTTCTCCTTCTTTCCTTCTTTCCTTCTCTCCTTCTCTCCTTCCCTCTTTCTTTCTTCCCTCTCAGAGCTCCTCGCTGTGAAAAGCTGAACAAGAACATTGCCGTGTTTATTGGATTCCCTTTTACAATAGTGTTTTGCAGCAAAGGCTATATTATTCAAATTGCAAAAGCAGCTCTGTAGCGCGTAACGACTGGAGTTTTTCAATATATTTCTAAGATGTACCGGCGCTGAACTTTCATCCGTTCATGTTTATCTAATTATCTCAATCATTACTCTAATAATCGCCGTGGGTGTGTTGCTAAATAGGACGCACAGTCAGTTATGCAAAGATCTATGGCTTGAATCTGGAAGTTTTTAGCTTCACTTAAAAAAAAAAAGATTATTTCTGATTGGCACTAAAATGTCTGAATATTGATAAGACAAGACAATAACCCTTTTAAGTGTAATTATGCAAATAGAGACGTTTGAATATGCAGGCCAAATGCATTAGTGTCAGATGTGTGGGTGACACTGAGAACCTGAATCTAAATCTAACTGAGAGTCTATTTTGCAAGACTGAAGGGGAAAGCAAACAAAGCATCATGTCAATACGTTTGACATGTTTGAGTGTTAAGCGGCATCAAGGTAAACACAGAACATGTTTGCTTTGACGTTAGCCTTGTGCTTTATGTTTTCTGTTGAGGGTAGCTTTAGCTTTCAATAGGGTCAACATTTTTGGAGTGGAGATATCTATTGTTAGGCCATATTAATTTGTTTTAGAGCAAAAACATGTCATGTGCTGCTAACTCTTACAATGACAGCTTTGGCCATCATTGCAGTAGTGTTATATATAGATCAGTGAGTTCCAGTGTTAAGAGCTGTGAGGGATGCTGTCTTACATGTGAAGGGGTCAGTTAGCTGGTGAATACCTTCCTCCTCATCTTCAGGAGCTACCAGCCCAGCCACCAACGACCACAGACTCTGCAGCCAATCAGAGCTCTCCTCGGACGTCGCCGCACTTGCCGCCGCCGCCGCCACTGCTGCCTTCAGTGGACGAGCAGCTAAATCCAGGAGAGAGTTATGTAAGGATTCAATTACAATCTCCGAGTGACAGTAAGAAAGACCTTTTTATTTATGTACAGTAGTATATGAGATTCTCTTCCACAGCACCACTGTAAAGGTACGATAGGTCAGAGGGACAGTGTGGTGTGCTGACATCAAGTCTGATACAAACCAATTAAATGTTGCATTGACATTGTTGCCATAGCACACACAATTTATAGACAAAGCCATGGAAGCCTATGACCTTAAGGTTATAATTATACTATGTAGTCTGCTTAGAACACAATGAAAAGGTAATTAGTAGCATATGGTGAGGGGCAGTGCTGGCTAATGTAACTTTTCAGATGGAGGGTCAGCCACCTTGTCTCCATGGAGATGTTATTGCTGTGCTTCCACTCTAGAGCAGTGATTGAATGTACCAGGTAGCATTACCAGGCCAGTTCATTTGTAAGATCTGTGGATGGGAGAGCCTGCTCACAGCAATGATGCATGTTTTTGAGAAATAAAAACACCTGATGTGAATAAATCCCAGACAGAAAGGTGAAATGCCATATTATGGAGCATCAGGCAAAGAATAACATGTTCATAGAGAATAGCAGGTGACACAACCCCACTAGAAAAGTTAAACAGAGCACCTTTAACCAAGCACTTTTCTTCTATAACTGAAATGGATGGGTTCAAGTTATGAAGCCTGAGAGAGCAGTAAACTTTAACACCAGGCGTAATATTTAATAGCTGTTTGAATGAGAAGAGAGAGAGCACTTGCCTCGAGCCTTCATTCCTCTTTTTCCAATGGACGAGGGAGGGGGCAGACCTACACCGCATAAAACATCATATCAATGCAGGGACAACATGTAGTGTTCGGGTGGATCAGACAGGATCAGAGAGGGCGGGCGAATGGAGCACACAAGTTTTCAGAAAAGACAAAAATCATGCAATCACCCGTAATCACCGCACATTCGGAGGTCAATTTGCAACTCAAAAGAAGGCCGTAACAAAGCCAGCGCCACTGCAGTCATAATCACACGGGTCATGCACCGGACACGCACATCCAAAACAGCCCACAAAACACAAGCTTTCAGCCAATCTTCTGTCCAATCATGAAAATTATCTCATGCAGTAATTTCACTCATGAAACGTTTAAAATTCAAGGTATGTACTGTTTTCTAGTTATAAGGTAAATGCTCCGTCCACATATAATGGTTGCAAATGCAGATACCTGGACTCAAACTGTGTTATTTCTAAAGATGTAACTGTAGTTGGAGAAATTCTTGGTTGACTGAAGACATGTCCCATGTATCAGTTAATCATAGCATGCATGACGCTGGCAAAAGGTCTCTAGGATCCTGCACAAAAACACTGTCAAATTACTCCCAAAAACTCCAGCTAACTCTCCATGCTTTTTCCTTTCTGTTGAGGTACTTATCTTGTAATTACTGTATATATCCACAAAATGTATCTTTAACCCAGCCTATATGCTTTTAAATCTTATGTATATGTTTAGAAAATGCCATAAAATAGAATCATTTGTTAACTTTTTATTGTTTTGCTATTACACGAACTGACAAAACTTTGATTGTTGTAAAATATGAACAATATGGCACCAGAGCCGTTAAGCAAATCTAAAATTATGCACCACATGTAATGTCAGTGTAATCTCGCAGTCGTTCAGGTATGATCCAAAGCAAAATAAAATGAAACTCTGTCAACTGGACTAGACAGCAGTAAAACGAACAAAAAATGTCTTCACTCTGAAACTTTTGCCCAGTCAAGAGAATTGAATTTTTCTTTTGCTAATCCATATTTGCCTCCAACTAAAGCAGAAATGAGTTCTTTATACTGCAATGGATCAATCATAGACGGGCCACTTAGCGCTAACTGTGGCTGTTACAGAGAGAGGCGACCTATCAAAGAATCTGTGGATGTCTTTCCAATTAACGCTGACAAGAGAGCAGAGAACTAAAACCAATAATGTTTTAAGATGATGTTAAAACACTAATTGCTGTCATACAGAGACATAATATAACCTGAGAAAACCCCAAAAATGATTCAAAATCTGTGTTATTCGAGTTTAATATTTGATGATATTGCAAACAAGCCCATTTGAAGTGTAAGCCTTTTTCAAAGTTCACCGTCTGACACTATCAAAACTGGTCTGTGGTAGTGGTATCTCATATTTTACTACAATTTTTCTTTTGTTTTTATATTTTCTCATGTTTTTCAGAATAGCTCAGACATAGAGGTAAGGCTGGAAGATTGCTAGTGGAGGTTGCTGTATATGGTAGCACCAAGATATAAGAGGAAAAAATAAAATAATAATACAAAGTGCACTATGGTCTGGCACCTTTTTGTTTCCATTAGATGTTGTTGCTTTGCCTGAAAGGTTCCACTGTATGGCATTATACTTCATGGAGACAAGCAAATGAAGGCACCAGGCACGGTTACAAGATGAATCTGTGGAGACATGACCCCAAAGGTAGATGAAAGATTGTACTTTTTCAATCATCTTGAACTGGGATGGGTCAAATGCAGATGATACACTTTTCAGGGGACAATAAAGTGTACCTTTACCTAGAACTACACTTCACAATAAGTCTGCAATATAGGCACGGCAAAGTAGAAATAAATTGATTTAAATGACAACTCTAGACACATTGTACTTCAATCTAGTCCATTATAATGGGGTCTATTTTTCTCACTTATATCGCATTAGATGTTCTTTCAGTTTATGATGTATGCAGTCACCATGGCAACATAATTAATGCTGTTCATTCACTTTTATAATGGTTTTCCTGATGTGAGTGTTGAAGACATAACCTACACAATTCGGCATCATAATGCTACATTTGCACCAAACTGTTGCCAAGGTAATATGAATATGGGCCAATTGTGTCAGAATCAATATAGTTTAGAAGAAGTTTTTTGGCCTTTGTTGCTTTTTTAATTTATTTGCTATTTATAACATCGCACTGAAGTTAGTTTTTTTCGATTTCTGAAACAAAACAAAATCAAAATTCTTGTTCTTTCTGGTTTTTCTGGAACAAATAATTGGGCACAGGTCTACAGTGTCTCTGCTGAATTTGAAATGTGAATGTAATAAGTGACAAAACCAGTAGTGCTATTTTGGTTTGACCCTCTCTGACTCATGCTCTCACTATCTTCATATTCACCTACTAGTATTAAAAATGACAAACAGAAGTCACAGGGCCAAGTACATAGCCAACCAGTTCTCCTGCACTCAGAGCAAGTTGGCAAACGCTTGGCTGATATCAGACTTGAATCTAATGTCTAAGTAATTCCCATTGAGTCAGCATTGAGTCATATTTCTATATCACACAATTATAGGTAAGATATTTATCAATTACAGGCATCCCTTGCTTATAACTGATATAATTGTCTGATAAATATTATGAACACCAAAAATAAAATCTCAAAAATATAATCCCTAAACTATTGGTTGGTTAAATGATTATTTATCATTATATTGTATACACAAGTTGTACAACAATCAGATGGATGTTCTCATGGATGCTTTTGGAGGTAGTGGAAAGGAAGACACAGGAAGAACATGCAAACTCCACACAGAAACGCCTCATCCAATCTGGGAATTAAACCTAGGACCTCGTTGCTGTAGGGATTAACTGCTATGCTTGTCAAGCCAAATGATTGCAATGATTGGTGATTATAATGTCTTGCAGAGGTTTTAATTAAATTCACGGTTGCATTTACACTTGTTCTGATTTGGACCTTGTTGCATTCTTGTTCTGATTTGGACCTTGTTGCATTCTTGTTCTGATTTGGACCTTGTTGCATTCTTGTTCTGATTTGGACCTTGTGGCATTCTTGTTCTGATTTGGACCTTGTTGCATTCTTGTTCTGATTTGGACCTTGTTGCATTCACATTTGCTCAGATTCGGACCTTGTTGCATTCTTGTTCTGATTTGGACCTTGTTGCATTCATACTTGCTGTGATTTGGACCTGGTTTTATCCTGATTTAGTCCTGGAACAGACATTTTTTAGTCTAACGCAGGTCCAACTCCGAATTTAGCCCCAATTTGTATTTGTTTGAATGCAAATCAGCCTTACATACCAATTGTTTATCAAAGTGAAAGGTTGGCTGGCATTAAAATGTAGAAATAATTA
Source organism: Periophthalmus modestus (assembly GCA_019594935.1). Taxonomy (NCBI): domain Eukaryota; kingdom Metazoa; phylum Chordata; class Actinopteri; order Gobiiformes; family Gobiidae; genus Periophthalmus; species Periophthalmus modestus. The sequence goes on from JAIEZT010001328.1 coordinate 11,375,327, forward strand.
CCAAATACCATGAAAATGTGTTGTGTTTTCCAGAAAAGCCTGTGTAATCCTCCTCTCCTCTCATTATTTACACTCTCTGTCATTTGTCTCCATAGGCTGCAGCATGCGTCAGATCTTCCTGCTCTCTGTGTTCCAGCGCAGGTGTCTCTTGTCTCTCTGAGGAGCGTGTGAATTAGCACATGGATGGGCGTGTTGTGAGAAAGGTGGGCTCAAAAGTACTAAAGCCATTGTTCTGCTCCATCTCTCCGGATCTCCCTAATTTGGCCTCTCCTGAGCTGCGCGGGTGTGAGTCTATGGGCTGCTATCATACATCCTAGTCATAAACGGCTCATTAATACTTTGACATTTCTGTGATTGGCAGTACACAAGGAGTATCAAAAAGGCCAGAAATAGACAGGTTAGACTACTTATTTCACTAATACATTGTTAATGAGATTATGTTTAAGATTTTACTAAAAAGTCTGCCTTGTTTGGTTTGATACTTTTGGATATGCACCTCCTGGCTGGACATGGCTTTGTTACTCAAGTAAAAGTATCGATAATGGAGCAAAAAAATTGTTAAAAAGTAAGAATATCAAATGAAAAAAATCGACTTACGTAAAAATATTAAAGTACCTGTTTAAAAATGTACTTCAAGAGTAAAAAGTAAAAGTATTTTGCAGAGTTTGAGATCTAATAAAGCTTCAAATGTATTCATTTTGATAAAGCTGATTTATGCTTGGTTTTAGTTTGGTTCAACTGAAACACCTGAATCAATTGTTTTTCTTTTTTCTATTTCTATATTTGTTTGCTCAAATTATGAACTTGATAAAAAGTCTAGTTAAAAAATGTAGCGGGGTAGAAAGTATAGATGCCTGCTCTCAAATGTGGTGAAGTAAAAGTAAAAAAATATCCACTTTAATATATACTGAAGTAAAGTACAGATACCTAAAATGTATCTGTAGACTCCTTTAATACTTTTAATTTGTTACGTTCCTCCACTGACATAGGTAGAAGTTTTCTGTTTTAGAACTCAGTGATACTTTTTCAACTTACTTCCACTTAACTGATGTAAAAGTACGATAAATATTTACCACAGGTACTATCTGACCAAACTTAACAAGAAAAACATTAAAACCTGTCAAATGTAGCTTCTCAAAACTATTCTGTTTCTCTGTAAAATATATTTCAAATCTCTTTTAAGTTTTAAGTCCTCTTCTCTTCTTCTGACTAGCTCTCTTAACATTTTTGAGGTTGTTTTTCAAGTGTGTAGCGTATAGCAGACACATCAAAATGACAAAGCACAAAGGACACAGATGAAAAATCCAAATTTCGCAGCTGGGATGAAACGGAGAAGCCCATGGGATTGTGGGTAAGCTCTGGGCGGAACAGAAGGCAAACAAGTGGATAGAGACGGATCTGAGCTGGAGAGCCATGATAACAGGCAGATGCTATTTCCTACCCTCAACCCATCTCTCTTTCTTTTTCTCATTTTCATCACTTTGTTTAGATTCGTTCTTTTCTTTCATCTAGATTTCTACTGCATCTTTGGCCACCGAACATAAATAATACCGTTATTTAGCTTAAGTCTGATTTTACTCAATTTCCACCTAAATTAAGTAATCATTATATGTAAAAAGATCTAAAAAAATAACTACAACTAATTACTGCTTATGCAATCATTTCATTCTTCCGCAAAAAAACCACAAACCTTGAACATGATAACTTGTTATACTACAACAAAAGTACTTCACTCGCATTTCAATTAATTATGCGTCAATATATAGAAGTTAGTGATATCATTTAAACCAATCGAGTGGTGCACATTAAATCATTTCTACTCAGCTAATTAGATTTTTATATTTATCATGTGCATTTGAAGTTAACTTTACCACATTTATACCCGAGAGTTCAAGAGCTGTTTTTATAACACATAATACAGTGTAATTGTAATTGTAAATACATTTTCTTCTTTGTTTTCCTAGTCTTTGCTTCACTAAGTAGCGTTCTATTCTAGTGTTTATCTCCTCCTATTTATAGTATCTGTATCTGCACATTGTCAGCCAACACAATGGGAAAATCCACACCAGTATTCTTCTTTTGTACACAACTGCTTCTTTCTGCTCATTTACAAATATTACCCTTTATTAAAATGTCACCATTTGAGAAAAGCTTGTGATTAAAAATTCAGGCTGGCTTTCTGTCATTGTCAGTTTGGAAATATTTACTCCACCAAATGACCCATAATTCCATCGCACAAGTCTTTCCATGGACTTCCGACGTGGATTTAGTGAGATGCTGCTGCTCCCTCCGCTCAGGAAATTGACTGGTAATGTGTCCTGCAGACTGCGATAGAAATGATAAATTTGTTTCATATGGCTTTTCATTCTGTTAAAATGTTTCCGAGTAGATCGTGTTAACCAAATATGCTATCGTTCAATGTCAATACTCTTAGCTTATATAAAACGATACTACTTTTTCAAACTCTTACTATGGTAGCCTACGTACCACAAACTTTTCAGTGACATAGTATTTTCTTTCTGCTGTGGAATGCTCCTCAAAGAATGTGGTTCCATACAACCGTCGGGTAAACACTTGAAATACACTAGAGCCACTTCAGCTCATTAAACAGTGAAAGCCTCAGAGCTGCACAGAGATCAGCTCTACAAACACGAAGTCAAGTTAACTATTACTCCCAGTTTAGTCAGTCTGCTGCTAAATGCCACTCAAATTAGGGATGGGAGGATCAATATTCAAGTATCGATACATTGATACTGAGTCAGCACAAATGTGGGTACTGATACTGCTGCGGAAATATCGCTGCGAACAGTTTTATACATGTTAGTGTAATTCTTTCAGTGTTTTGAGTCAAAACACCTCCAGCAGCATTTTGGACTGATCCATCTGTGTCAGGTGTTGTGCTTGTCCTATTTGAAACCCTTTTTTGTATACATGTAATCACCCGTAAGGTTACCACTATCGAATATCTGTATTGAAAAATTACTCCCAAAGTACTTTGTATTGTATCAAAATTACAAACTGGTATCGCCCCATCCCAAATTCTCATAGGCCTCCAACAATGTAAGCAGTGAGTGTTACAATGGAGAAACTGAACAGCTGCTCCATAAGAGGATGTACCAACACCGACGTGAGAGCGCCTCTGGACCCCAGTCTGCTGTACATCTCCATCTTAAAGCCACACTAACCACTCCTTTGAAGATAGTGAGGTTCAGATCTTAGCGAGAGAAAAGAAATGGTTTGAGAGGGGAGTTAAAGAAACTATTTTTGTTAGGAAAGAAAATCCTTCCTTAAACAGGATTGAGGGCCTGAGACATAATCTCTCCCCCATCTATAACTCCATCCTCAGACCCCAAACAGAGAGAACAATAGCAGGGTCGTTAAAGGCTGAATAGGGTAGTTTCAGCCGAAACTGGAGACAATAGTTGTTTACAGTTCCAGTCTAGTTAGCCCCTCCCTTCAGATAGATATAAGGCTGTGTCCACCAGCAATCTGACCAGAACTGAAGTGGCTCGGATGAGCAGCGAAACGTCTTCTCTCCTACAACGATTTGTCCAGTTGACAGATTTAAGATTTAAACCTCGTCTTTTAGTATGGATCAAACCCGGACAACTGAGGGATTACACAGACAATGTAAGCAGTAACATTTAAAGGACCTAAGGCTTTTAGACCATGTTATATAATGAATTCTCTTCAAAGGAATAATTGAATTGGAATTTTCTTATGAAGCTATTACAGTCCCAAAAATGTGAGTGCGTGTAAAATGGATTTCTCTGTTATGAGACATGGTCATGTCAAGTTGTTCCAAGTCTGGCTTTATGTAAAATTTGAAATGGAAATTTGAAAACTTCTGATGAACTTGCATGCATCAGTTTGTCTCATTAATATCCATTTCACCACATTAAATCAGTGCTTTTTATGGTTTGTTAATACAACCAAAAATTGCCAAAAAACAGCCCCTCTGCTCTAATAATCTATAGCCTTTTCAACAATGTCAAAATGGAAGAAAAAATAAAACAAAAACACGGATTTAATTTGAAGAAAATGGATTTTAAAGCTTAAGACAATTTGATTTGGCGCTTGCAAATGATTCCTAATTTTGCCAGCTTCTTGAACAGGACATCAGATCACAAGTATGAATTAATTGACAAGATTACGAGTGTTCGTCATAACGTGTAACCAAAAGCAAATGACAAACAATGAAACAACAATGTTATGACAAGTCAGGGCTGATTCACAGCACGTCACACATGCTAATGAGTTAATGCTAGTAACCATTTTAGTCAAGGAGCAGGTGGTATTTGTGTTCCCAAATCCTCAAACACAGTCGTCGCCCACCGAGTGACAGGGAGTCATTTGTTCTTTTGACAACCACATCATCAGCCCGCTGCGATCATACTAATTGCATTATCGAGCTTAGTCATTTTCTCATTTCAGGTAATTCAGTCTCAACAAAATAGGAAGCGTTCACATTTGGGAAATATATGTCATCATTTTAGATACAGGACAGACGGATGAAGTAACGCTGTCGCTCTGTTAGCATGCTAGTTGTTTCGAGCAGTGCCGTGACAATAAAAATACGCTTTTCTGAAAGTTGTGAAAAGCATGTGTAACTAATTACACTGAATAACTAGGAATGTGATTACTAATTCACGAATGCATTTGGAACACTTTGCAAACTATTTTAAATCAACTTGTTCAGTTTTTTTTTATATTTTTCAGGTTTTAAAATATAATTCTTTGAGAGATTGACTATTTTTGTGAATTTTGTGCAATTTTTTTCATGTGGATAAGCCCAGTAATTACATAGACATTAAACATAAAATAGGACAACAACAAAAAATTGCAATCTGACAGTTAAACGGCAAATCTTACCATAGAATTCTGACCTTCCCTCCAGCTCAGTTTTTAACAATAGGGCATAACAAGACACATGCACTTTTGAAATCATGCTAAAAATATATATATGTTAGAAGTAGTTGTTTTTTTTTACCAGGCGATAAACAAATTGGGTCGTCACAGTATGAAGTATACTCTTTGGATGAGATGGTTGATGGTTGGAGATGGAGGAAAAGAAGTATGGGTAGAGGAGGGAGGGAGGAGAGGAGTTAGCAGATGAGTGAGAAAAATGGTCTATCCGTGTAATAGAGGAGGATAGACCAGAGATGTGGTGATGTGAGGGTTGTGGTGACAGTTGGTATATGGCTGTGATAAAGGTCATCATTATAGAAAATCAACTAATGCTATGCTGCAGAAAAACGCCAATAGTGTAAAAGTCACACCGGCAGCTCTCCCGCAGTGGTTCATTAGTAAGGGATCTTTGTGTCCAGACTGATGCATTTTGCAAGTGCATCTAGGGTGACAATACTTCACTCTGGGAAACTTAAAGTGGCTATTCCTGATTTTTTTTATGAGATAAAGTAAAACTGTTTTGCCCCAATACACATAGGCAATATCAAAAGTGGCTCTCAGGGTCAAAATGAGACAGCTGTGGACTGTCTGCATTTAAGCATTTATCCACATAAAACCATGCTGTAATGCTGTTATGCTGTTACCTTGTTAGCTGTTTTTTTAGCAGTGCCACTACAATAAAATCTGCTTTTCTGAAAGTTGTGAAAAGCATGTATAACGAATTACACTGAATAATAAGGGTGCTAGGAATGAGAGTGCAAATTGAGGAATACATTTGGAACACTGCAAACTGTTTAAAATGAACTAGTTCTGTTTTTCACATTTTTTTCCACGTTTTAAAATCTGGAACAGCTCCTTTAAATAATGTATGAACTTATTAATTATTATATTGTATGGCCGCGGTGCATCTGGAGAATGAGACACAACTCACTTAACCCATTTGATTGCCTAAAATTTGCTATAAATCAGATTACAGCATCTTTATTATTGTTAGCATCCATCAACGTGAATTTTCCTTATTATACTGTGAGAAGAAATCAGTTGATCTTGGTGCTTCTTTGAGTCATGCAAAATAGTATTGTATATTTTTGCACAAGATACTTAAGCACATGTTGCAAAGAAAGCAAGTCTTGTGACAAAAATGCCATCTGTGCTGGTTTTAATGTGTCAACCTGCCAACTATTGTGATAAAACACTGTTTTAAATTTCAAGGCATGCTGTTCTTTTGGTAGTGGCAGTTTAAATTTAGAATATTTGAATGAACATTGTGTAAGTGAGACAAAAGGCTAACAGTATAATCAATAAGGTCAGTGCAATCACATTAAGCCTATAACCATTTTCATAGCGCACAGATTTACAGTTTAACACAGGTCAAAACTGCAGAATTTCTGGCACTATGTTGAATTTGAGGAATATCTGTGTGCCTTTGACCAAGGTCATCTTTCAAGTTAACTTTTGCTCAGGAACATTTTATCCTTCCCACAAGCATGAAATAAAACTAGGTGTGCCTCAAAGGCTACATCATTTGTAAGGTTAGTGAAATGTGCTTAGGCTAACTGTTGGAATTATTTTGCCATGCTACACCTAAATCTGACTTAAAACATCAATAATTTCCATCATAACTGCATTTAACAACTCCCAGAAAGCTGTTACAATGGCAGTACAGTGACATGACCGCACTAAGGCTAATAGCTATAACACTCAAGTTGCATTTGAGTCAGTTCAATCGATAATCCCCCTTTCATCAAATGTCAACAAAAACAACAGGGTCAGAATTGAACCAATCAGAAAGTTCACACGCAAAATATTGATCAGTACTCACTTATGGCTGTAATCCAATTTGAATGCCTGAAATCTGATAGAAATGTGATTATAACATGTTTATTGTTGGTATTTATTGAAGTGGATTTGGCTTACAGACTAATTCAATTTACAAAGCTGAAGAAGCAGTGTTTATTTCTGTGACAAAATCAAAACAAATTTAGTTACACCAAAATAAATTAGTGGCGGTTTAACACTGGGGAATCTGTTGATCACGTTATGCAGAAAGCAAAAAGGCACGGCTTGTCTTAACATTCAAATGAGCGAGTTGTCAATCATAATTGGAATTGCTAGATTGAAAAACAAGGGTGTTTGATGGGAGATCTACACACACTTCAATCAGTGATATATGGCTGTAATCTTGAGAAAAAAATAATTTCCTCTTATCTTTTGACAATGCAGTAATTAAACTCTGATCACACAAAATGAAATTTGATCAGTGGAGCCAATTAAGTCGTGAGCTGCAGATAAGCGGATTGGGCTGTAAGACGAAATGGATATGCTATAAGTTTCTGTAGAGCCTAGCTGCGTTTAGGAGAATGATATAATTAGCATAAAAAGCCAACATTTCAAGTGTTTTGTCTAATTAGCTACTGAAGTGTGTGGACCTATATTATCTTGTGTATGATCCAAAGAGGAGATCTCACAATGTGAATGCAGACAGCTTTCAGTAGACTCTGCATCCAAATCAGGAAGTCATTTGATGTGACATGATTGGCTCTTAATCAAGGCAGAGTCATGATCAGTGCAGGTTATCAAGGTCTTCTTCAGCTTAAAGGTTTATTATGCAACTTTTCTGGTGGGGGGACTGCAATTTTTCCACAGCACAGCCTTAAAATTTAGTATTTCCATGCTTAAGCCAAGTTACAAGTCAGATCTGTGAAGAAGCAACCCTGCTCACAGTAAGAATGCATGGTTTTTAAGGTATTTCAGCAATTTTTAGCAATTTTAAGCAATTCAAAACTTGCAATTGATTGAAAATAGACATGTTTAATGCCATACTGTGGGACATTATAGGAAAAGCAATAACATCTTAATAGACATAGAATAGTGGCAGATCCTCCACAAGAAACGTTACCATGCTCCTTTAAGTTAATGGCATGTAATGGTATAGACTAGATAGGAATTTGATTAAATGTATTTAATTAAATTCCTGATCATATTTGGAGGTGTCTGTAAATGTTTTAAATTTAAATGACTTCATACTATATAGTTTCTAAATGATCTGAACTACTGATGTAAAGTTTAGCTAGCAACAATGCATTCTGAACAGTTTTGTCAGCATTGCTTTCTACAGAAATTTGAGTTATATTAGATTAGATCTTTGGGGCCAGATTTTACTCAACCCAACAAAAGCTGTGTTTCTGACACATTTATTTTTAATACTTTTTTCTTGTGTCTAAGCGTCAACTTTAAGCACAAAATGTTCACTTGCAACTATAAAATATATCCATCAAAACAGGATGAGGATGGGAATATAAGATGTCTCCCTCAGTCGTCCAGGTATGATCCATAGTAAAAGAAAAATATAAAATCTGTCAACTGGACAAAAATGGTAGTAGTGAAAACGCTTTGCTGCTCATCCAATCTGTTTTTTCAGTTCGGGTCAGATTACTGGTGGATAGACACTGCCTTATATCTACACTCAAACTAAAACTAGTGTTGTTTACAGTTCAAAACCTCCAAATATGAGGCATAGTGCACACTTGGTGTAGCTCAATAGACTTAGCCTACAAACAGAAACTATAAAAAAAAAAGGTGATTTTAGTTTCAGTGTGTTGAACTCCTCCCTTCAGACAGATATGAGGCAGTGTCCATCTGTAATCTGACCAGAACTGAAGAAGCGGCTTGGATGAGCAGCGAAATATCTTCACTCCTACAACGTTTTGTCCAGTTGACAGATTTTATTATTTTTCTTTTACGATGGGAATATAACCAAATGCAAATGCGCAGATGGTCATATATTTCTTTAATGTGTAGTTACATAATATATTTTAATAAGTCTGAGGGGAGATAAGTTTGAAACTCTTGGGACTGATCCAGGTAAGAAGACGACCATAGTTACTGACCAATGAAGCACCAAGGACCATACTGAACCATCTGAATAGTTCTATCTTCTGCATAGCTGGTATTGCATACTGAAATGATGACCTTCACAAGATACTGTCACTTGTAAATTATGCGCCATAAATGTTGAATGTGAAATGGTGTTTAAATATGAATGATGTATAGATGTCTGGAGTAAAGAGCGAAAAATTGGTAATGCATAAGTGAAGAGTCAACAATGTTATAATCACAATACAATGGGAACTTCAGTTATGTCATTACTGAATGGTAGAATTATGAAATGAATTGTAAAGTAACAGATATATGAATCTAACTCACTGCTTGTACCTGCCAGAGTAGCGTAGTCGAGGAGGTCAAAGAGGACGATGGCGACCCCAGCCCATGTGATGATGAGAGCGATCATGAGGAGCCAGGCCATGGGGGAGCTGAAGGTAACAATCAAGTCCTCCATGAAGGTCCTCTGAGAGCTTCGGGGGGCAGTGTCTGAGTCTTTGGTCTGGCTGGCCATTGGTACAGTAATCTGGAAGTCAAAATACATGTTCAGAACAGGAAGAGGCAAACTGTCAAACTTTTTACATTAAGTACCAACAAAGAAAAGACTTTCTGAGTACCACCAGATCTAAATCAAATATATAACAGGACTATTTCAGGTCTAATCTAAGGCTAAGCCAGGTCTAAAAGTGGACTACATCATTTCCACTGTAGTTCCAAAAAAGGAATTATTTTAAAAATGAGCTCTAAATTAAGCAAACCCAATAGAGCTGTCCAAGTACCAACGGAAAAAGCTTGTATACCACCACAGTTTGAGAAGCACTGCATTATATCATATATTGTTATAATATTGTAGAGTGTGAGCTACTGTGTCTTGTAGTCCCAGTGGATCGATAAAGTTTGTAAAGTGTAAGTCTAAACAAGGCAATAGGACCCTAAGAGCCCCACAAGATGTGTCCAGCTTGAAAATACAGGCTTGAAAACATAAATGCATTCATGGCAGGTACTGTTTCCTCTTATAAACTGTCAAAGCACAAATTATTTGTTAGGATCACATGCTAAAAATACATGTAGGTGTCACAGGATGACTATGCATGGTGCACTTTGTAGTGATTTACACATTTGTAATTATACAGTATACTTTTATTTTTAAATGTGCTTTTACTGTATGCAGTGCTGTGTGTTGTACTTCCTGTTTTTTAATCATTGTATACCTAGCATTGTTTTACTCATAGACTGTATAAAGAAATGGGCTAAATGAGGGTGATGTCACCCAAAGTGCTCAGCTCCAGCCAAATGAAGCTCATCAAGGCTAGCAGTTATAAGGGGTGAATTTGAAGCCGAGGTCCATATTTGGAAGAGAATCATAGCAACCAAAGAGCCAAGCTGGAACAAGGGTTCTGAAGTTAATGTCCCTTCCCCTCTGCACCACTGGTTTAGAAGGGAGTGGGTGCTTAGCAATGCTGTCAATCAAACCTGTTACTAATGCTAGAGGGCGTGACCTTGGGAAAGAAGGCGTCTCATTGGTCTTAATTTAGGAACAAAATAGCCCAATGAAAACATCAGTAGCACAGACTAATACTATCATTTTAAGACCATAGTGATGAGCCTGGCAGCAGCAGTTACAAGAGAAATTACAAACACTCGTAGAGGACAAGTGACAACATGTATGAAGACACTGGGGGGTGTAGCAAGATCAAATCAAATAGAAAATAAATTTTAAAATGAATAAATGACAAAAAATTACAAAAGAGCAATTACATGGAGCCTCTCTTCAATGATATTCGCCAAAAGCAAACATTTACAACAATTTCTGTGGAACAATCCAAATTGTCCATATAAAATAAAATATGAGAAATCTTGAATGTGGGGATTCTCATTTTTAGATGTAGCCAACTTCTGATATCTGACCAAAAGACCTGGGAGTGAGGGCATTCAGAAACCAATGATGTAAGAGGCCATCTTGTGGACTTCCAAAAATACGAAATTCAACCTCAAGTTGAAATCTTCTTGTAAGAAGCAGGCCTACAGGGTGGATATTGTTTATTATTTTTAAAATCTCCTTCTCCTTTAGAAGAAAGAAGTAATTTAACAAATTTAGAATATGCCTTATTTTTCATAGAATGATTATCAGAACTGGGCATGTCCTTAAAAGAAGTTCTATTAAAGTCCTTATAAATTGTTAGTCTCATACCCTCATTAATAAACTTATTGTTACATTTAAAATCAATTAAGTTACAATCGGTCACCTTCAGAACAGATAAGGAAATGTATATGGAATACTGAAGTGTACTTTTAATTAAATAAATTGATGGAGTGATTGCTATGCAAACTTCATAGAAAACTTTGTACTCACATTTAAAAGTATATTTTTCTCCAAAATGAGAAGTGTAAAATATTACCATCACAATCCACTAGATCCTTAGCAAACGTGTGTTTGTTAAAGTTGACCCATGGGGAGAAAAAATATGGTCAAATATAATTTTCCAAAACTGAAGGATCTGCCTATGAAACCTAAACAATATAACTGGAATTTTGTTCATCTCACAATCACAACACAATAGAAATTCAATTCCTCCAAGAAGTTTGTTTTTACCCATTTCATTTTAAAAGTACAGATCATTGCCTCATTGCCTGCATTAATCCACCTTTATCATACCCTTTAACAAACTGGGACCTTTTAACATCATGAGTTTTATTTTTCCAAAACTGAATGATTTGAATTGGCTTTTTTGATGTTTTGTGGTGAAATATGACAAGGATATACAACTGTGGAAACCTTCTGCTTTAGTCAAAAGATTTCTCCCAAAAATCTGGTTCCCCCTGAACCAATGACTAATATATGTATAATGTGTGTGTGTATGTATGTATATATATACATATACATATATGTGTATATATATATACATATATATATATATATACACACACACACACACACACACACACACATATATATATATATATATATATATATATATATATATATATATATATATATATATATATATATATATACACATATATGTATACACACATATCTTCTGATTGTGTTTTATTCCCAAATATTTTACTTCATTTTCAGTGTTGGGAATCTTACTTCAAAAATGTAATTAGTTATAGTTACAAGTTACTTCTCCCAAAAAGTAACTGAGTTACCATCTCAGTTACTTTTTGGGAGAAGTAACTAGTTACTAGGCAAAGTAACTGGTTAAAACAATAAAAACACAAGTGATGTGAACCTTTAACATTTATTTCACTTTAACAGATTGCAATTATATTGTATTTGTTTAAAGTGATTCATATCTGACAACAGCCTGGACACTTTCAGTCACATTTAAAACATATGTCCATATCAAATATGTGGCAGTAGTTTGTGTAAAGTTGGAGGAGGAGGCAGCCGTGCGTCAGGGCGTCACGTTTCTGATCAAAACACAACTCGGACCCAATCAGCTGTCAATGCACGTGTGACAGGACACCATTTCCCATCATGCTTTAAGCGTGTGTAGTCCATGCAGGCGCCGCAGTCGGTGTAGAGCTGCTGCGCTCGCCTCGCTCAAAAATTGCGGCCGTGTCCCAATTCGCCAAATGCACCATGTTCTGTTCGAAGTGCGGGTCGAAGCACCGCCCGACTTAAATGCCCCGTTCGAGCGGCGCATTTGACTCTGATGAAGAGCAGAGTGAACTGAAGTAATAACGCGACACATTTTACTGTCAGTAACTGTAACGTTGGCACGATGGGAAAAGTAATTAGTTAAATGACTCCGTTAGTGAAAAAAACAACACGTTAGTAACACCGTTATTGTTTAACGCCGTTATTCCCAACACTGACCTTCAGTAAATAAATCACACGTGTAACAGCACCTTCTTGAGCAGCCTCTGTGTCCTCATACAAAATAAAGACGATTTCGGGTTTTTTCTCCCGTCCAGCTCCGGCCCATGTCTGACCTCACAAACAGCACCACTGAAGCTCCTCGTTTTACACATCATTTCATGATCATTTTGTTCCCGTTTTAACATGAAACAATCACGTAATTTGGTGAAACCACCATGTGATTTTGAGATAGTCTCAGGTCTAAACGTGATACTGTCGATGTTTGTTTAGTTCCGGTGATATTACATTGTACAGATTTAAACCGTCCGTTCTTCCTGGGCCTGTGGCGATGACGTCACGTTGTTTACATTTGAATAGTCATAGTTAAATACAATATCGCGCTGCCTTAACGTTCGGGGGAGGTGGCCGAGCGGTCTACGCACGTTCACCGTGTGGACTCAACATGGATTTCCAGCCGTACCTCGCCATAGATGAGGACGGGTTCCGCATGAATGAAGAGACTGGTCTTAGAGGGCCCGGCTCCCACCCAGCCCCCCTCCATCTACCCCATGAAATGCCTCCGCACTTCGGTGATGGTAGGCATTTTGCTGGGAACCACGAGGTTGTAGGTTCGATTCCCGCGTGGGCCCCACCCTTGGACACTGGAGCAGGTGGTCAGAGCTCTTATTGCCGCAATTATTGGGCTCTGGGTCAAAAACACATGACCCAGTTTATTACTTCTAAATTACTTAGTTTATTACTTCAAAAATGTAATTAGTAATAGTTACAAGTTACTTCTCCCAAAAAGTAACTGAGTTACCATCTCAGTTACTTTTTGGGAGAAGTAACTAGTTACTAGGCAAAGTAACTATGCCGTTACTTACTATGTTAAAACAATAAAAACACAACTGATGTGAACCTTTAACATTTGTTTCACGCCAACTGCGCTGTTCCATGAACTGTTCGAAGTGCAGGTCGTAGCCGACTTAAATGCCCCATTCGAGCGGCTCATTTAAGGCACTTTGGTTAATTGAGACACGGCCTGCGTCGGCCTCGCTCTCACGAGATTATCTGCGCCCGTTTCGCTCATCTCAAACAAACCTATGATCTCACCCCGAGCCTCCTCTTTCACCAAAAAAACTGTGATAGTGTCTGGTGTGGCGGGCCAACACGCACGACTCAGAAGGCAGTTTAACAGTGTTTATTCACAAAGTGGCGAGTTTATTTACAAGGTGCGGTGCAATAGAGTCTCTTTCTCTGTGGTGAGTATATATACAGTGCAGGGTGGCAGAGTCTCTCTCTCTTGGGTCGGGGAACGAGACGACGAGCAGGGAGTGGTGAGTAGAACAGGATCCAGTGCACGTAGACAGACAAGTGAAGCACAGTACGATACCAGGTGAGGAGCAGGGTCGGGATGAGGCGAAGACAGGCTGACAGGCGGAACCGGAGGCAGGAGTCTGGAGACAAAGATATCCAAAGTGAGAGTGGTACAAAAACACCAGGGAGCATAAGTAACAGGAGCTAGGTAGTCACGTTTGGTACACGGACGTTCTGGCACCGGGTAGCACTCTCCAGCCCTCTTTATCCCCCCCACGGCAGGTGATGGCAATCAGCCTGATGAGAGGCAGGTGCGCGTGGGAGTGGCTGGAGGCTCCGCCCAGTTCCGGGGTCAGCAGGTGCAGGAGGGGGGAGGAGAACACAGGAACAGGCAGGGATGACAGATCATGACAGTACCCCCCCCCTAAGGGCCACCTCCTGGTGGACCCCCAGGCCTGTCAGGATGGGCGCGGTGGAATTCTCGGACCATTTCAGGGTCCAAGATTCGCGCCCTCGGGACCCAGGAACGCTCCTCAGGACCGTAGCCTTCCCAGTCGACGAGATACTGGAGCCCCCGGCCACGACGGCGGACATCGATGAGGCGGCGAACCGTGAAGGCGGGATGTCCGTCGATGAGTCGGGCGGGAGGAGGGGGCTCGGCCGGAGGGCATAGGTCGCTGGTTCTGACTGCTTCAACTGCGAGACGTGGAATGTGGGATGGATCCGGAGAGCAGGTGGAAGTTCTAGCTGGACTGCAGCAGGGTTGATGATCTTGGAGATCTTGAAGGGCCCCAGGAAGCGAGGAGAGAGTTTGCGAGACTCAGTTTTAAGCGGGATGGTCTTGGCGGAGAGCCAGACCTCTTGGCCGGGCTGGTACTCGGGTGCCGGGACACGGTGCCGATCTGCCGCCCTCTTCGTGCGGACCCCAGCCTGGAGCAGCAGTGCGGGTCTTCCTCCAGACGCGGCGACAACGCTGGAGGTGGTGCTGGACGGAGGGGACTGCCAGGTCCTCCTCTTCAGAGGGGAAGAGCGGCGGCTGGTATCCCAGGGATGCCTGGAACGGGGAGATGCCGGATGCCGAGCTGACAGTGAGTTGTGGGCGTACTCTATCCAGGGGAGGAAGGAGCTCCAGGATGATGGGTTGGCAGAGACGACACAGCGGAGGGCGGATTCCAGGTCTTGGTTGGCGCGCTCGGTCTGCCCGTTGGTCTGTCTGGGGGTGGAATCCGGAGGTGAGGCTGACCGTGGCACCCAACCCTCGGCAGAAGTCTTTCCACACCTGCGACGTGAACTGGGTGCCACGGTCGGAGACGATGTCGCAGGGGATACCGTGGAGGCGGAAGACGTGTGAGAGGTGAGTTGATCGGCGGTTTCTTTGGCGGTCGGGAGTTTGGGAAGTGAATGAAGTGGGCGGCCTTGGAGAAACGGTCAACGACGGTGAGTATGGTGGTGTTACCTTGGGACGGGGGCAGGCCGGTCACAAAGTCTACTGCTATGTGGGACCAGGGTCGTCGGGGGGAACTGGGAGCGGAAGAAGCAGACCAGAGGGAGGTGAGTGTGAGGCCTTGGCCCTAGCACATACCTGGCAGGCGGAGACATACTGCCGGGTGTCGCTGTCCATGGTGGGCCACCAAAAGTGTCTTTTCAGGAGCGACAGGGAACGGTGACACCAGGATGGCAGGCGAATTTCGAGGCGTGGATGAATTCTAGGACCTGGGAACGGACAGAGTCAGGTACAAATAATTTGCCAGGAGGCCCATTACCTGGGTCGGGCTGGTCGGTCTGGGCTCTCTGGACGAGGTCCTCTATCTCCCAGTGGACCGCGGCCACAATGCGGGACGGAGCGAGGATGGGTTCAGGAACTGACGGGTCTTCTTGGCTGAATTGGCGGGACAGGGCGTCAGGTTTGACGTTGCGGGAACCGGGACGGTAGGTGAGGGTGAAATTAAAGCGGCTGAAGAACAGGGACCAGCGGGCTTGGCGGGGATTCAGGCGTTTGGCGGACTGGATGTAAGAGAGATTCTTATGATCGGTCCAGACGAGGAAAGGTTGCTCCGCCCCTTCAAGCCAGTGGCGCCACTCCTCTAGTGCCAGCTTCACGGCCAGCAGCTCCCGATCTCCCACGTCGTAATTAGCCTCAGCAGACGACAGGCGGCGGGAGAAGAAGGCGCAGGGATGGAGGCGGTTCTGGGGAGCGAAGCGTTGTGACAGGACGGCCCCAACTCCGGTATCCGAGGCGTCGACCTCCACGACGAACTGGCGGGATGGATCGGGTTGGTGCAGGATGGGAGCAGATGTGAACAGGTCCTTGAGTTTCATGAAGGCGGCCTGGGCTTCGGGTGACCAGACGAACGGCGAGGCGGGGGGACGTGAGTTTGGTGAGTGGAGCGATGACCCGGCTGAAGTCTCGGATGAAGCGGCGGTAGAAATTGGCGAATCCGATGAATCGCTGGAGCTGTTTGCGATTCACCGGGGCTGGCCACTCCAGGACGGCTTTGATCTTCTCGGGGTCAGCTTTCACCTGACCCTGCCCCACGATGAACCCGAGGAAGCTGACCTGGCTGGCGTGGAACTCGCACTTCTCTGGTTTTACGAATAGCTTGTTTTCCAGAAGGCGTTGCAGGACCTGGCGGACGTGGCGTTGATGTTCGTGGATGTCTCGGGAGAAGATCAGTATGTCGTCCAAGTAGACGAAGACGAAGTGGTTGAGGGAAGTCTCTAAGAACGTCGTTGATGAGAGCCTGAAAAACAGCAGGAGCATTAGTGAGTCCAAAAGGCATGACAAGGTATTCAAAATGTCCAAGGGGGGTCTTGAAGGCGGTCTTCCACTCGTCTCCCTCCCGGATGCGGACAAGGTGGTATGCGTTCCGGAGGTCCAGCTTAGAGAAGACGGTGGCGCCATGGAGCGGGGTGAAAGCAGAGTCCAGGAGTGGTAGAGGATACTTGTTCTTAACGGTGATTTGATTTAATCCACGGTAATCGATGCACGGGCGGAGGGTCTTGTCCTTCTTGGCCACAAAGAAAAAGCCAGCTCCGACGGGTGACGAGGACGGGCGAATAATTCCAGCGGCTAATGAGTCCTTAATGTAGTTTTCCATAGTCTCTCTCTCCGGTTTGGAGAGGTTGTACAGTCTACTGGAGGGAAGTGGAGCGCCCGGAGCAGGTCAATGGGCGCAGTCGTAGGGCCGGTGCGGGGGAAGAGACATGGCCCGGCTTTTGCTGAACACCTCCTGGAGGTCATGGTACTCCTCGGGGACTGAGTCCAAGCTGGGGATCTCCGGAGGTGAGCAGACGCTGGCGCCCCCAGCAGGAGACAGGGCGGACCGGAGGCAGAGGGCGTGGCAGGAAGAGCTCCACCCCGACACCCGCCCCTGGACCCAGTCGATGGTCGGTTATGTGACCGGAGCCAGGGGAAACCGAGCACGAGGGGCGCCGAGACGGTGGAGGCCACGTGGAATCTCCGCTGTTCACGGTGATTGCCAGAGAGGACCAGAGTGATGATGGCTCTCGGTGCGGTGGGTGACTTGGGCCAGGGGCTGTCCATTAAGTCCGAGGGCAGTGAGAGGGGAGTCCAAAGGCTCGAGCTTGACCCCGAGTTGCTCTGCCACGCGGGGGTCCAGGAAGTCCTCCTCGGCCCCTGAGTCCACCAGGGCCGAGACGGGGAACGAGTCCAGGTTATAACAGAGTGTAGCATCCAATAAATCCGGCTAGACGGGAATGGGACACGTGACTGACCCACCAGTACTCCCATCTCTACTGGTGGGGCGCCCCCTTTTGGCCACACGGGGCATGTGGCAATGTAGTGCCCCCGGTGCCGCAGTAGAGGCACTCCCCGGCCAGGCGGCGGCGCTGCATGCGTTCCTCCGGGGAAAGGATGGTCCGGCCCACCTGCATGGGTTCCCCGGGAGGCGGGGCCTCCTGGAGGAGCGGAGGCTGCGGCGGGGGGGGCGAGCGGCGGCTCGCGCTGGTGTGAGCGCCGCTTCTCTCTCCGACGAGTCTGGAGCCTATTATCTATGCGGTTAGCTAGGGAAACCAAAGTCTGCAGGTCCGGAGGCTCATCTCGTGAAACTAGTTCGTCTCTCAATTGGTCGTTAAGCCCCCGCACGAACACGGCCCGCAAAGCGCTATCCGTCCAGTCTAGTTCCGCGGCGTTAGTCCAAAATTCAATGGTGTAGTCGGCCACTGAACGGGATCCCTGGGTCAGGCTGAGTAGGCGGGATGCGGCGCGTCCGCGCGATAGTGCGGGTGGTCGAAACACCAGTCTAAAAGCGGCAACAAAGTCATTGTAATCCACAGTATCGAGTACCACATTGGCAAAGCGCGCCCTCGCCCCACTGAAGCGCCTTACCCCGGAGCAACCCACAAACATAGCGGATCTTGGCGGCATCCGAGGTGAAACGGGCGGGACACTGTCGAAACATGGAAGTGCACTGAAATAAAAATCCACGGCAGAGGCTGGGCTGCCCAGCATACGGATCCGGATCCGTGCCCCTGGACTCCCGGGGGGCGCGGAGGAGACGGAGTCCTCACCGCGACGACGGCAGGACCAGGAACAGGTGCGGGCGGGGCCGGAGCGAGCAGAGTAGACAGCTGATTAGTAAGTTGATTCACCTGCTGCGTGAGCGCCTGGTTGTGCTCTAACAGGTCCTTGATCGATTGTTCGTGCTGCCCGATCATTACGCCGTGGTGTGAGTAGGCCTGGCGCCAGGCCGGGTCTACCCCTGAGTCGGCTTGGTCCATGTTGGCCAGAACGTACTGTGATAGTGTCTGGTGTGGCGGGCCAACACGCACGACTCAGAAGGCAGTTTAACAGTGTTTATTCACAAAGTGGCGAGTTTATTTACAAGGTGCGGTGCAATAGAGTCTCTTTCTCTGTGGTGAGTATATATACAGTGCAGGGTGGCAGAGTCTCTCTCTCTTGGGTCGGGGAACGAGACGACGAGCAGGGAGTGGTGAGTAGAACAGGATCCAGTGCACGTAGACAGACAAGTGAAGCACAGTACGATACCAGGTGAGGAGCAGGGTCGGGATGAGGCGAAGACAGGCTGACAGGCGGAACCGGAGGCAGGAGTCTGGAGACAAAGATATCCAAAGTGAGAGTGGTACAAAAACACCAGGGAGCATAAGTAACAGGAGCTAGGTAGTCACGTTTGGTACACGGACGTTCTGGCACCGGGTAGCACTCTCCAGCCCTCTTTATCCCCCCCACGGCAGGTGATGGCAATCAGCCTGATGAGAGGCAGGTGCGCGTGGGAGTGGCTGGAGGCTCCGCCCAGTTCCGGGGTCAGCAGGTGCAGGAGGGGGGAGGAGAACACAGGAACAGGCAGGGATGACAGATCATGACAAAAACACAACAGCGCTGCAGCTCCTTGTCTGAGAGACTATGATGAAGAGCAGAGTGAACTGAAGTAATAACGCGACGTATTTTACTGTTAGTAACGGTAACGATGTTGGGACGATGGGAAAAGTAATTAGTTAAATTACTCCGTTAGTGAAAAAAACAACACGTTAGTAACGCCGTTATTGTTTAACGCCGTTATTGTTTAACGCCGTTATTGTTTAACGCCGTTATTGTTTAACGCCGTTATTGTTTAACGCCGTTATTGTTTAACGCCGTTATTCCCAACACTGTTCAATTTGTATCAGCCTGTCAGACTCCTTGTGGAAATCTAAAAATAACATCAAACTGTTACTGTCAATATACTGTTATAATCCAACATGTCAAGTATCAATGTAATACGATTTCTAGTTCTACCCTTAACAAAGGCAGACTGACTCATTACATGATAAGGTAATTGGTCTCCGATTATCCAATCGTAGAGGATCTTTTTTGGTTTTGGGATTAAGGTAATAATGCCTTGTTTCATTGTGTTATCTGGTCAAACACATTCCAAGAGAGCTCTATGTAGCAACCCTCTAATATGTTTTCTAAAAGGATTGATACAACTCGGGGATTAATCCACACATACCTGGTGATTTAACACAGGACATATTTGATATGGCATTATTTGATTCCTCAATTTGTAAAATTTCCTCCATACATTTTTTGAAACATAAGTGATAAATGTCCTTAAAGCATTAAGTAAAACATGGTAGTCTGATTCAGAATAATTGGATTTGTATGATTTGGAGTAAAAAAATATGTATTTCACTATAAACTAAAATGGGGGTCCTCGGTGACAGTTCCATCTATAGATAATTTGATCATTTTCTTTTTCATTTGCCTTTGATTTACAAGGTTGAAGAAATAAGAGGTGTTTTTTTTCCCCTTCTTCTATCCAGAGCTCGGGAGCTCACAAATGCACTTTTCCCTTTATCCATATAAAGAGCATCCGATTCAGACTGCAGTTTATATAATCCATCACTTTCATCATTTGATCATTGTGTCTTTTCACATAAAAAGTTAATACAATAACAAGGCTTAGTTGTTTTTGTCTTTTCAAATATGAAGGGAACTTACTTGTCTGAATTGAAAGCTCTCTTACTTTGTATTTCAGCCATCCCCATTTACTTACAGCAGCCATTTTCAAACCATCAGTTTCTAAAATTACTTTCTTAATATTTTCACAAAAATAAGAATTATTTAAAAGGGAATTGGTGAGTGGTCAGTTAATGGAGAAGCCAGTATACTGCATTCACTGTACTTCACACAGTATATCCTTGGTGCAGAAATAAGCCAAAACTCAGTACTAGAACTCTGACCAGAGGCCACAGGCATTAAACCAGGAAAATTGAGAAGTATTAGAGTTTTTAACTCTCCAGCAATCAATTATAGTAGCACTGTTCATTAATTCAACAATTAAATCTATCCAGCCATAAATCAGGTACCAAGTTAAAATCACCTCAGACTTAAACTTGAATACTGCAGAACTCATTAATGAAATCTTTGCAACCTTAGCCCTACCGTTGTAGCCATCAACACAAACCAGAATATTTACATAATTGAATTCAGTATTATTATTACCCAGTGACCATTAGAATCATTTATTTGGTTGATAATTTTACCTGGAAATCTATTAATCAGGATCATTACCCCAGGAGAATGTGAAGTCCCAATGGCTAAACTAAACAGAATCACCCCATTGTAGCTTCCAAAATTTCACATCCTCCTGATTAGAATGAGTTTCCTGTAAACAGACAAAATTAGCTTTTTACTCCTTACTAAATAAGAAAATTAGCTTTCAGTTTTACAATATTTTTATGCTTCCTAGCATTCAGTAAAATAAAAGACATCATACACGATGCATTAAAAGCTTCTCAAACTAGTAACAAGACAAAGAAGAACCTGTTGGACTGTGCCTTGTCCAGATCCATGTGTTGGTTTTATCAGAAGCGCTCTCTGCCCTCTTCTTGCGTCCCGGACAAGTAGCCACAGCTTTCCACGTGCTGCTCTATCGTCCCGGGAGAAATCTTCTTTAAAGTGGATGTGCATGTCCTTACACACCCGGGCATCTCTGGATCATTTCCACACGTCGTCTTGGACAGTCCTCGACATGAACTGCATAATGATTGACCACAGTGCTGTTTGAAGTTGCCTCACTGCCCGTTTTGCCAACTCGATGAACCGTATCCACTGTCTCACAAAGCCGCTCCACAGACACGGGCACTACTCTGGTCAGGATGCCAATGACAAGCTCTCTGCTGTCTTCACCCTCCTTCTTGGGCAGACCGTTTATCCTCAAGTTCCAAAGCCGTTTATAATGGGCTTGTTCAGGGACCGCTTCCCCGAGATTCTTGTTTTCCCTTTGGAGCTTACTCATTTTCAGCTGCAAAATGTCGACGTTCTGTTTGTTCTCCTGGATCTTAACAGTGTTGGCGCCCAATTTGGCCTCTTTTTTCAAGAGCTCAGTTTGAGAATCCAACTTTTCCGATTGTTTGCCCAGAGTTACCTTTACCTCAGTTGTAATTTTCAAAATAGACTTGTTTGCATTGCTGTGTCTCTCCTTTTTTTTTTTGGGGGGGGGGGGGTGCTTTCAGAGGAGTGTGTTCCAGGTCAATGGACTTTTCTTAGGGGAGCAAGTCATCAGTCTCGTTGGTATCAAGAACTAGTTCATCGCATACTTCTTTGAAGGTAGTCAGATTGTAGTCATGGTCTTCCATTGTGTTTAGTTTAGCTAGTATAACTTTTGATTACCGAAAGGGGAACTCAGTTGACTATATATTCAGTTTATAACTGTAACTTGTCACAGGCGTCTTGTTCTGATTCATTAACTGCACAGAAATCACATTCAAAAATGAAAACTTTTAACGCTGAAACTTGTAAAGTTCAACTCACTCCACCATCTTGGATCCTTCAGCAAAGTAAGACAAGGTGGGATACGACTATACGACTGAGCCAGTTTAAATCCAGCTGTGAAGAATGTTTGACTGCTTCCACTTCCCTTGTTTCATAGAACACACTGCAACTCCCACCATTTTGAATGCAATTTTAGTATTTTATCTTTGGGCCCAACTGTTTTATTTATTATATTCTAAGTTTGTAATTATTTTTTAGGCATTCTGGTTTTAGTATTTCGTTGTTGTTTTTTTTTACCCTGTTCACCTTGTTTTAGACCTTTAAGCCTTTAAATTGGTTTTATCCCACTGTATTTTAATAGTTCCTAGTCTGTATTAACCAAAACAGACTAGGAATTAGTGAAGTTTGTTATCCTGTTTTATTCAAACAGGGTAACAAACTCCAAAATTAAAATTCCAGTTATGTCCAAAACACTTAGGATAAACTGAAATACTACATTCCAAACACAGATTCAAAATGAATGTGGAAGCAATCAACCTACAAGAAGTAAAAGCTTTTGCTGAGTACATTTTCTGTCATTGTGTCTCTGGGCAAGACATTTCACACATGTGCCAGATCCAGTTCTGTTTAACACCGTAACAATGAAAATAGTAAATAAAAATGACAGACTAAGACAAGTGTAAAAACATAGATTTTTGCATTTGGGCTTGTCATACAATCAAGAATCATGAGATACTACAGCACACAACAAATTGCCTTGTTCAGAACCACTACAAAGCATAAAACTGATGTATAGCAACCTAGCCACTTCAACTCTGAGCTAATAAAGTGATCTTTAAATGTCCTTTTTATTCTAAGTGCCAGTGCCTTGTAACCATTTTCCTAGCGTGTGCCCTTTTGATTAGTGACATAATGATATAGATCCCTGTGTGCACTGTTATTGCTGATCATGCAAGATTTGTGCAGCCTCGGAACTGCTGATCTCACCTTTTTAAAAACCCATGAGGTGAAAAAAAATAGATATTAAAATCTATCCGTTAAACACATTACCATCAGGAGTGATTACGTGGGAGTATGGTCTTTTAATTGCAAAGACTGATGCAAACACAGCAGGCTAAGATGCTGAATTAAATGGACACGCTATAAGATGCTAGTCCATTTAGCTCACCATATTGGATTGTATTGAGAGAGCCTCCCACTATGCAACGCATGTGATTCAAATCTCTACTTGACAGAGAGTAATTGCCAAAACAGCATGAAAGTGGCACATCTTTGAGCGCGTATATGGCTTGAAAAATGACTGCATGCATGTAAGCTACTGTTCTGATTAATACACACAGCGTTTTATGCACTCGGTGAATAATTCAGGTTTGTGTGTAGGAAAAAAAAAAACAACAAGACGGAGAGGAGACGAGCAAACCCAGATTACCCCAGGTGATGAGGAGATTAAATTCCATCAAAGTTTGAAAAATCCATTCAACAAGACAAATGGCTTCTCTAAAGAAATTCCTCATTGTTGTATGGCTGCGGTGAAGGGGTGCAGTAATGTCATTATAGCCGGTGTTGGGTTGTTTGTGTTCATTATGCACGATGAGAGTGCAAAAGAAGATTTATTTTCACGTGTACATCTCCAAAGTGATAGCCACAACAGGATGATAGACAGACCTGTTATTTATGAGCCCCAATGGAATACGCCCCAAACCCACTTTACAATACACTCCTAACAAGCTGTGATTTAGACCGACACATTATAATCAACACATTATATATTACAGGGTAATGCAGCCAAGATGATGCTGATAAATGGACAGGGGTTTTATATGGACATGCCATGAAATACCATTATTACCATTGCAATGCAAATGTGCATATTAATTTAAAGCTGCACTATGTAACTTTTACCACATGCTTGTCTCCATGGAAATGTTATTGCTTTGCCAGGGAATGTTCCACAGCAAGGCATTAAGCTCACCTGTCCTCCGATCAGACCTGTAACTTGGATTGGAGATGTCACCTGCTTCTCTCGAGACAAATATTTTTAATGTTATATTGTCAAACATTTTATTTTTTTATTTTATTGTTTATTTGAATCGGGGCAACTCATTAACATGTGCACGGAGACAATCAGATGGTAGACTCCCCACTAGAAAAGTTATACATTAGTAATTTATTTAGGAACACTTCAAGTTGGAGGTATATGTTTTGATGTGTTTATATGTCCTTGGATGCAGGTACAGTACTAGCACACACTTCTGTCAGCATGTCTGCTTCAAAGCAATGCAACATTCAAACCAACCATCAGAGCAAATAACTGGATATGACTGGTCAGTACCAAAGGACCAGAATATCATCCTTTATTGGTTCAGATCATTGCCATCAACAGCTGCTGCGTTGCCCATTACACTTTTAAGAGTTATTTAGAGCTGTCAGAAACGCAGATATTTCTATGGGTCTGGAGTCATATAACGAACAGCATTGACGTGTTTTGATTCAGGAGCAGGTCTCAGGCTGACCTTTCTGTTGTAGCATTCAGATAACAAACTACAAAATCAATTTAACATAATTCTACCCACTCAGTGCACTATTGTGTGTTTGTATTGGCGCGCACACAACTCACCATTGATTTGGCGGAGCTGGCGTAAGTATCATTGTACTGAATTGTTGTGTGTGGAGGGAAAGAAAGAGCGTGATATAAAACCTGACCATTGATCTACTGAAGGCCTGACAACAAGCGAGCTGAGCCGACATATTGATCCAGAGCAGGTAAAACAGTCACCGTTTTACAATGACAGAGTTCAAGTGTCCTCGGGCACACTGAGGGGAAAACCATCCTCTTCACCACTGGTAAGTTTAAGCCAAATTCTGAATGTGTTTGCACAATGTGTGATGATGACAGAAAAATACAATCCAATGACTAGCAAATCTTATTGTCAATGCAGTGAGGGACAGACCAGTGTCATCCAGTATTACTGGCATCATTGGCAGCCATGAGCAAGGAATATCTCTTTGCAAAAGGCATGGCAATATATTACAAACATTTTTATAAATATCTGTATTATTCTCTATATTTTTTTAATTATGTGCCAACCAATGAGGACATTACCACCAAATATCTGTTTTGAATCAGGACAGGAAAGGCCATGCCAATCTTAGAGGCTTTTCCAGTGTTCAACAAATCTCTATGGACTGCAGCAGGTCTTGGGGGTCATAAAGTCTATACAAAACAAAGCTACCTTTACCATTTCTTCACCTCCAGAAATGTTATTATAGGTGCCAGAGTCAGAGTCATTTTGGACACAAGAAAATCTTTCCCACTCATAAAATTTGATTTATTGATACTTTGCAGTTGATGTCATCAACATTTGAGGCAACTGGAGGCAATGCTCTGTTTAAAGATCTGTTACTAAAGTTAGACTTTAATCTGAGCTTTGTTTTAACACAATCTGACCATTAAGTACTGGTTTAGCTGAACTATAACAGGTGAGCTGATGTTGTACTGTTAC
This sequence comes from Periophthalmus modestus, assembly GCA_019594935.1. Taxonomy (NCBI): domain Eukaryota; kingdom Metazoa; phylum Chordata; class Actinopteri; order Gobiiformes; family Gobiidae; genus Periophthalmus; species Periophthalmus modestus. The sequence goes on from JAIEZT010001328.1 coordinate 11,400,984, forward strand.
ATAAGTCCCTCTTATAAATGTTACACGCTAGCCTGCATAGGCCAGGATTTTTTTTTCATTAAGTCACTCTTTTTGTGAAAAATCAAACACCAGGGCCATAAACACCTGTAGTGATCACAGGCTCCAGAAAATGTGCTGTAATTTTTTTTTCTTTTTCTTTTTTTAGTTTATAGTTACTATACTTATAGTTTACCCAAAAACTCATCAGGCTATGTTTCCTAATGAGCACATTATGTCATTCCTCATAGACATACATGCAGGACCCCCCAGGTGATGTCACTGAAGTATAAATACATAAGATTTTGTTGAATGAGCTTTTTAGACTCTCCAAACTCTATTCAGCATTAGTTACTCTGTGCTATGACTCATGAAGTTTGCATATGTGCCTCATGTTTGTGTGCTGTTTTGAAAACCTAGTGACCTGCCCACCTGTTGTTAGATTCAAGTGCTGAACTTCACAAGGCACAAAAGGACACCAACTGCGCCTGCCTCCTCCTCCACCTCTGCGCTCAAGAAATGAACAGAATTAGAACCATGTGGGCTGCGGGCCGCTAACTGCACCGAAGGGCAAATGAAAGGCGACAACAGCACGGGGAAGCTAAAGTGAGTCATTAAATGCAGCTTTTAGTACAGGAATGACAATTAGGCTAAACATATTGTTGTGTAGAGTTTTATAGAATTATAGAAAATGTGGTAGGTTTTGAAATATGGTTCTGATGTTTATTTGAAATCCTAGAAAACATTTGATGAGTCACAATTGTTAGTAGAAGCCAACGAAGACCAGCTCTCATATCATATTACATAAACATTGTGTAAGCAAGCCAGCTAACAAAATTACCCAAGCATTTCAACAGCCCTATTAAATAACGTTACAGTAGTAGTTTACAGTTTGAACTCTGCTGCCACTCTAGCTTTATGCAAGTTTTAGATTATGTATGCAGAAACAGAAATAGACTTTTGATAATATATATAGATTTTTTTTTTTTTACTTTTTGGTTATAGCCTTATGTTATGATAAAAGTAATACATTTAAACAGTAGTACATGCTTTTTTGTTTCCAGTTGCCTTTTTCTTATTGTGACACAACACTTGGACCAAATGGCGTCACTGTCTTCTCTAAGGTCAAACGTAACAATTACAGAAGCATAAAAAAATATGACAATGACTAAAAATGAAAAACCTCAGAGAATCAAAATGAGAAATGTTACTATACCTTGACCTCTGAGTTTGCTCCGAGCTTTCACAGGCTTCAGCCCTTTACTGCTAAAAAGCTCTGTAACCGTAGAAACCTGTGTTTAACGTTGACACTTTTATGTGCAAAGAGATTTGAAGGAAGAAAATCTTGAGTGAAGCAAAACTCAAATCCAGCAACAAAAAAAAGTCCCCTTGCCTTGCTGTAGTTCACACCAAGTCTAAAAATAGTGTTCACAGGAGGAAAAATAGACCACTAATCCATGTATTTTTATGACTACTCCCCTGGGTTTCAATTTGTATCCAATAAATTAAAAAATGTTCTTTAACTATTGTTGCTGGAAGTTACAGTCCAAAGGCAGCCAGACTGACAGCAAGAGACATACGGTACTGCGGCCAAAAGGGGGCTGACCTGATCCCTGTAACCCTGCCCCCAATGAGGACTCAGATAAAACTGAAGAGGCAGGACAAACTAAGGGGATGGCTTAAATTAAGACGAGGTTGTGAGAGAGGGACAGAGGTGAGGCCAGTCAGAAGGAGAAAAAGGACAACCGTGTCTACCGCGCATCGCAGCGAATTAATCATGCTATAAAGACTAACGCAAGGGTCTAGGGCTCTTGACGTATGTCCAATGTTTGCTCCTCCGAGAGCCTATTATGGTTAACTGTCGTCAGCCCCGGCGCCCTTTGTAGCACTTCACTACATTTGTGTAAGCTTCAATATCCATCCAACGCTACCGGCTGGAGATTTGAAAGTCTCCCATGAGCTTCACCCAACGTAAAAAGTAAATAATTGAATTGTCGCTTCATCCCCATGTGAGTTTTTTAACGTTTGGTCATAAGTTCTTTTCAAAGAGCCACTTTCAAACCGTGTGCAAGCTGGAAGGAAGGAGTAACCTGACCCCCAGCCGTGCCCTGGGAGCCCGCTGCCGTGGCTATAATTAGAGGTAGACACAGCAGCTGGTGTTAACGCAGGGCTGGTCTGCTTTATGTAGGGCAGTCCGAAACACCACTTACACACATACCCATGCAAAAGTCCGGGAAAGCTCTAGAGACCCGGTGCCAGTTTAAATACTTCAACATCCAATCATTACTTGATTGGTACAGTTGACCTTATGCAAATGAAATACAAAGTCAGGCGTGATTTATGCAAAGGTAATTTTGAGCTAACACATCTTCAATTGATTTGTAAGAGTAACCTTCAAGATAGTTGTGGTATTTTTTTTATTTTTTGTGTGTTATAAAGGTTCTTTTAACAGCCATTTTAGATATGGGGAAACAAATCCTAAGTTCTTCTATTCATTTTGTCATAAGAGTTTTACAATTTCATACAAAACTAGAACACATTTGGAAGCATAATGATTACACCACCCATCATTTGCTGCCAAACATAACTCATGACATACAGAAGCATCCCCCCCAATGGAGCAATCAAAATTAGGCTACGCTACACAGATTATTGAGTTTTTAAAGACCAATTCAAGGATTTTAGTGAATTATAATGTTGTAAAAATTACTACACAGTTTGAAATTTTACAGCATTTCATCTCATACAACAGGTAAAAAGTCCATCTGTCTCACATAATAGGAATACAACAACAGGTGTCAGCTGTTAACAACACCCTCCCATCACAGCCACCTTTTCAGAGTTAAGTCAGCGTGCTCACTTCTCACAGATTTTCACTCCAAAAAAAAAAGGTACAGTGGATTTCAGTTCACAAGACATCTGCCTGGACAAGTGCTCCTAATTAGACACTTTCTACTAGTCCTTTCTATTATCATCTGCCTTATCTTAGAGGAGGGGAACAGGCAGCAATGGTCAAATTTATGCTGCAATATTTTACTATGTGACAATGGACATTTTTTTCTTTATTGTAAGATGGTAAGCTTTCATTTATTTTACAATATTATGCCAAGATTTTCTAAATTGGGCTAAGCACAAAATTGAAAAACCTTCTCCTTCAAATATGACTGTACTTTCCACTAAGGACTAAGGTGTTAAATAATTTCTTGCCGTTAGCAACATTAGCATTTCAGCCTGGCCGGTTCTGGCTGCAAAGGTCAAAAGAAAGTGCTTGAGGTTATGAGTTATGAGAACAGTTCAAATCCCAATGAAGAATGTGGGTGGAAGACAAAACTTTTATGTTTGAAAATGTGTTAAGTCTTACTACTTCAGATTTGAGGAGATTTGTATTTGGTCAGAGCAATGCAGAGCATATATTCAACATGCAACATTCTAACCACATAAAAGGAAACCGACAGCACATGGAGTGACAGACCAGTGTGTCCATTCAAATGAACAATAATGCATGCTTTAGTATAGGTGTGAAAATGCATAGATGATTGCTATTTGTTGCCCACGGGGCTACATCAGCCAGTGCATAAAATTACCACCACCAAGAAGAGGAAGGTGGTCACATGTTATGCCCGGCAGCACAATCCCATAGAGCTTCCTTCATAGTAACAGCACCTCTGTCGCCTTAACCATATTTACATGGCTTCATTGCCGCACCTAATAAATGTTTATGTTTAGCCTCGTTTGGTTGGTTTGGCTTTTAGTTATTTATCTGTCATTTCATTTATTTCTGTTAGATCAGTGCACGGCGCACGCTCACAGCTCACACCCATGAGAAATGCTGTGATGAAATCAGCCATCCAAAGTAATTCTGATGAAACTAAACGCAATGAACAAGAACAACGCACATGTCTCTCTGTATCGGGCAAGACACAGTGCTGTTGCCTGGGAAATAAAAATGATCTGAAATAAGCCTCCTTTCAGTTGATATTAAACATAATCGACTGCTGCAGACTGCCCATTTGGAAGTGAAAAAGTGAAGGACAAGTACAAGGAGAGATTTGCTTGTTTGCTCGCGGTGCTGGCCTTAGTTCAGAGCATCTGTGAGGAGCAGTGACTCCAGAGACAGTGCCCTGGCCGATGGAGAAACCCAGCATGCACCTGTGGCTGTTGGAGCGTTCTGTTGTGTGGGGCTACGACCACGGCAACTCTCCACTCCACGGACCGCTGCACAACTCCCTCATCTCCACAAACAAACTTTATTTTATGTTACTAACACAGGGACTCTCAAGCATTATTCCTATGTCAGATATTCTTGTACAGCATAACCTTAGATCATTTTACTGATATGGTGCACTATGGAACTTTTCTGGAGGAGCTACATTTCCCACATGTTAGTGCCATTTGAACCATCTCGCACTCTGAGAACTTCAAGGACCAGCCTCCTGCTCGTGCCCAGAGTCCGGGGAATCAGCATTTTAATGACTTTCTTATTATTCTGTAAAGCACTTTGATTTACTTTGTGTACAAATTGTGCTATACAAGTAAACTTGCCATGCCTTGAGGTTATGCCACCTGCTTATCTCCATGAAGATGTCAATGTTTTGCCTGGAGTATTTCACAGTATGCAATTAAACTTGTCTATCTCTATACAAAGACTCATAGCAAGGAGATAAGGTTGTCCTGTCTATGTGTTTGGATGTTTTCCTGATGTCTGAGTGAGTTTCCTCAGTACTCCGGCTTTCAACATTAACCAAAAACATGCAAAAAGGGAAATCTTCCATATTGGCATTCCTAATCAAAATCTTGGCTCAAGATCTCGAGATGGGTACCGGAGTGCTGCACTGCGGTCAAACACTGCTCCTGGCATATCATACCACCTGCCACTTTCAGTTCAGTATTCAAACCATGTTAATTAACTTTATTTTACAACATTGGTGAGATCCACTTTGCCATTGGTTTTGAAACTGAAAGTTGACATTGTTCCATCATTTGTATGTGCATCACTATTCCTGTTGCTTTAATCTCAAAATATGTGCAGGGATTACATTTACGGATTTGGAAAAACAAGTGTAGCGAGTTGTGGATGACCTAAACTTTGACAGCCAGGAGATGAGTGGTATTGGTTGGAAATACATCTTCGTAGTTGAACTAGAGCTGTGTTCATACATTTATTTTCATTGTGATCTATCTCTTTGAAAAACATCTTAGGACATATTATTCAGAGATCAACAAGCACCTTTAAAAATCATGAAAGCTCTCCTCTGGGTAAGTGCGTCCTTTATTATTAATGAGTGTCAGCGAACCTTACTAAATTATTACCATATTTTTCATGGTCGCAAGCTGTGTAGCTGCATTTAGGGTGATTTAAATTTCAAATCAGTCATAACAAAAACAGGTCCCTCTTATTTCTAACTTTGAAACATGTTTTCCCTTGTGTCTATTGTGCATTGGGGAGTAAAATGTACGTCGCCTGCTCTTTGGTACAATTAGATAATTAGCCGGCGGTAACCTTAAGAATAGACAGTGTTTGTGCTGGGCTGTATATGGCGGTATAAGATATCCATTAGAAGGAAAGGGGCACGTAGGGTCAGAGCTGACTGCAGTGGGCTTTATCACCTGCAGACTTCACAGAATCAGGTTGGAATCAACTAAAAGCCCTATTCTGAGCAAGCAATATGTCTTTGTAAGGGATATGGTCCAAGTAAAAAATAAAGATTTTCTCACATATAGCCTAACTATATGTCTATTTGCAATATTAATATGTGTTTTAGGGAAATATTTTGATGTCTGTGGCATGTACAGGTTTGATAAGTCAGCAGCAGAGTAAGCAGTGTGAAACTGGGGTAAAGAGTGAGGAGAAACATTCAGAAAAAAATCCACGATACCATATGTTGAGAATTTGGATCAGAAATGGATGGACTTGTGGTGGCTATTTTAACAGAACATTATGTAACTTTTCAGATTTGCAGATGATCCATCATCTTCCTATCTTCATGCACATACTGTATTATTGCTTTGTCAGGAAATCTCCACAGACAAGAAGTGGTTCCAAGGTATTGTTTTAGCATTAGAAGCACCTCCAGTTACAAATGCAAGATTTAATGCAATACTGTGGAATATCTCAGGCAAACTCATAACAACTATAGAGACAAGCAGGTGGTGGACCCCCCCCCCCCCCCCCCCCCCCCATCAGAAAAGATAGATTTGTGGCATTACGCTGCAATGCATACTGGGTACTTTTTCCACACATGCACATTCATCTAAATAGCATATACCACTCTCCCATCAAAGACCTATGCATAGCTGATACCAGAAAACCCATTAAACTTTTTTTCCTCTGTACACTGCATTTAACATTTGAACATTTCCATAGAGCGCGCAGCATAGATATATCTGAAACCATAGATATCCATTTACATTTGCTAGCTCGTGTATGTCTGCAGGGCTGTAACAAGAGGACACTGAGGAAGCTGTGATTAAAACACAAGTGAACATCTCTCATCGGCCATGCATTTTGTGTCGCCATGGTATCACACCTTCTGCACCACTTCTTCACTTTTCATTTCACACACACGCACTCACTTACACGCACCTACAGAAGTTCTGTCTTTAAACTTCATGTCCTCCGATCACCTTTAGCCCTTGTTTACCACCATATACCATTCCTGCCTTGTCTGTTCTTATATCACACTTTGGCTACCTTTTGATCCCCCCCATCCATCTTGGTTTGGTGTCTCCATGCACGCACCCGAGCTTCTTATTAAATTAGTAATAATGTTGCCATGCACGCTCCAGGGAGGCTGCTGTTATTGACTTCATTATGCAAATGTAAACCAGCCTAAGGATACCACTGATGGGATAACACATAGACACACAGTTCGGAAGAGTGCACCATGGGTTTGGAAACATATCTGGTGCTGTTTTGAGATAATTATGTCAAACTAGTAGAGATTAAATTTGTATTAATGATAAATAAATGAACAGGTGTATAGTTTTAATCAAAAATGCATGTGGTATTTTAGGTGCCCCTTTAAGAGATCCTGAAAAAGGTAATGATAATGAAAAAATAAACCTCTTCATAACTTTTCAAAATATATACGAGCTTTGTGCTAGTTTAGGGCGATGGTTGACTAACTTTTCACACCAAGTACCACCAAATAAAATATCTGGTTTTCCAAGAACCGGCTGATCTAAACCAGATCTGTAACAGGACCAAACCAGACCTAAGTTAGGTCTAAACCAGGGTAAAATAGAAAGAAATTCAGATTAGATTCAAAAGTATAGCTTTAAACAAAGGCCAGACCAACAGGGATGGAAAATGCAAACATTTAGTCAAAAGTAACAAGTACCCTTGCATACAACCAGTTATAAGTGCCACATTTTGAGAAACAGTTCTAGGAATAGGTCGCGGCTCGTTCTAGATCAATGTGCTGAATGTCTCTCCTCCCTCTTCTCTCCATTTCACTCTTATCTGTGAAGCTAGAGAGAGGATAAAAAATGCTGTAACTTTTGTATGCACAGTATTTGTTCCTAGGTTTTTGTTTGGTTTGTTTTCAAGAAGCAAATACAGCTTGTTTATTTTTGGTAATTGTGTTTTTAACTGCGACGATGCATACTCTGGAGGTGGCGAGATTTTGTTGGCCAATAAATCCTGCCTGTTGCATTTTTAAATAGATCATGAAAATGGTGTACACATAATCTCGTATTGGGAAAACTCACTTGTGTATTGCCAACAGATTTTTCTTTTCACCTTGAGAAGCATATTTTGACACTTAAAAATCTCACCCAATGATGTTACATCTGCCACAACTGAAAAACTGAAAACTGTCTGTTACTATTTCGACTAGGGATGGGCTAATATGGACTTTTCAGCTGATAACTAAATTTGATTTTTTCTTTTTTGACTTGCTGTTGTGGCTGATAACTGTTATTTCCTGATCTGAATATTAAGTTTTTAAAGTTCATAAACTGAATTACCAATTTATGCTAAGTTAAAACTTTTCACGTTTGTAAAAAATGTATTTATCTGTGAAATAATAAAATAATTTGATGCATGATTGTGTACATACAGCTATATTTACTCATTAGTTGGTTCAAAAACGCAAAAGATGAACTGAGAATGACAAATGAGCACAGACACAATGGGGAAATAAAAAAAAAAGAATATCAGTGCCAAAAATGTTAAATATTGGAGCAATACCAATAGCACAGATAAAACATTCTTAATTTTAACTCTTGGTGTAGGTGGTTGTCCAAAGCCAGCAGAGCAAGCACCGGTCTCTAAGCTTCAGGTCATGTAGTGCACTTTTTAAGTTTAAGTTTCAACATCAAAAATCCAATCCGCTTTTGTGTTTTGAATTTGTTTTCATCTTCTTGGGACCCCGCTCCGTTTTGACCAGCCAAAGCATGCTGCGCCTTGTTACGAGTTCACAGGCCTGGATGAGTTGTGGCAGATCAGAGGAGCATGTACGTACACACAAGCCGATCGTACTGTTGGCAGGGACAGCACACAGATGGAGACGCGGCGGAGAGCAAGAGGCATGGAGAAATTAAAGTCACAGTGTCGAGAATTACAATTAATGATCAGGGACTAATGTCATCCTCTATTGGGGTAATGAAGGACACATCCACACGTAAACAGCCTGATTGGACACACAAGGCTGCCCACTACACTAAAGTCTAACAGTGCTATTTTAAGAGCGTCACAGTGGTAGGTGTTAGTGAAGGTGGATCAGCATGGGGTGTGTTTGTGGATAGTGTTTCAATCACTGTCCTTGAGGCAAGAAATAAAGGCTTTTCTCAGCCAGTGACCTCGAAGACAAATGCTTGCAGCTGAATTGTCTTAAAGTACAGGAGTTTAATGTCATACTGTGAAACATTCCAGGCAAAGGATAAACATCTACACGGAGACAAGTAAGTTCCGGGCAATCAGAAAAGTTATATAATGCACCTTTTAAGAGTAGCATTTTAGTTTTATGCAGCTAAAACCCTGAACAGTCGTCCTGAAGATGTGAGACAGGCCTCTACTTTGACATTGTTTAAATCCGGGCTCAAAACGGTTCTGTGTAGCTGTGCATATGACTGAACGTTTTTTATTCTGCACTTTCCTCCTTCAATGTTAATTTTATGATGATTATTTGTTATTATTTATGTTTTGTTCTTATTCTGTGAAGCACTTTGAATTACCTTTCGTATGTATTGTACTATACAAATAAACTTGCCTTTATTTCACACAGATCTTGAGCACTATAAAGAGTCATTTGCAATTTTTTCTAGTTCACAGTGGTGTAGAATTTTTTATTTTATTTTATTTATTCATTTATTTGATTGGGCAATGCATGCTAATGAACAGACATGATACAATATGAATGTAAACACACCATTATAGCCAAAGACTAATTTTAAATGACAGATAGTCTGCTCTTACAAATAGTGTAGTAAATGCTAACATATGCATTGTAAAAGGTCCTGGATTACACAAAACTACCTCTTGTGAGGTTTAAGCCATGTTATACTGTTGTTACTTCCTCAAAAACATACCTGGAGTTGTGTTTTGTTTTATTCACCCATGTTTGAGTTACCCTTTATTATTAGTCCACATCTTCAAAGCTCAAAATGCTCTGTTCCACTTTGTGATGTCATGAAGAGGTAGTTTTCAAGTTTCAAGATGTGTGGAGTTTAAAAACACAGTGGAACACTCCCTGCATTACCACAGGACACTATAAGGTAAAAAGGACTGTTTTCTGTTTTAGAGAAGGGCACAGCCTAATTATGCAGGGTTTGTGGTTTAAACATGTTTGAATAAAACAAAACACAACTCCAGGTATGTTTGTGATAAGGAAACAGTATTATAACATAGATCAGAAAATAGCATAATGTGTGTCTTGAATAGTAAATAAATTCTACAATGCAAATAGAGGGATTAATTAATCTGTTAATTAAACATATAAGGTTCCAATCCTTCCAAGGAGGTTGACTGAACCCTGCCCAATGCCCATAGTTGTCCCCATGGGCCATGTGCAGCTCAAATTATCAGAAGAGCGAAATCAGTATATGTGCTTTTTTTTCAAACTGTAATTACTTCTCTCACATTTCTAAAAGGTTAAATGGTTACAAGATGTTGTTCACTAACCCCAAACAACCTCCGAGCTGTTGGCTGCTTTACAAGACTCTCTCAGTTTGAAAAGATGAATCCAGTCTTAATATGCACACTTTTATATGGACTATACAAAGTGAATGATCCCAGATTGTGCACCACTTTCGCTGCAGTCTGAGGAGCAGCATCCTAATTAACATGTAGCTTGTTACTGTGCTGCCTGTGCATAAAATGCTCCTTTAAAGCCCCATTACAGAGAGTTAACTATCGTGTTCGAATCGCTCTCTCTCAGCTTTTTGCACAAAGCTTTTTTGTATTTATTCCCTAAAGAAAGCAAATGTGCTAATAATGCATTTAAATAGTAAACACTGCCCCAAAGCTGTATCTTCATTTAAGCCTCAGGCGCCGGAAACCTCAGACAGTACGGTACTTCTCTCTGTCTCATGATCTCTATAGTCAAGAGCAATGTAATGAATATTTTTGCGGTCAGTGGATTTGCTTCAACAGGCATAAATTTCAACCATAGACTGTATAAAGAAGTGACCTACAGGAGTGTGCCGTCACCCATAGCGTTTGGCTTCAGTGAAATGAGGCTCATCGAGGTTATCAGTTATAGGGCCAATTTGGAGCCGAGTCCCAAAGAGCCAATCCGGAGCGAGGCTGTTGAAGGTCCCATCTGCACCACTGGTCTAGCAGGGAACGGGCGCTTGGCAAAACAGTCAATCAAACCTGTTGCTAACCCTAGCAGCAGCGACTTCAGGGAAAGAAAGCGCCTGATTTGTCTGTTATTAATGTTCATATCTTGATTTACGGACCTAATAGGCAAATAAAGCTACCAGGACCATGTAGAGCGGGTTAATACAAATATTTTAAGACCAAAATTACGAGCCTGACAACAGCAGTTACGGAGAGAGAGGGGTGACAGTTTATCAATACAAAGTGAATTGGAGCCAGAGTCAATGAAGCAGGAAGCGTGCCCATGCTCACTTCCTATTTAGAATGCAGCAGCTAGCAGGTTACCTATGTCAACAGATTATATTTTATGTTGAGATAAGATCTGACAAGACACTGGACTAAAGGTGCACCAAGCAACTTTTTCCTGTGGAGAGTTGGCCACCTGCTCTTCTCTATGGAGACGTTATTGCTTTGCCTTATATATCCAAAAGTATGTCATTAAACTCATCTGTCTTTCATTTATTCAAGTTGAGGTTCTAGTTGTGTTTTTATTGTTTAAAAATACCTTGAAAAACATGCACTCTTACTATCAGCGGGCTCCCTTCTCCACAGATCTAAGCTATAACTTGGCCTGGTGACATTACCTGGTTATCTCCAAGGAGAAAAATAAGATGAATGCCATACTAGGGAACAGTCTATTCAAAGCAATAACATCTCCATGGTAACAAGCAGGTAGAGGACCTATCACCAGAAAAGTTGCATAGTACACATTTTACTTACTTAGGGCTATATGAATCTTTGTTCACAGAAATGGACGTCTCAAGAATAGCCCTAGTGTTAAATAATAATAACAAATACATCTTCTCACTAGACAGCTCTCCCCAAAGACTCTATTCTCTCAAAGTTAGTATCCAGACACCATACTTTTTCATCTGCTTCCCTCTCACATCAACTCCAACAAAACTCTTTAGCACACCATGAACTAACCACCATTTATTTTTACATCTAAAAATACCAGATAAGTACACTAAATTGGTTATAGCCTGTCCGACTATGTATTCCACTCAAATTACACTATGTCTGTTTTAGTGCACGCACACACACACACACACACACACACACACAAACGTCTATGTGGATTCCAGCCCCAGACACTTCATGTATTTTTAAACAATCAATGCCCTCTATTCAAAGTCCTCTTTCGCTTCGATCCACCCACCGTCAATCCACTTCGTTAAGTCCTTAATAAGTACAGCTAATAGCTTCGTCCCATTTGCCAAAGTTTGGGAACATTTTGGCCTGGTTTAATTTTGTCTTAATTAGATAAACTGGATTCGTTTGTGGTTCATGCACTGTTGTTATGAATGGGAAAACTCATATATTACCAAACATATTCATTTTGTGAAGCCATGCAGATATGAGATATGAGCTGGTGATAGCGTTGTTATTAGCACAATAAACAGCAGCCGGGTGTCATTTTCTTTTTGTATTGGAAAATAGGACAACATTGTGTATTATTTGTTGTGTTCTTTCGATATTAAGATAAACAAGTTTTGCAGAAATAGTCCCATTGTTAAGTTTAGTAGGAGTCGGTGTTTTCAAATGGAAGAAATGAAATGAGGAACCAAACTATAAATTATAATGTGTCATGTGTTACTAGCTGCTATTTTTCAACATATTAATAACTAGCTCCCATTCTGTCACCAAAATTGTATTACATTCTCAGCACCTTAACTTAGTAACTAAAATTGAAAACAGCTTCTGGAATTTTGCGTGGTATAATTGTATGTTGCAACCGCTTTTGAAAAATATAATCTGAACCCAAGGTTATTCTTTTATTTAATGTCAGGTGAATGGGACAGCGCTGCTAGGTTTTACATTCTGATATATTTCAAGGCTACGGTACAGGTATGTTTGTTGTGTGATGTGAATAGTTACCTAAAAGAAGATTACCTTTTACAGTATGTATACACATTCTAAAAGCTTATGTGGTGTAGAAGGAAGGGAGTAAACAGGTTTAGAAATGTGTGTAATTCATAATATATACCCACCAAGTATTAGCACACATATAAAAAGTGTATTACCTAGTCTGCATTGGCACATGTTTGACTGGAGGACATGGTTCTTATGCATGGAGGACGGTGGAAGCTCAGTCAGAAAAAAAATAAAAATAAAAAGATTGCAAACTTTGTTGGCAAGCCTGCCCTCCAATGCTCGTGATGTATTTATACCATACTTAAATCACCACAATAAATCACCTTTCCCTCGTCTGCAAGGAGGTTATCAGTCTGGTCACTCCTTCCTCCGCGCCTTGAACCACTCTCATACACAGTCATGCAATCCAATTTGTTTCTTTCAGTGATGCAGATGAAACAAAGGAGAAAGTTGGTCACTCATCATTTTGAATAAAATGACATTTCTCTCACCTAAGAGGATTTAGTGCTACACTCATTGATTCTGCAGAAGTCCATCCATCCTTCCAGCTTATTCCACTTATCTGGAACCGCGTCGTGGGAACAGCAGTCTAAGCAGGGACTCCCAGACTTCCCTCACCCCAGACACATCCTCCAGCTCCTCTGGTGGGAGCCCAAGGTGTTTCCAGGCCAGCCGAGAGACATAGTTCCTCCGGCGTCTCCTGGGTCTTCCCCGGAGCCTCCTTCCAGTGGGACATTCCTGGAACACCTCCCGAGGGAGGGGTCCAGGGGGCATCCTGAGCAGATGCTGGAGCCACCTCAGCTCCTGGCTCCTCTGGACATGGAGGAGCATCGGCTCTACTCCAAGCTCCTCTCATGTGACTGAACTCCTGAGGAGCTCTTCTGCAGAAGTCCATAATGTTTTTTGTCCCTTGTAATATTTTTTTCCTTGTATTTGTCTTGATATGGACAGATCATGCATGTCTCTGATTGGCTAATCCACTTGTTAATACACGCCATCTAAAAATGAGAAAATTCATCATTGACCAGACTGACATCTTTGTAAAGTATTGGAGAAGTGTGTATTCTGAATCCCAGTCAACCTTTTCCAGAGTTTGCCTTAGTGTTAATCAATGCTAACTTACAAAGAGTGTCTAACATTTAGTGGTATTTTATTGTGTCTTGGTGGTCTTAGTGGTATTTTATTGTGTCTTGGTGGTCTTAGTGGTATTTTATTGTGTCTTGGTGGTCTTAGTGGTATTTTATTGTGTCTTGGTCCATTTTCATAGTTGTACTCTCGTGTTGAAGGTCGGTAGTATGAAAAATACATGGTTATATTAAAGAAGTTCACAGCGATTCAGAAAGAAGCCAATATCAACACTGCCAGATTTGTAATCATCAGCGACTCTAATTTTACATAAACAATTTGACAGCGATCTATGGCCTATGAAAGCAATACAAGTGTTTTTACAAATTAGAAAACCAGCAATCATCGCGGCCTTGCATTCCATCTGATTGCACATGCAGAGATCAATGCGCGGTTTGAAATGAATGCTCAGAAGTGCTGAGTTGCATATATTGAATAGAAACTGACCCAGAGCGAGATCCAATAATGGGGATTAAAGCTCACTGTGATTTACATTACGTGTTTAAGCCACGCACTTGATAAAAATGACGCATTGAATTGTATTGAGCCCCGTGAGCTACTGCTGCAATCTCCGCGTCTAATAGCACTCACTGAAAAGCCTGCAGGCCCTTACCCATGACTGACTACATGCACTTGTACAAGCCAGGCCCTGCACACCAATACAGTATTATAAGAGCATCGCTTCTGCAGACAAGGATCACAAATAAAAGTGAATTAGCCTCTGTTTCATGACGTAAACCCTATTTCTACACACCACCATAAATCATTTTCTTTGTACCTACGGACTGGCTCTACAGTATCATATTTCACGCCTGCCCAGGAAAAGGACCCATATTGAACTCTATGGCTATACAAAAATAATAGTAGCGCTCGGTTGGTGGTTGGATGGTTTTATTCTGTTAGTTCTGTTAATGACTAGCGCCACTGCAGGGAGGAAGAATCTAAGAGACTCAGTGCCAGTCCCGAAGGTTAAAAAATCTACTTGCAATGACCTAAGGAAAAAATTTAATTCAGGCTTTAGCTACAAACTAGAAAATGAGACAAAAAATTGGGCATTCTGTGTTTTGTTTTTACACAGGTATTTTTAGCTGCGACATGGCACAGGTGAAAACAGGGGGACATGACCACACTTGCTGGACACCTGATTTAATTGAATTCAGTGGCCAAAACAACACTGGGTACATGCCTTCCAAACAATGGTATTTTGAGACCTTACCTTGAGTGAAAATCTGAAAATTATACAACATTTAATTGAGCAAAATAGTACAAGTACAGATCAGTTACCTCACCCTCAGGTTAGAAATCACTCGTAACTTGTATTAAGTTGTATTTCTTTTGCAGTATTGGCCTTATTGTTTATCAATTTTACTACTATTGCAAACACTGCGAGAATTGTGCCACGGAAAAGGATGAACAATCTCTAATTGCAAAACTAATGACAACCATTAGTCAAAGCCTGCAGCCTCCGATAAGATTTGAAAAAGTTTCAAACAAGGTCAATTAGCTCCTGTTTCAAGTGTAAAACAAGAGGAGACTGTTTATGTCTATAGTTTCAGTTTACAGTGCAGTTAAATGCGCTACTCTCACACACCTTACACACAAACTTACCTAGAGATAAGGCATTGTGAAGTATTTTACTGTCAGCCACAAAAAATCTGGCTCTAAATCTTACATTACATTACACTGGGACAGATATAGCTCTGATTAGCACAACACGCATTGATTGTGAAAGTTTTATCCGAAGCTGCGGGCCACACACGAGCTAACAGTGATTGTAGTGTCCCGTTTGAAGAGCTTTGTAAGTGATTTGTAACAGCTTAAAGTGCAATAGTTCAATTTCAAAAAGCAATTAGGTTTGGACAACTCGAGTTGCGGTAATTATTTTATTCACCTTGAGTTATTACTCCAATCAAAAAAAAAGCCTTGAGGTTTGCAACTAAGGTTTTTATGTTTTATCCACAATGATTATCCAAGACTTAATGGGTATTATTGTGTTCTCAGAATGCCAGAGCCTACAGTTTTGTCCTTGTGAAGTTGACCCAAACTATAACAAATGAGACTAATATTGGGTGAGGTTTGCACACACAGATTAGACTAATTGTTTACTGCACCTGACCAAACCAAGATGATCCTACCTGGGCCAAACTAGTTTTCTGTGTACTGTGAAACTTTTCTGGTGTGGGGTCTCCTGTTTTTGTTTTGAATGTTCCATGACATGATGTTAAATCTATCTTGCATTTTATTCATTAGTGTTTTTTTTTTTTTTTTTTTAATTGCAAAAAATACCTTAAAAGACATATATGAAGTCACTGACACTTTTAAATCTTCAATAACTCCTATAATTCTTAAGTTATACTCACTAAATTTTAGCAGTAGGTAAACTGAACCTTCCGAGATGTTTGGCAATATATATACGGCTATAATTGTTCACTTACACTTGAACTAGGGGAAGTAAACCTAATTTTTTAAAATAATGTTTTTTAAGTGTCCATTTTCGGTTTTGCACTGAATAGCCCGATCCAACACACTCTGCATGACATTTGAAAGCATTTCCAAGCTTATGGCTCTTATTTGATCCCCGATATTACATTTTAAGTCATTTATTCACAAACACCTTTTCTTTAAGATCGCCCCACAGGAAGAAATCGGGACTAGTCAGGTCTGGGGAGATTACATACTGCCCCCTGTCTTTGAAAACCACTTATTATTCCTTTAATGGCATTTACTCTTGGGGCATCTCTGGTATTAAAATGTCAACGGTAACACCGCTGGATTTCTGAATTTGACCCATGTGATTCAAAGTACCACTGTACAATGAGGGTTTGTTCCTCTGTGCTATATTTGCTCATATCAATGTCAGAAGGGTAGTTCTAGATGGTCTGAAAAAATAAAATAGAAATATTTAAAAACATAAGAGATGATTTTTTTTTCAACTGTCAGTGACTTTTACCCTGTACATACTTTGAACACAGGGTCACCTCACATATCTGACCTGCAAGTTGGCCTAATAGTGCAGGTCTTCATGAAGATAAGTAAGTTAAATGCCATACTTTGGATCACTGCAGGCAAAGCAACATCTCTCTTGACCTCATTCTGCCCCACCCACTTTTCCCGTAAATGCGACCAAACCACCTTCCTTTGTGTTGGCTCTTCCAGTTCCAGTGGGAATCCCGTTCCTTTCAATGGAGAACTTTGGAAAAGTTTTGCCGCTAAAGTGTGATATAAAATAGGTTGATTTGTGTCAGATGCTCAATGTTTATGTACAGCAACAAGTCAACACTGCACCGATTGTCTGGGAAGCTTCAAAGCGGCTCTGTAGTTGGTATAGGACTTATTTATTGTCAAGATCAGCAGCCCCATGCAAAATAATACAATCCGAATGACGATGGCGGCGCCCATGGCAACTTCCAGAAAAAGGTGAATTGAAACAAAAGGTTGACGCACTCTCTGCTAGAAAAGTCGCATACTGCAGCTTTGAAAGTGCTTTCCTGGTTAAGTACAAAGACAATTCAAATGATCTAGATTCAAAATACGCAATGTGTTAAACCGCATTTGTCATATATAGCGCTAAAACACTGAAACCTTGCAATACTTCAGACATGAAGTGGGTCCAATACCGCAAGACCAACAAGTGCATTATCTAGCAATGCCTTGTACACGGTATATAATCAAAAGTAGTTTTTCATTACAAGTGTGTTCATATTCCTGCAGAACAGCCAAGGTCAGTCTTCAGTGTGCTAGAGATCCTGCGTGTGATTGGATAAAAAGTGCTACCTTGAAAGCGGCTGGAGCACATCACAGATTATGAGATGTTATCCTCAGCCTTGTTAAAACTGGACCTGTACCTCTGCGCCGCTGGTACCCAGATACAACCAAGATAAAGTCCAACAGCTAAATGAGCTAAAGGAACATACCTGTGCTGTTTCATCTGTGTGTGAAGGCATGTTTAAGTGTGTGTTGAAAATACATGTAATAGTTTCTTGTTTTGTTGCAACAGTACCTTAAAAAAGCAGAGGGAACTACATACAACATGACTATATTACTTTAATTAAAAAATCTTAAGGCTTTGGAATAGGACGGTCAGGGTAGTGACTATTGTCTTTGATTTGTGTATGCTTACATGCCTAAAACCTACTTGAAGCATACATGTTCCATCACAAGCGGCTGGGAAAGATTCTATAAAAAGGCTATAAAAATGTGTATGAGGAAAAAAATGAAACATAAATGAATATATGCTAGTATTTGAGCCATATAAAGTTTTAGTGGAGTGCCGTGGGCCAAATGATCCTCCAGATTTGCTTTGAGTTGTTTATTCCACCAAATGACACACTAATGGGAGGCATAATCTCCCAATTCACATAAACGATATTGTATATGTAAATGCGTGTAATTCTTCGTGTAACAATCACTCTAATGATTTTGATATTAAGTGATTATTGTTTTTTAAGAAGCTTTGGGCCTATGAGTGTGCATTTACTATACTATACTTGTTTATTTCATACTAACGTAGGCATTAGTGGTGAAGTACACATACAAGTCCACGGTGTAAATGGTAAATGGTCACATATTTATACAGTACTTTCCACTTTCAAGGCACACTTTATATCAAGGAACCACCCATTCACATACATATTCATACACCAGTGTACGCAGACACTGGGGGCAAGGCGGGTTAGGTCTGCTGCCCAAGGAAACAGCGACAGCATTCATCTGTGGGAGCTGAAATCACACCGTCGACCTGTGGATCAGTGGATCTGACCGCTCAACCAATGATGTTTATGTCGAGAGCGGGATTTGAACCACCGACCTTAAGATCAGTGGACAAAAATAGCTATAAATATTTCAGTTGTTGTTTACATGGCGTCCAGTCAGCCAAGTTCGGTCAAGTTGAATTTTTATAGTATGTTACGGTGAATTTCCTTCTCTAATACTAATAATTGGTCCAAGTATTGTTGAAGTCACTTGTGGCAGTATGCAAAACTTGGGAAAAAAGATCTGTAATAATATTCAAAAGTATTCATTCTCAGTGGTGACCTTTGAAATCAGCGATTGCCTTCAGATGGAGTTTTCATTCCATTTCCTTGAAGTTACTGATGACTGAGCATGACAAATAAAGACACTATTTCAACGTCGAGTCTTTCTCACAGCCTAACAAGTGCATCCACCCATGTGTGCAAACTTCTTGTGCGTGTCAAAATACATTTCTATTTATATGAATGCACTGTAAAATCCTGTCAAGATGTGCACAGGAAATCAGGTTCACTTCCACAATCTGTTGCTCTATTTCCATCTAACTTGATTTCAGCGTGACGGAGGTACTTCTGCCGACACTTGCGTTAATTTGCCTTTCCTTGTCTGTTCATGCTTTAATTTGCACTCATCTTATAACCACCTCTCATATCAATCCTTTTTTTAGATTTCACTTATTTGATCCCAATTTAACTTCCTCTTTTTGTTCTGCCATCTGGCTCCTGTCTTTGCCTTTCCTCCATCTCGCCCCCAACGTCAAAATAAATCGGAATTCTGCCCATCTCAATATCTCAAGGTGTAAACAGTGGATACAACTTTTAGTGGTTTGAAAATGTTTTATAATTTGCCTCTCGCAGAACTATTGCTTCAGTTATATAAGCAAATGCTGCCATAAGAATGCTGCTGGTGGTACTACTACTACATAATAAATAGTTATCAGACATTACAAGAGATGAATACTGTGTTGGTTTTAATATCAGAATCAGCTGATATGTGGGGTTTGTAATGTTCTGTTTGATATGGAAATTCCCTGATAATAAGCACCTTTTTTTCCTGTGGTGTCCCTAACCGTGTGTTCCAATGGGCCATTCCTAGATTATCCTTTGTACAACATACACATATGTGTCTTAGATTTGAATAAACATGGAAATAGGAGAAGTTAAAGGGGTAGCAGTATCCTAAACATACAGCAAACCATATTAAGTTCTTAAACATTGTAATTATGAAAAGTGAAAAGTTCATTTATGAACTTTTTACAATTTTTGGACCTTGCTGTATACATTTTAAAGCAACGATATCAATGTCAATATATCAGGTATTGCCTAGAACAAGAAGGTAAGTATCAGTGGTGGAAGGTAACAAAGTACAAGTAGTAAAGTACTGTACTTAAGTAGAATTTTTAGTACTTTTACTTCACTACATTTGAGAACACGTATCTGTACTTTCTACTCCACTACATTTTTGAACAGGACTCAAAGGGATTTTCATATGATTTGAGGGTTTATTTTGACCATGCTCATGGTAACATCCTGGCTAAAGTTTTTGAGTTCAAGTTTTGGCTTTGAACAAACAAAAATAAATACACAAAATTTGCAAGAAAAATTAAGAAATTGATTCGTATTGTTACTGGTGACCAAAGTATGAATAATTTTTAATCTATATCACTACATTTACACTTAAACAAAAATGAATATTTTTACTTTTTACTCTTAAAGTACATGTTTAAACGGGTACTTACATAATTTTATTTAAAGTTTTTCATGTCATAATTTTACTTTTACAAGAGTAACCTTTTACCTCTGTATCTGTACTTTTACTTTAGTAACAAAAGTGAGTACTTCATCCACCACTGCTATCAGATTATAAAATCTATTTCGGACCATCCATAATAACTTTACAATAGAAGATAACATTATTGTCACTTTTATTTCTCTTTTTTATTGGTTTAGGTAGGCTATACTTTTCTTCTTAGCTTAACGTCAAATTAAATCTTAACTCTGCCCGTCTCCATTTCCCTCACCGCCGTCTCCACTATACGACTGATATTTCACATTTACGCTCTATATTTTCCGGTGTGCTCTTAGATGATGGCGAGATAGGCCGTGGTGTGGGAGGTGCGCCGAGTCACTGTGTTGTCATGCCACATGTTTTTGTGTATATGCACGCGGATGTGTGTGTGAGTGGGCAGACGACGCTGACATCTGCTGCCGACAGATAAAGTCATACTCACCTACTATCTCCATATCTGAAGGCGCTGCTGCTGCTGCCGAGCCCGGGCCTATCTCTGTGGCTATGCGTCTGTCACTTTAGCTCCTGTCAAAATCACATTCAAATGGGCCCTATTGATCCTAAAGCACGCGCCGGCTGAGAGGAGTCAGACAGTCCATTGGTGCGAGCGGGAAAGCGAGCAGTCTGTAACAGAGAACATGGATGTTACTACATTCCTGACAGCATGGGAATATTTGATTTGTATGTTCAGTTTTCTGCTGTGATTGGTTATTTTTAAGGCTCACTGCAATTTTGATGGATTTGAAAATAATGCTATATAGACTAGTACTATTCAAGACACTCAAAGCGCTGTACATTGCATTATTCATTTACTCCATACTTAGTGGTTGTAAGTTATTACTGCCTCAGCTGCCCTGGGTAGACGGTAGCAATTTGGACAGTCTGCACCACTGTCCCGCTCAGATTTGACCTGTGTGGCCCCATAAACATATATAGTGACCAAACATATATAGTGGGCTACAGTTTGAAAGATGTCAGCTCCTTATTTGTCTTCTAGTCATTCAATCAACCAAACATTTTAAGAATATGTATATACTCTGATAATTTCCATGTAAAATTTCAGGTCTTGGGGTCATTAGTTGGAAAGTCTATGAGAAAAAATGAGTGGGAAATTTAGTTCCAGGGCACTCACTGCTGAGCTCCACAGCCCACACATTTTCATGTAAGATATGGTTGACTGGCCTGTAGTCTTTTTTTTTTCAGGCTTTGGTATGAGAGGGTGACAAAGGCAACATGGGTGCTTTTTGTGGTGAACTCTAACCAATTACAATGTTTCTTTCAAATTTGCATGCACACATGTTTATTTTGCATTTATAGTAAACTCTCTTCTATATCCATCTAATATCTTCCACTTTTGGAGGTCCCGACTATGCTGAGAGACAAGCAATCAATGCCACCCTCACCCTCAGGTCTACACTTATTGTACCAGTCAGGCCTATTGGACAAGCCTTGATCTTTATATCCATCACTGTCACTTTTGTTCAATTCCCAATATTCACCTGCAAAGGCACAGAGCAATTTCAAGACTGAACTGAAGTCTAGCAAAAAGGGGTCACTGTAACTGTTGTGTGAGACTAGCATATAAAAAAGTTACTTCAGATAGTGTTTAGAAAGTTTTCTATGTATGGGTGGGGTTTTTCCTGGTGTAGGCTACCCTTACGAGTATAATGCATGGACAGTTGGTTAATCCTCCAGCTATTTCTCAACAAGATCCAAGCTCCAGATCTGAAGTTGTTCCCTAGCCTCAGGCAGAGCACTGTGGTTGCTCTCTGATCCTGACAGGTTACCACAGTTTTTTTTTTTTTTGTTAGTTATAATGGTTTGGTCTAAAATATGATACTTCTTCAACTAATCTTCATACATATTTTTGACTTATCATAGCCTTGAATCAATCTGACCTCATTTATAAATCCAGTGAATAATCAGAACACTTTGAGCATAATGTGTGTTTCTGTTTAATTTGCTTACATAGCAATTTGAACCAATATGACAGCAGGTGGCGTTTTTATCATGTGTCAAAAAAACATCAATAGTCAGTTTTGATTCTTTGTAGATACCAAATGAACCAGCGAATGCTCTTACCTTGCTATGTTGCCAGTTTACATGAAGGCCTATTAAACTTACACTGTCTTTAGATCTTTCAAAAACATATTCTTCTAGATCACTTCCTGCAAGATGCCCGGACAGGGGTGAGTAGCAATTCTGATATCTAACTCTACAAAGTTTGATTTGAAAAAAGAGATAAAGTAAAAAGACGAGTGATGCATTCTCGTAATAGGAAGGCTGGAGGATTACAGTAATTAATGTGTATGCTCTTCCTAAAAGTGACAGTTCTTCAAGTCTTTCTTCAATGTAATTGCAATAGAGACTGAGGGTCTGTTTGGGAGGGGGGGTATTTTAATGTAGTCTTGAATCATAGATTGGACACAACCAGTACCCATAAAAACAAAAAGAGTGTAACTAAATTTGTCAAACTAACCCTAGAGGAACTATGAACCCCTTTCGAGAAAGAATTTACGCCATATTCTGCCGGTCATAAAGTACATTCACGGATAGATTATTTCTTTACTAATAAATTGGAAGGATATAGAGCTGAAGAATGGAAAATTGGATGTGCAGGTGTATTTGACCATAATGCTTTACACATGAAAATCAATATTTCTAATAAAAAACAGACTTTGTGGAGAATGAATGTGGGCATTCTGAATAATGAAGCAATTGTGGAGGACATAAAAGGGAAAGTAAAACGATACATCGAGGGAAACGACAATGCAGAGGTAGACCTGATAGTGGAGTGAACCCTGAAAGCTTTTGTTCATGAAAAGCTAATATTTCTAAAAAAAAACAGACTTACTGGATATGAAAGAAGAAAAGCAGAAAAATAATGAATGAAAATGTGTGGAGTATGATCTAAAGACTCAAAGTAACTTGAGTATACATCGTACAAAAAACGACTTTTAAAGATTTAGACCTGATAGTGGAGTTTCAAAAAGGGTCCTAGATTTAACAAAGCTGTTAGCCAGAAAAGTAGAAAGTACTGAATAGAAGGGTCATATAGGGATGGCTCACACAACAACAAAGGACAAATGTACATATACTGAACGGAGAAGACTCAAAGAACTTGAGTATAATTTGTGTACAAAAAGAAAAGACCTTTGATTCTGTCTGTTGGAATTTTCTGTACCTGACTCTGGAGAGAATGAGATTCAACACCAAATCTGTAGAAATTATAAATAAATAGAAATCTGAATGGAAGAATCCAATTAGAAAGGTTAACAAGACAGGGATGTAGGCTCTGTCCATCCTTTTTCGCTCTTTTTATTGAGCCCTTGGCACAAGCTGTGAGGCAAAATGCTGTTGTAAGATTAATATTTCAGAGAGTCAGATTTTAATATTCAATTACACTCCATCCAAACATATCAAAAAGCCTTCAAATTTAACTGGAGAATACAATCCATTCAATATTTAGAGGTTGAAATAACATGAGATTTTCTAGATCTGAATTCTAAAAATTATTTTTAAGTGCGGGAAAAGATATAGAAAGATACTGAAAAATTATCTACACTTCATTTAGACTAGCTCTAGAATGGATATTGTAAAAATAAACATCTTGCTCACGGTTTTATTTTTTATTTAAAGCTCTACCAGTAGAGATCACTAATATGCAATTCACAATTTGGAAGAGGATCGTGTCTAGGTCTTGTGTCTCATGTTTAGAATAACAACAGATCCAGAGTGAGATCTAAGACTTTCTAGCTGCCCAAATAAATGGGTGGGATGGGTTTACCTAAGTTAAATACAATTTTACCTCATATAAGACACTTGCACTGCTAGTGTAATCCATATTATAGTGTGAAATGGAAAGATATTGAAAATGATAGTCTGGAGGGGCCAATTCAAAATAAGATTGGAGATCAAGATGTATATGAAGAAAATGAATTATATTTATATCTTATAACAAATCATACATTAACTATATGGTTCAAAATACTCAAAATACACCAGATTCAAAAGTGTGCAACAAAATTAAAATTGATAGCATATGACAGTCAATTCACACCAGCCAAATATGACCAAAATGATAAATAATGGACAACAAATGACTGCCCCTCTGTTTTGAAGAAGCTGGAGAGCTTTTAAAATTTGACAAAGCAATATCAACTTCGAAAACATGATTTATTCAGGTATCTGCAAATGAGAGACTCTCACACAACAGAAATACAGGGGAACTCCCCCAAGAAGAGAAGAGAGTGGGGTGATTCAAACAATAACTAAAGCCCATAAAGATAGTAATCTTAGAATAATTACAGCATTATATAAAGCTCTAACAAATAATGATTAAAAAATAATCTAAAGGTGAAGGGGAATTGGGAAAAAGAATTGAACATAAAAATTGATGACAAAGACTGGCTAACTATGTGGAGGCATCATCACACCACCACTAGCTCTCGGGCAGGAGGGAGTTCGCCTGGAAGAACCTAATTAGATTTTTTATTACACCTAAACTAAAGAGTAAACAATTAAAGATGCATCAGATTTATTGGTGGGAATGCAGAGAAATAGATGTGGACCATTCTCATTTATTTTGGAAATGTTCATGGTTTGTGATGTACTGGGGCAGGTGCTGGGATATTCATATCTAACAAATGTGATATATATTTGTTCAGAGTGTTGTCATTAACTACCAGAAAATCAATGACCCTGGAACTGGGGCACAACTTGCCCTCAAAGGATCAGTGGACAGCAACAATAAAGGACATCTGTCTAATTGAAAAAAATAACTAACAGACTGAGATTACAAGACAAATGAAGAAAAAATTGACATTGATATTATATGTAAAAGCAGAATCACCCAGGCTTCTGTTTTTTGCCTTAGCTTTTGTTAAATTCTTGTTATGCCTGTACAATTGACAAGATCCTATAAAAGTGACAAAAATAGTTTTCTAACAATATTCTTTAAAATGTTTTCCTCAAAAGGCTGCACACTGCAGATCCGTTGCTTTAACGGACATATATCAAATCATCCAAGCATCATTTTCACTGATGACTGCCCGTGTCCACCGGGGATCTTCGCCTGAGGAGAACCATTTCCATGCCTGCTTGGTCTGAGCCCTCTGGACGCTGGTCAATAACTCTTATTAAAAAGCATGTGATGGATGACAGCAAAACAATGAAGAGGGGGAGAAATTGCCAGGAGGACAGTAGAAAATAGTGGAATATGACGGTGATATTACGATAGGAGAAGGTCTAGGAGAGATGGGCGGATGCATTGACACGTAGCCCATGGGAGTCTACCATTATACATGCTTCTGTCAGTCAAGATTAGCGGCATAATTAAACTCCTGTTGTGTTGTGTGTCTTTTTGTGTGTCTAGGTGTGTGTTGTTTTCTTGTGTGTGTGTGTGGGAGGGGTCCGCGGTGACAGAGATTGATGTAGAAGGGAAAGCGGGCCATTATGGGGTAGAGCCAAAGCACTGATAGCCTCCACACCTCTCTATGTCTTCAAAGTACTAGCCATTTCATAGGCGTGGCAATGGACCCCCAACATTCATACACATAGTAGCCTATAAATGTGCCATATGTGCCACGTGCCATAATTATAGCCAACTTAAATATTTGTGGCAATAAAGTAAAAAATCTTCAAAATATTGCATATAACAGCTGAAATCCATTTCCATTCCAATCCATTTGTTTTGAGTGACAATGGTCTTTTTAAAAATAAATTCCCATTAAATTTGTCTTTACCTTACTTCTTTCTACCATAAGGCCTACTTATCCAATACAATTCACATTTTATCTGACTTAAAGCAATGAAGGTTTGAGACATCCAGGTATTTTCAATCAACTACCTAATTTGCCATGTTTTGTTCTTGTGCATTGTCTAATATTGTGTAGCCCTAAAGTGGTTTTAATTGGTCGGAAACATTGTGGTGGACTAATTTGCCTGAGCCCAACCCCAGTCACAGTGGGATCAACAGAGAGTGCGACTAAATTACGTGTCACTCATAAAAGGGGCCAATCACCTCTGAAGCGTTTGACTCCAGGACTTTTTTTTTTATTCAGCCGCGTAATTGACGGATAGTTGAAAAAAACGGTTTAAAACGCTACATGATTTTTTAAACGCACTCTGTCCACTTTCAAATTACTCTGACTTAATAGCGAGCCCGCAGCTTTTAATTAATCAATGGGAATATAATGATTATCTTGACAAGTCAGACAGGATTCCCGCTGTGAATGGAGAGTGAGAGAGAGGAGAAGGCAGAACAGAGAGGAGAGAGTGACACTGATGATTACCGATGGTTAAAGGCCACGGTCTGGAGCAGCTGCCGCACATCGACCTTCTGCCGCTGTTTGTGCGCCGCTCTCAGTGAAAAGAGCCTCGCCGCTCCCCTGCCGAGCACCGCACCAGCGACGTCAAGGCGCACGCACGCAGCGACGACGCACCCGGAGAAGCCAACGGGGTACTTTCAAGATAAGAGCGACACGATCAGATCACTGAGAACGTGAATTGTACCAACATTGCATCTCCACGCTGTTTTGAGTGACTTCACATGCTGATGGGGATGCGCTATTACATCACTGTGTCTGTTATATTGAAAGTAACGACCAATATCTCAGGTTTGAATTCGCTATTTGAGTAGTTTTAATATTAATCAAATGATCAGGGTCAACATTTGTCACTTGTCTCCCATCTGAGGGTGTAACTCATCTGAAAATCACCACTATTTCAGATTTTTATCAGGATTGTGTTAATATTTGAGGACAGGGCAGGCAAATTCAGTTGATAAAATGTTGCAGGCTATTACATGATGAAAGATCCAGGTTTGAAAAGACAAAAAGAGCTGAAATTTTGGCAAGTGAAATTACAAACTAGCAAAAAATTCATGAATAATGATTTACCAGACCCGAATAGCCTTTCCATCTCTGTGCGTAATTTGTCCTGTGCCTTCCCATCTCTGTGCGTAATTTGTCCTGTGACTTATTAGCTCAGTTATTATTACTACCTAAACAAGCTCCCAACACCAGCCCTCAGTGACTTTCCAATCCAGCTTCACAATCCCAACATTTCACGTTCCTTTTATATTGAAGAGAGCATCCGGAAAAGGCGCTGCGCATTGTGCCGTTTGACTTGACAGCTGGCAGGCGGGAGACGCTCCTCTCGGCTGTCTCTCTCGGTCCGTTGGTCCATCCCGGTTCCCATTGTCTCTCCTCGTCTCTCCTTCTCCACTCCCTTGAAGACACACCGCGGGGAGCACTCAGTCAACTTCACCCCTGTTTTTTCCTCTCATCTCGCTTTTCCGGACATTTACTTTGAGTTATATTTCCACCCTGACCCCGTCTCCTCCATCCCGGAGAGTGGACCAAGCGTCCGAGTGTTTACGCGCGGCTGTGGTGGAGGTTTTACCCGGGGAAAGGAGGTAGTGGATGCGACTGGGAAGCTGACCGAAGGCGGGCGTGTGTCGTGGAGCTAATTTAAGAAGGATGAGCTGAGAAGGACTTAAAAGAGGGGGACCAGTGTGCCAGTTTTTCTCCGGAGAGTGAGCATTCAAACAATTTTACGCGCGGTATTACACGTGGAGAAAGGCAGCATAAAATGACCGAAATACAAGTTTAAAGTGTGGCTTAAAACAGCGCTTTTTGTCATTGAATTGCCGTGGATGTACCCCAAAAGGATGCCACTGTGACTTCCCCTGAGAGAAGAGGAAAAAGGAAAAAGAGGAGGCGAGAGGAGCCAGCTTATGAAAGAACGAAGCAACACTTACACTCTTGTTTTTTTCGCATTCATTTCAAAATTAATCCCTTTAAAATAGCTGGTGAATAACATTTATAGCATAATTTAAGTTAGTGGGCATGCACAACAAAACGTGAGCATCTAAACTCCTCTGTTTTAAGTTTTCTGTTTATCTGATCGTGCTGTCAAGGATGCAAGTAGACATGAAGTGGACTTTAGCTCTCCTAAGTGACAATTAAGGCTTTGTAGACACCTAACGTAACAGAGGTGGCATTTTTGCTCCAGAGTGCAGTTCATGCTTTTGTGTGTTGCAGAGTTAATCAAAATGCACACCACTTGATCAAATTGGATTGCCTGGGAAGCCAACCAAGTCTGATTTTGGACCACAATCATCCCCTTAGTCCATTTTTGATCTCCGACTTTTTGCCAGCGGGAAACCAGGTGCCCACCTACCAAGCGTTTTACCTGTCATAGTCCCTTGAATTTGGAGGAGTTTTTCTCTAGACAGGAGCAGTGCTGTGTCTTCTGTATTTGTGCTCCAAGTCCCCCCTCACTGGGCTGACAGCCAAGCAGACATCCCTTTGGGGGGTGCCTCTCTTTGTTTTGTTTTTTTACTGCCTATCTTTTTTTGGGATTCAAGGGTCCAGCTGGAGATCGGGGAGTTAGTTTCGACCGTGCCTGAACCACTGGGGAGAAGGAGGCGGACGCCATGGGGTGCTGTAGTGGCAGGTGTACTCTCGCCTTCATCTGTGGAATGCAGCTGGTAAGTGCAAGATCAATCACGCTGAAAAAAAAATGTTCAAAAATGTCAAATTGCTGACTTTTTTTGCTGCCAACATGAAAGCAAGTTATCATGGTAAATCAGTTCTGAAGCTCGGACTCTTGAGTGATTAAAAGCTTCTTATTCTCGGTTCTATGACTTGGAACAAAAGTGGATTGATAGTTTGCTGGATAAGGAAAGATGAATTGTCTGCAGGTCTTGTATTAGAAGTTAACAGATGCGTAAAAGGTCATGATACAAGGTCTGATGTGGTTTTAGTGATGTATAGCTATTGGCTGGAGACTGTAGCCGCGAAACTGGTTCAAAGGATTGATGGAAGGAGCAGAGGACAACCTGGGGCAGATGGATGAAAGGACGGAGCAGGTACATCATGTGATTTATGGAGATACGTGAAGGGAGACGAGACGCCGATTTGACAGAAAACTAACGGAGCCACTCCCCTCCCAGTCTGCCTTTGTATGCCTCTTCCCTTCATCACCATCTGTGTCAATGCAAACCAGTGCCAGGCCAGACAACAGGGTGGCTCTGCTCATGTCTGCTAATAATTTCACTTGTCTGTAAGGTTGACTAATGCTATGGAAAGTTGCTATGAAGTCTCAGCATGAATAAATGATAAAGCTGGTGGGTTTGTTCCAAGAACTGTCTTGGAATGTATGATGTTGTTTTTCTGTGTCATTGTTCAGATGATGATTAAAGCAACATAGCTCTTGGGCAAAGGTTGATGGTGTCTTAGTGGATTATATATATTATTTATTTAGTTCACTACACCTTCATTGTTCAGGTACCTGTATTGCAAAACAATCAGGTCTCATACAGATTTTTTTTTAGCGGCCCCCATCTCTACAGCCTGCTCTTCCCCTCAAATTGCATTCACGTTTATTGTAGTTACAGGCAAAGTAAGGACAAAGGCTTCAGTTCAAAAAGTCAGTTTTGTTCCAGTCATGCCTTTTTTCTCATCTCTACTTTAACATTGCCTGAATAGACTTTAAGGATGAAATTGTGATGGTCATTTGCTCTCAGATTTGAAGCTGAATAAAAGGGTTATCACCTGCATTTTGGAGAAAAAGTCCACTTCGTATTTGTTTTTTTTAGTCACAGTGCAAAATTGCCTCAGCTCTCTATCTGGCTTCAATAATCCAATTTATTTGTAGATATTTTAGAGGAGTTTTTAGCGAAGGTCAACTAGGCTATTGGTTTATTGGTCATCTCTATTTCTAACACTACCACTGATGAAACTAGAACAACAACTAGACGTAATAGAAAAAAATAATAGTTGAGTGTCTAACTAGTGTGACTATTGACATTATGAGGTCATTTAAATGTCGATTAGATTAATTTTCTTTCTTTCACATAATTTATTTTCTCAGATTGACAGAAGATTTTTGCTTCATCCTGTAGGCCGTAATTTCCTCATATTAAAAACTAAATCTCAAGTAGATATAAAACCATTGTTTGATAGTGATGTTTTTTATGAAATGCCATTTGATTTTGTTATTTTTAAACCCTCCAAAAATTGTCAAAATGGGTCTATTTTTGTCTTAAAAAGTTGTATTTGTTCTAGTATCTTCAAGGAAATTTTGTCCTGACCCACATTGACAGCATGAGTCAGGCTTTGTCCAGACAGCCAATCAGCATTGAGAATCTCTGCACCATGGTCACTTCTTCAAGGATGTGATTGGATTAGTGTTCGCACATTAAAGACCTATTTGTATCATGATCTGTAATTATAGATGTGCCCCTGCTGTATAATGGTCAGCTTTGTGTGCTTTGCTTGTGTGTGCATGTTTTAGCTCTAGCTCAGTACTAAAGATAATGTATTCTACTGTTCAGATCCACTGAATGATCCTAATGTTGTCCCCAGAGTATTCTTAATGGGCAGTGTGGGCTTTATGGATTTGACTTTGTTTACACATTGCCGACATTTCGAACAATGACAGAGATTCCTTCTTTTAAAGCGGTTCACAAAGATTCAAAAGAAAAGTCAGATGAATATTTTGTTTGTTTAATATAGCATGCACTAAACATCATTTCACATTTGCTTTCATTGACTACATAGTAATTATATCTGGCAAAGATGTGCTATCACAGCATTGGGGTTGTTTTTTTTGTGTTAGAAGAAAGTGTACGTTTTAGGTTTAAATGTGCAAAAAGTAAGATAATAGCAGTATTATCTCTAAAATTAGTTTTGGATTAGCATCATATAAAAGATTGTGTTTTATTGTGAGATAAGGAAAAAAACAGGTTTGGCTCAAGGTGTAGTTTTAGTGCATTCTTTACCATTTTAAGATAAGGCACAGTGAATGAATGACTACTATTTCAGCCTCACAGAAGAAGATCTTGGGTTTAATTCCCAGGACACGTTAGGCCAGCATTTTTGTGCACTTGCATGTTATCCTTGTGTCTGTGTTTTTTTTATGTTTTTTTTTTTCTGTGTCCCCCATTAACCTAAAATGTTCACAACTGACTAATCCTCCAGCCAGGTACTCCTCACCATTATCCGAGATCTCAGTGACATTGAAGGATGTGTCAAATTTACAGGACAAATTTCCCCATGCCTATAGGGACCATAGCCTAACCTAGAAACGTGGCTAGAAATATAGAGCGTTTATCAATGGGCTTATGTTGTTACAAGAGTCAAGGCTTTTGTTAAACTTGCAATGCCTGAGTTTTTTTACTGTTTTGAATTAATTAAATCCTTCTCTATTTCTGTGGTGGAACTATTTTGTTAATTTTTATAAAAACAAATCTGGAATCTCTGGATTCCTGCAGAAGTCAAAGCCAGTAGTCAATGCTTCGTTCTTTTCTTTCTCAGCAGTAATATAATGGGATGTCTTCATCAGCTCAGGAAATATCTTTAGTCATAGATCGCTTTATCTTCCCATGGTGTCAATAGCATTTTTCCATTTCAGCACAAATGTCAATTAGAGAATCTTTTGTGATCTACTGTACAACATTGTATTGTTCACTCCTGCGACTGTATGGATTAAACCTGCGATGGGAAATGCTTGTCTCATGGATTCCTTTACCAGTCTTGTACAGTGAATATGTGTAACTAAAGTCTTATTGCTACGGTAGCTGTTAGCATTGAGCTGTTTGTGTTGACACATCAAGTGCATAAAAGAAAGTAATTTTCTACGCCATATTAACGTACATGACCCTTGTTTGTGGCCTTGCTATGAATGATCTATTGTAGTACACGCTCGTATCAAAAGAGGGATGACGGCTGGCATATAGAAGACAGTGAAGCGTTGCATTGTGGGACAAATGAGTGCTGTGTCTGTCGGAGGTGAGGGAGAGAGAGTGGAGATGCTGTCACAGTGATAGTCATTGTCTCTAATGCGCTGGAACTAATGCTATGCCATAGTCAACAACATGTTTTGCTCTGTTAACCCTTGTAATAGGGATGCCAGCTGATAGTACCACAAGCAGCGCTGGAAGTTCCTAAAACTCCACTCTCCCAAAACTTACACGTCTGTCCAGGAACTGGTGCATGTTGAACAAAAATAGTCTGACTGTAAACGATAAACGACATTTTGAAGTGTGATATATTGCTAAATTAAACATAGACAATAAATGATAATGTTGAAACTAACTTATGCCACTGATGCAATAACCCAAGAGCAGAACCACAAAAACTATTCTGTTTGCATCTGTAATGGGTCATAGAAGTTATTAATTCAACCTTTTATGGCTTAAATCTCATCGTATAGCCAAAAAGTAACCAAAAATTTCCGAGTAGTGCAAAGAAAATGCTCACATAAATAAATATTGACCCAAAAAATATTGTTCAAGCTTTCATACAATGAACAATAAGTTAATCGTAATTATTGTGGTAAGCCTATAAATTAAATATTTATTTTAAAGTAGCTGTTTGTGGCTTATTGGGTTGGCATGAGAGATAAGATCTCTAAAAAAAAAAAAAATACTAGATTATTCTCAAAGGAACATCTTGTGGCTGTTTAATTTCATAGTGGCTTGTATCATCAAATGCAGTGAGTTTTTTGCTTAATTAAATAATATGTAATATTAGTAAGTGGTTGAAGTTGTAGAAATTATAACTGACACTAGAATAACATCTATAGCACTCTATAGTAGGAGTAATGATAATGTTAGCCGCACAATACATACTCTTGTTATATAGGTTACTGTATTATGTGTTGCTATTTTTATTTCTAACACATAATCTAACAGAAATACATTACTTTTAGTGGGTCAGAATACAGCAAGTTCTTTTAGATTTCGTCAGCATGCATAGGCTTTGTAATTTATAGACAGAGCATTTCCCTTAGGACTATGGGTATATTGTGTTGCCATATATTTTCCTGTTAATACTACAAGCTGATAGCATCACCAACCTCAAAACCGTACTCTGCAAACTCCCAAGTTCAGCCACGCTTAGTTAGCTCTGGAACAAAGGCATCCTGACAGTAAAATCCATGTTTGTTCATGCGTAGAAGTGGATTTTTTCCTGTTTTAGGAGTTTTAATAATCTAGCAGCTTGTGTCAGGACTGCGGTTACCCACGGCTACAACCGCACTGCAAACAGCCCCTTTTATTTAAGTGAGCTAATTGACCACAAATTAAAAGACAACCCCATTTCCACTCTTCACTTCGCCCCATCGAGGGGTAATTGCTTTTGGTTATGTTTGCATCTACTTAATACTTGACCTCGCGGGCAAGTAAAAACAATGCAGGGCGAAGTGTGCTTTATGTGCTGGAACGGATGTCTTTGTTGAATTGCTAATGACAGTTTCTTCATTAGCAGGGTAATTAGTAAGAGAAGTCGCCCTACTACAGATGAGCGGAAAAGCAATGGTGCGTTTCGCAGTTTTGACGTCTTTGGAGCTGAACTGTGGAGACATGGATCAGCATCAGTCACACTAGAGGAATTTTGTCAGAATGTAGTTAAGATTTACAGTAGATTCAACATTAAAATGGTAAGAGGTGCCAGTTTAGGGAATAAATTGTGGTCATGAAAATATTTATGTCTTTTTATTATAAGGGAGAAAAAAGTTGTATACATATGATTCACTTTTATGCAAGATGTGGCTGTATTACTTCACAGAGTGGCCCTTTTGTTCCTCAGGGGATAAGGAGATTTGATAGTAAACCATGCTGTTTCTCTATTTTATTCAATCAGGACTATATACAGAAATAATTATTCAGAAGAAAATTCATGCAAGCTAATAATTTTTTTCTGGTGAAGGGTCTGCCACTTGCTTGTCTCCATGGAGATGTTATTCCTCTGCCATGAATACTGTATAGTATATATATATACACACACACACACACACACACACACACACACACACACACACACACACACACACACACACACACACACACACACACACACACATATATATATATATATATATATATATATTTTTTTTTTTTTTTTTTAACTGTGAGCCGGGTCACCAAAGATTCGGGTATATATACTTGCCTGGTGGTGTCATCTACTTGTCTCCCTGGAGATCAATAGGTTGAATGCCGTACTGAGAAACATTAGTGGCAAACTAATAAGATCAGTGGAGACAAGCAGAAAAGTTCCAAGTGGACCTTCTAACCAAAAAAGACTATAAATAATCAGAAGGTTTAAGATAAGATAAGATATGTCTTTATTAGTCCCACAGTGGGGAAATTCCAGAATTTTCAGTGCAGTATGTGTAAAATACTATTTAACAAATAACGTTTCCTCTTTCCTCTTTGATGTGTAATCAAATTGAGTTGCCTTAGATTTCTACTCCCGAAGCCATTATTAAAACTCTCTAGCTGCGAATATTGCAAGTACATGTACTTCAGTTTTCCATTCTGCCTTGCTCTGTGTAATGTGCTGTTGAAAAAGTTTGAAGTAAAGAAGATAAAAGTCGAAAAAGACACCCAAGAGGTTCCAAACTGTCTCCCCCAAAACAGGTTTGAGGATAAAACATTTGAACAAATCAATATAAAGCTGACGTCTGCAAGGCTTTACTAACATATTTATGTTGTTTTTTTTTTTTGTTTTTGTTGTTTTGAACTTTTCTGTTGTGGTTTGGTATTAGCAAATTCATCTTCTCCAGGAAAGATTTGATATGCTACTTCAGATGCCATTCCACAACAACATACATTTCATTGTGCTTGGGTTGGGCAAACGGGTCACCAGCATCCTGACCGATTGACATTAGCATTTTTCTAAAAGCTGTAATTAGTAATTTGTCATATAAACATTCAGCAATGGAATGATTCAAGAAGATGGCTGCTCTTTTTGCTTTGTAGCCCAGTAATGAAAAGTAAAAATACAACGAAATAATAAACTAATATTTGTTTGTGCATTTTCAGAATATTAATATGAGGTGGCGTTGTTGGTGTAAGAATTGTCCTGGATTTAATTTGTAGTTTTTACTGAGCTATCTAGACTCTAGTTAAATACTTTTTCACAAAGCTAAGTTAGTTGTACGTTGCTGTGACATGCAATTACACTATAGTCTAGTAACTATTATTTCCTGTCATGGCACAGTTTTCATCTGCGAAACGTGGTTACACTAGTTATACATAGTTTCACATTTCATCTCGTCTTAACAAGGAGGATGACCTTTAGATGACAAAGCGGCCTTTAGGTCCAATTTTTCTAAAGTTTGCAGCGATTATACGCTCAAGAGCTATGTCTGGAGAAAATGAAAGTAAGATATGTATAGGACTGCACAGTTTTGGAAATTTTGGAAACTATTTGAGAGAAGAAATATGAACTCATAAACTAATACAAGTATCACATACATTTCAGAAAGTTTGTAGAGGCCAAACCTACAGGTACAACAATATTTTTTTATACAAAGACAGGATATTTTGTTCTTTGGTTTCTATTATCTTGAATTTGAAATTATAAAAGAGGCTAGAACAACAAATGCCATCATGTTTACCGGCAGCCTCGTGTACACTCATGCAGACAGGGCCACATATGTCACTGGTGACTCACTGTGGGATGCTCTCATTGCTACTATATCTGTCCAGGCCACCCACCAGCTGCTGTCACATACATGATGACTAAATCGGCCAATGGCATGATAGGTTTCGGGAATGCTGCCACCGCCCTTGCGTGATTGGACGATCCATTGGAGCGTGTTGCTAGTGATTGGTGGGTGTTTGTGTTGATAGACCCTTAATTGTGTTGGCGGTGTGTGTAATTGAATGGAGTGATGGGAATTATAGCTTTTGCAATCAGATGTAGTGTACAATTAAAATAGGATAGTGATTTACGGGCCGATGCACTGGGGAGGCTGTCAACAATGATACAGACTCTGGGTAATCTATACAGTCTTTCCTTGTAAATAACAACATGGAGAAGAGTAGATTTTGGAGCGGGTGGGCACAGTAAAGCTTGTTGTACGGTGGCTATAGAGGCCATAGTGACATAGTGTTTGTCTGTCTGTGGCAGTCCATTATGGTGACATTTCCACCACTGAAAGACAAAATGAATAATTTACCACCTGGAAGATCCAACGTGAATACAGAACATTGTTGTCCCTGCGCCTCAGCCCTGTGTGTAACCCAATGGTAGAATGTTGAATTTACTTTTCCATACTTCTCCATACATATGTTATTTTGCATTTTAATGTATGTGCTGTATTGGTAAATAGGTAAAAACATAACAATTTTTAGAGGGTTAAGATTTGTGTAGAAATCCTGAATTCTCTTCTTATGAATACATTGTGAGTTGTTTGTTCTCCACGTGATGCATGTAAATTTGCCCATCGTTAAACGTACACTGCGTAACCTTTCCATGCTATCTACTTGTATCCATGGAAACGCTATTGATTTCCCTGTATGGTATTGAACATATGTACCTTGCACTTTCATTTTCATTGAGGAAAGAAACATGAAAAACACACAAATCTGACCTATAACTTGGTCTGATGTCGTCAGCGTCTTGTCTCCAAGATGTCTCCCAAGTGTCGAGTTTAATGTCATACTGTGGAGCATTTCAGGCAAAGTATTAACATCTCCATGGAGACAAGCAGGTGGCGGAAAAGTTACTTAGAAAGTTTTTACAATGAAAGTTTGTAAAATATGACCTATGGCAATGCTGCATCGCTCCAGTTTCTTTCCATTTCTTATATTTAAACAAAGATCATTAGACCGTGACACATTTTTTATTTTTCACACTTATCTCCACCACAATTATGTAAAAATAGATTTCCTTTACTTCCAATAGAACCCCCATTTCCTGGCTATTCAATTATTCCAAATGCTGTGGGGGAAATTGCTTGCTAAATAGAGATAAATTGTTCATGTAGAAATAAACATACTTTTGCTCAGTCAGCGTCCAGTCCAGTTCATCTCAATTTTCAATGTATTATTAGAGCTTTCACTGGGCTGCCGCCTCCATAAGCACCTAACTCTTCAGTAAATGCTGTGTTTTATTTGAAATCCACTGAGGACAAGTCGCCACATTGATAAAAATAGTTCCTCTCTGTCTATTCACTGGACCCCACACCATCTCCCTTCATGGCCTATAGATTTTCTGTCGTAAAGCAGGATTCTGAGTCTCTTTATGTATGCCCACACTTATATCTGACCTCTTTTCTCTCTATCCTTTTTCTCTTCCATCTCCAAAGCCATCATCGCACCTTGGCCTTTGGCAGTGACACCAATATGAAATAGGCACACGCAATAAGGTTTTAGCCTGCGGCCCTCTTAAGTTCGTCACATTGAGGCCAAGTCTTTTAAAGTTGCAGACATCAATGCTGGGGTCAGTGCGGGGTGCAGTGGTCGTGCAGGTGAATCGGACAGTGTGCTCCAAGCTGCTGTAAAAGTACTATAAGAGATATGTGAAAGAAGGGAGTTCATTTCAGTCTCGGATTATCGCAGGTTGAAAACGGGTATATCTTTATAACTGGAACCATATATTAAGTCGGGGAAGTGGATTACTATACTTGCGTAGCAAATTCAACTCTGAAATAGGGGTGGTCGATATTGCAAAAACAAATGAACGGAACAAGCCGAGAAATCAAACTTTTGCTAAATCCAGTCTACAAATGCCAAAACACTCCCCTCTGCACATTTGTATAAACAAAATAGTTTTTCTGCTAAAATTGGTCTAAGAACGTCCGTTGGCGTTGCTGCATGTTTGTTTGGGTTGCTTTGGATGCTTACCCTTTGACTTCCGCCCAAACCACAATGCTGCCCTGTGATTGGTCTGAACCGCTGATCGCACTTGCAGGAGCCTGACCTGATATCACAAGCATTCATCTTGCCGCCAAGGTTACAGGGCAATCACTCCATACCTCTATTTGAAAGACCACATTGCAGGTTTGTTTTATTTTTATTTTCTCAAAACCGCTGAAATATACTGAGGGACAATCAGTGAAGACAAAGAGTGTGGATTGTGAGCAGTTCTGCAGAAGTAATATCAGCAGCAGGTGAGGTTTGTGAGCCTCTCCCAGAGCAATTACTGTGTTATTGACAGTCAACTGAACACTTTAGTTAGCTGTGGGCTCTGCTGCCTTCTACATGCACTTTGTCATAGCTATAAAATAGATAGCTCTGGTCGTAATGTTAATAAGTCTACTTTGAATTTTCAGTAAGCGCAAACTCATCCAAGTCCTGCTCAATATTTATTAATAGGAGAGCAACAGCGAGCCAGCATGTGATAATGTGTGATTAATAATGAAGTGTTTTGGACTCAGATGATCTCAGAGAAAATGTTGTACCACTTTATTACCTGGAATTTGAACTGAAGCTCCCAACCCCCACTCTGGATTTATACATCAGCTTATTATCACACTAAAAAGATTCAATCAAGTCCTGGCACTTTAAAGTCTAACCGAAGTCAGAGTGTAATATTACTTTTTAATACCATTATTCTTGTACGCCCAGTGCAGTTACCTTGGTGTTGCTTTTATCTTAAGGAGATCAGATAGACAGAAGTTATTTGAAAAATCTGGATGCTCATTTAAACATGTATTGATTTGTGAAAAAATACATTATTTTACCTTTCCTGAATAGTTTTACAACAGTTTTGAAAGTAGTAAAAGACCACATGATAGAATTCAAGAAAAAACAATATTGTTTTGTGTTGAAAAGTCTTTTAAGTTTCACTGTAGCGTCAAAATCTGTAATGATGATTGAGTCTTTTCCTTAGTGTCAAAATTGAGTTGGAAGTTTAAGTCTCATGACAAAAACAGAATCAGACTTGTACATTTTGAGTTTTATTCAAAGTTTCAAAAACCTTCAAAATAGATTCAAAGCAAAGTGTGTAGTTATAGTTTTATTACCTCAGTGATTTTTTTTTAAAGAAGTCTGGAAGGATTTAAATTATATGTCAGGCAGTCCACGTGTCACCATATTGCTTGTAGACTGATTGAAATGCAATATCTGAAGGGTACTTGTGATGAAACCCAGTCTGAAAATTGCCAACACCGATGCATGTCCAAAATAGCTTTTCCCTGCTTTTAACACAGGCTAAATGCCTAAATATCCGCTGGTTTGTTGACATGGCAAACCATTATCCCTAGAGTCACCCGAAATCCCAGTTTGATGAAAAGTGTCTGCGAATTTCACATCTAAATAGAATCACTAATGAAATCTCCCAACATTATTTACAAGCACCCTCCAGATGTTCCTGTGTTGCATCTAATTTGATTTGAAGCTGTCAGAGATAACCAATTTTACACTGAGAACATCTGCTAGACCACGCACAAATCACTATATGCAAGTCCCTACTATAGCGCAAAAAAATCTGGTTTATTATGATGGTAAACGTGGTGTTGGCTGCTCAGGAAAGCCAGAGATGCCAGGTCCAAAAGTGTCAGCATAAAGTACATAATTCTGCACAGCGCAGTCAATACATTAGGGCTTGGATCGGACCCAAGCGGTGAAATGGAAAATGGTTGGGAACGTGTTTTTTTTAAATGTTGGAATGTGTCCAGAGGGCGAGAGGAAAGCAGTTTGAATCTGGCAGCCTGACGGTCGCGGTGCGTCACAGAACTACAGGAGGTGGCAGGCTCACATCTACCCATGATCCTCGGCGTATTGATCTTTTAAAACCTTGGTATTTTGTGAAGAGGGGAAGAAATTGCAACCTGCTTTCCTAGTTAACCTGTCTTCCACACTAAATCAGTCTGGGTTCTTCTTCTCTAAATGAAGCAAAGACGTAAAAACACCCAATCACTTGGTTACATAAACAGCCCATATTGCACATAACATTAGCAGGGTGTGTATTATGGTAACGGAAGATAAGCCGTGTGCAGTATATTTTCTAAAAGGGCAAAGGCCTCTCTGAATGTGGGAAATGGGATGTGCATAAACAAGATGATTTTTGGGAAATTGTAATTGACCCGCTGTGCTGTCAGTGTGTAGGTAGAAAACAAGTCTGTTTATCTGTAATCAAGGTAAATGCAGGGGTTATCATCCATTACTTACATAAAGGCACAATGCAGGTAGGGAGTCATAATACTAATGGTTTATTCATAAATAAATAATTCAATATATTCAATAGAGAAGTTACATAACACGTAAAAATTTGCCTTTACTTTAGTGATAACAGGCGCATTATATGGGATAAATTTGCCATAGGATTGTGTACACATGAGGGATTTTATCTATTATTTATCCTTGTGTTTCCGTATAACTTGGACCAAAAAAAAAACAAGTTATGCACTGGTGAGGTATGGAAGCCTGTAGTTGGAGACAGTAGCTCAGCAAAGTTTGGCAGTTCATATCCCGCTCTCAAAGCGATTTGGCCCATGGTTTGGTGGTGCAATCACCTGTAATTCCACAGATGAATGCTGTCGTTGTGTCCTTGGGCAAAAAACATAACACGTCTCACCCCCAGTGTCTACGCACACTGGTGAATGAATGAGTGGTACCTTAATGTGAAACACTTTGAGTGCCTTGAAGGCTGAACAAGCTCTATATAAAAAGTATTACCATTTGCTATTAGTTCTTTAGTTGATTAATTGGTTAATTGGTTAATTAGTGCCTTAGTCATCCAAAAATTGTTAAGTTGAACTATAGCAGAAAGGAGATGTGAATGAGCTGGCTGAAGATTTAGTATTTTTTGTTATTTGTATGTAAAAAGCCAGATTAATTGAGTCACAAGTTTTAATAAATTTTTATATAAATATGTTGTTTCTTAGTTTTGTTTTTTTTTTATTTGGGTGCAGTTTGGGTCAGATACATTGAGATTTTGTTATGTCCATTTTTTTTGTCAGAATTTCTTTAGTCGACTACAGTCCTAGAAATGTGATGTTTTGTGAAGCTTTTTTTTTTTTTTTTTTACATCATTACAGAAAAGATATAAAATTTAAAAAGCAAGGCCAAATTTGTCAACTGAATCATATTACTTGTTATCAAAATCTTGTTTCTTGTCTTCTCTTGCAGAAAATGTGTTTCATCCCACCCCTACTTCCAGCATTATGTTTACCTGAATAGTCTGCTGTTCAGTATTATACAAACTAAATATCTCCACTGCCATTATAAAAGGTATTCTGCCGGTATGTTGACTTAAGACTTGACAGATATTAGCAGTTTTATCACCATTTTCAACACAATGCAGCCAATCCATACAATAGAAGTGAACTGAACCTTTGCGAAGAGCCTAATTTAATGTCTTTAAAGTTGTGCCCATAAATTTGAATGATCACTGCTTTTGTTGCTGATGGCACGGCCTGTAAAATGCTCTATAGACGCTGACCTTTCATGACGCCTTCCGTGTGTATATTACATTGACGCTCTGCTTACTGCACCAACCGCGTCTCGCTTCCTTACTTTGGAAAGCTTTCCCATAAACCACAATTTTCCACAAGGCTTGTTTTTATTGTAACAAAACTACATGGCTTCTTCTCTGCACCCAAGATCCTGCCTCGTCTTGTAAAAGCGTCCCGACACTCATATACAGGGAGTAAATCCGTGATACAGAATCAAAATACGCTGTCATCACCAAAACAGAGTCTGGAAGTGCGGAAGGAGTGGAACGAGGAGGTTAAAAAACGTATTCTTTCTGTAGGCTCGGAAAAGCTGACTCAATCTATATTCCTGCACAGCTCAGTGGAGGCTTTAAATTGAACTCTTACACAGTCGGATTATTTGTTCTAAAGTCTCAGTGATTCTGACACCTATACTATGAAATCACATCCACTGCCTGTACTACTGTGGCACCCTTTCAATGCAGCAGTGTACAACCAGGGGCGCTCTGTTTAGTGCACCAATGGAACATAATGGTTGGGAGTGGTAATATTGTCAGTCATTTAACCTGTTTTTATCAGTTTAAATCAACCTGTTTATCAGTAGAAATGGATGCACAACAATTAACAAGTGTATAATTAGGCGTGTCACTATATCAGCTAATATAATCATATTTTTTGGGGGTCAATGTTTATCATGTGCAAATTTCTTTGCATGTACTGGGAAATTTTTGGTAATTTTTTGGCTATTTAAGTCATAAAAAGTTGAATTATTAACTTCTACGACCCATTACAGATGCAAACTAAGTACTGAAGTGTTTCATTCATCTATTTATTTATTGCAGCTCATGATTTTTTAACAGTATTGTAGAATAAGAAGAGTTTTGTGGTTTAAATCTGCTCTTCGTTTATTGCATCAGTGGCATGAATTAGTTCCAATATTATCGTTTATTATCTATATTTACTTCAGCAATTTATCGCACCTCAAAATGTGTTACCGTGACAGGCCTAAGTATTTTTCAAAATAAGTCGATCTACAAATTTTCATTGTGCTTTAAACATTGGTTTCAGTTTTAATTTCATGATCCTAAA
The DNA here is from genome assembly GCA_019594935.1 of Periophthalmus modestus. Classification (NCBI taxonomy): domain Eukaryota; kingdom Metazoa; phylum Chordata; class Actinopteri; order Gobiiformes; family Gobiidae; genus Periophthalmus; species Periophthalmus modestus. Next base: position 11,443,606 of record JAIEZT010001328.1, read on the forward strand.
CTTGACTTTTACTCATTGCCATTTAGCCTAAAATAGTCAAATTTATTCCTCCAAAGTCTGAACTCTGCTCCACAAATGCTTTTGCTTGACGGAGAATTGGCTGTAGACCTCTCGAATCGCATATTATTGACATTTTCAAATCATATTAGATCATGATTTCATTAAAATGTAATTAATTGCACTGACTTATTATAAACAGAACATTTCTCAACTTCCCTGGTGCTATTTTTACTTGATCTGAACAGTGTCACAATATTTTTCACAACCATCATTGCAAGTCTTGTTGAAGCCAGGACCTACAAGATATTTGTCTACTAACTTGAAGCTGGATTGTTTGACTCGACCTTGTCTGTTGGATGTTCCTGCAGGGCTACCGTAGGTGTTCAAATAAGGGTTGGTGCCAAGTTTGTCTGAAAAAATAATGCTTAAAGCTTACCTGTGGATTAATTTTATTAGATGTCACTCATAAACATTAAACTGGAGAAGAAGCCGACATGTCTTTAATACCAAAGAAAGAATTTGTGACCTGAAAGATGTAGGTTTAGACTTAAATTTAAATCCGCTTATTGGTGCATAAAAGTTTTTGAGGCTTTCCATCTTGTGAATCGACAATTATGCTGAATTAAGTTTGTATTTCTACTAAGACTGAACAATTAAAAAAACAATCCAATCTAAAACATTACAGTATTACAGTTGTGATCAGTTAAGTGTTTTCATAGAAGGCTCCTTTTCAAAGTTCACATTTGAACACAAGCGTCAGTCCCTCCTACTTTCTGTTTGAATGCAGGTGGGTCTGGAACCAGATAAAGCGCAGCAAACAACCGTCCTAACTTGGGACGTGACAATCACAGCTAATTTGTGCCACATGTCTCTCAGATGAGGTTAAAAGTCTCGTCTGAATATTCTCGTTTTTTTTTTTCGGTTACTTCCTCAGATTAACAGATGTCTGTGTAATCCCTCAGTCATCCAGGTATGATCCATAGTAAAAAAAATATTCAATTTTGTCAACTGGACAAAAGATTGTAGGAGTGAAGACGTTTTGCTGCTCATCCAAGTTCTTCAGTTCTGTTCACTCCTACAACCTTTTGTGCAGTTGACAAAATTGAACTTTTCTTTTACTTCAGATTAACAGTTTAATGCTTTGCTTGTTGATTCTGCAGAAAACCATGCTGTTTCTCAGTGCTCTGTGTTATTTTATTCTTACTTATGTACTCTTAAGCCGCCAGACAGGATGTGGTTCCAGTGTCTTTGTAAAAGAGTGTGTTTTTGGCTGGCTTAAGGTAACTAAACTGCAGGCTTAACACTAGTTTTAAATATTATAGGACAGGACACTTGGTTGTTGGCAAATTAAATCATGTATGCTCATAGTGACCCTTAAAATTGCATTTTTTTTTAGACTTTGATATATCTTGCAGCCTCATTTCTCCCATGGTGAAATCATACCCCCCCTTGGCCCAATGAGTAGACAAATTTGAGAGTTTTGCCTGTAACTCGCACACACTCCGTCGACAAACAGCAGATGGGAGTGAGGCAAATGACCCAGACTGGCTTTTGAACCCAGGCCACTTCATCCAAGACTGCTCCTCCAGATGTGCTGTCGTTTGGAAGATCCCTGGCGCATCTTAAACTTGAAATCATGGACAGAATGTTAAATAGAAATTCTGAATACCATACATTTTGAAAGCTTCTCATCACAAATGCTGGTATTTACCAAATAAACAGATTTATATCAGTTTAAATGCCAAGACATTTCTAAGCCTTGCACAGTAATCCCCATTTAGTGATGCAGCCTTTCCAAGAAATGTTCCACCGTTTTGCAAAAAGGGTCATGATCAAAAGCCAGAACCAAGTCATTTTGGTTTTAATCGCACCAACGATCTCTCCCAACCTGTAACATTTGGGGTAATCTTCAAGCCATCATATTATCCCCCTGTGTATAAGATTCAATGAGTTAAACTGCAAAAGCCACTCTGACTGCATTATTTTGCTATTACATAATTTGAACAATCCATGAATAATTTCGAGACTCAAAACCGTGCGTTCTCCTCCATTGCAGAATTTTATGTATTTTGGTTTATGTGCTATGTTGGTTCATTGCTACATTATAGGCCTGCCATGATAATTACTATATCTGCTTGTTCAGTACATGAAAGATTATTATTTCTGAGGGTCTGTATTTATTGCGGGTACTTTTCCTGATACTAGTAGGGAGCTTTTTGTTATTTTTCTGTACTACGATGAAATTTGAGCTGTAGAGGGTTGAATATTTGTTTATATTTTTTTTATATATTTGTTTTTTATATTTGTTTTATTTATCCATTCATTTTTTTCTGCTTATTCGGGGTCATGAGAGCAGCAGTTTAAGCAGGAATTCCCAGACTTCCCTCACCCCAGACACTCCTTCCAGCTCCTCCGGTGGGACCCCAAGGCGATCCCAGGCTATTTATTTATCGTCTATAGCGATATATCATACTTCAAAATGTGTTACCGTGACAGGCCTACTGCATTATAGACCTGTATCATGGTTGTGCATTTGAGATTGAAGTGTCTGAGCTGTCATTCACTTACCTGTCATAATAACTTTGATTCATCTGCAGGAAAAAATGTGAAACTGTGTGGGCTATTTTTATCATATGTTCAAGAAAATGAGCTACAGCCGTTTCAGCTGGTTTTATCTTGAAATACATGAGTGTTCCCCATTTGCTATAATTATTATGGAACACAAGAATCTTTATGTTTTTTATTGAGATTCATTGGGCAGCCCACTTTGTTTGAGTGACAAGATAATGATGGCTAGCTTAGTCTTAAATTTGTCTTTTCGGTGATATTCTTTAACCAAATACCTTAGTACTACCTTAGTCACTTCTTACAGAGAATTATCTACACAAAATTACAACTTTCTGTTTAAATTCTCCAAGGCATTTGGATTAGTGCTTCTAATCTGCACCTTACAAGATAATCACTGCTTTTCCCAACTGTTTCCGACAGCAGCTTGTGGCTAAACACAAACTTTGGCGTCAATGGGCTCAATGGGTTTATTCGGTAATGCAGTTAGCACAACAGTTCATGCTTAAAAATAAGTTATCATCTGTTTTTTTTCATCCTATGTAATACGTTTTTCTGTTGGGTTAGTTAATGAGCTAGAATAATATTGTCCTCTAAAAGTAGATGAGATTTTTTATTTCTTTCATTACTTCCATTTGTTGGGTTGAAGTTTGCAGCAAAGTTTCTTCATCCGATGCAATTAAAGTGGGACTGAGCACCTAAACTAAACTGGGCAGTACCCGGAGGGCGTGAGTGAGGGGGGATTAGGGGCCGGGTCTGTACATATGAAGATGGTGTGATTGGTCTAACAGGTATCCACACTTCAAACTCTGGCCCTGCAGGTGCCTGGTGTTTTTAATCAGAAACACCTGACTGTGATAAGGGCAGTTTTGCTTGATGTCACATAGTACTTGAAATTGCAATGGCCACTGGAGGCACTGAAATTGCCAGAAATGACTAGGAACAGTAGATAGTGCTATTAAAACACCATATACACAGTTTAGTGGTGAAAAGTGGATTGAGTAATAAACCTATACTAAACCTATATTTTTTTGGGGGATTGGCAGCTACGCACTCACTCATAATGTCTGTAAAATAACTGGTCTTTGGTAAAACTTTGTCTTTTTAAACTTGTTTCTAACATTGTTCTCCTGTTCATCCCCACATTCCCTGACCCCAGCTCCAAAATGTCTGCTGGTTTGTGCCTCCACTCCCGTAGGACGAGCCAGCAGGGGGAGCCGTTGGAGGGAAAGGTCAGTGGGTGGAATTGGGGCAGATTTGGTGCAGTGTCTGAGATGTGTATCAAACTCTCCCAGGACGACCTTGGTCCTGCTGGCAGATGTGGTGAAATGTTTGGGCCAAATCCTGCTGCCTCAGTACGTACCGCGGCTGCTCCCTCCTCATTTGAAATACATGGCATTGATTTCAAGAAGACACTGACACCAAACTAACCTGTAAAGTGATGTTTTGTGATTTTCAAAGCCGCTGTAGATGAGACAAGAGGCTTTGCTCCACGTTTTGAGTGATTGAACGAGTGCATATGATTATGAATAGAATTTAATTACATTTCCAAATTCAACATTTTTGTAATCAACCTTGTTTATAAATGTGATCAATCACACAGCCCTACCCCAATGTTCAAAGTTAAAGATGGCCAGTGATGTCAGGAAAATTGACATACACAAGAGTTTGAACAGGTTTGACAAGAACCTAAACAGGTCTAAAGATCTCCGAAACTACAGCTCTTGCGGGGTTTGTAGTGGTGGACATCTGTCAAAACTAGACTGAATAAGTGATGTATGTGATGAGTGGTTGTACCGGTTAGTCAGCATCTGTATCTGTACCATTGAGAGGTAACTTCTGTTCACACGACTGGGATAGTTTAAATCCACACGTTACTCACCGTGAGTCAAGCTGACTGAAAGCACTGAATCACATAATATCACCAAAATAGCTGATCATCACAGGGACCAGAGCACGACTAGATTTTTGTTGCTCTATTACCATATCACCCAGCCTTACCATCAGTAATATAGACTGAACTACCAAAACTGTCTCTAACCAATCAGAGAAACATGTGTTACAGCTTTTATAAAAGGTCGCTGTTATAGGTGAACGTTTGTTTGATACAGTCTGCACTTAAGCCACATCTGCAGTATTTTTCCTGTGAATAAGGCCCCCACCCCCCACCCACTCCTGCTTTATGAAAGTGAGTAGGGACATGCTTTCTATAGGCTGCCAATAATAGATAATCATGAAATTGCAGACTACTGCGTTCTGTCTGATGGAAAAAACATTGTAATACTAAATGTTGGTGGTCAATTCTAAGTCACATGTTTGCCCTACACTTCCGAAGCCTCCATAGAGCACAGAATCATCTCCAGACTTCTGAAACTCTTGTTCTCTCCGTCCTCTCCTCCTCGCGTTGTTATTTACCCCTGAAGCTGCAGCTCTCCTCCATTGTTCTGGGAGAGTGACTTCCTGTTTATGCGCGTGTTTCTATTGTTGTTTGTGCACTTGGATCCTGATCATGCCGCCTGCGCACTGGTTTTGATCTTATTACATCAAAGAGGAGCTGAAATTATAACTGCACGGGCCTGGTAAGCGTCGCCCGCAGCGTCATTTCAGATCATTATAAGACAGAGATGTGACTTTGGATGCGTTTGTGAAGCACTATTTGGTAATGAGGCTTAGATTGGGTGTAATAGATATTAGCTAATAAGAGATCAGGTGTGGAAGGTAGATAGAAATGGAGATAAAAAATGAGAGGAGAGATTAAATGTGTGCACCAATTAGGAGTTTTGTGCATAATCCTTTTCACAAGCTGCTCTGTATATAGTGAGAGTTGAATGAGTTTTAGTTAGTTACAGTTTTAGATGCCAGATTTAACCATGATCTTTTTTGTATAACATAATGACATAAATTGTGAAATTTCTCCTCTGACTTTTATGTCTACAATTATTTTTATATCCAAGGAATACCAATTAGTTCAAATCTCTTTGAATCCAACCAAGCTTCAATAAAAACTTTGTTATTTCTTACAGTTTCGATTTGAATAATATCGTGTCTCATTTAATTTATGGTGAGTACATGTTAATGATGTATTTTCTGAGTTGTCGTAGCATGATGGGAAATTCTCTTGAGACGGCAGCGATATCAAATAATGTTCGTACTACATTTTAAAACCACTGATTATACCAGACAGAAACCTGAAGTGATATCGATGTATATCTGAAAATGATTCTGTGCTGTTTCTAGGCACATCATAACAATAATAACTATGCTTTAATAGCCTTAGCAGAGCATGAACACAGACTTAGTAACGACTTAATACCTTAACTCTGTACCTTATAGAAGCTAAATACACTGAAACTAATGCACCTTTTTACAGTTTCTGTTTATAGGTCTTTTCTTTTACTGGTTCAATGTAAGCAGTATTGCAGTGGTCCAAAGTTATTCCCCATCTACCTTATACATTCCGATCATCTAATTATTTACTGCAATGAATTTATAAGCACTTTTCACAACTCACAAAAGAGACCAATGTGGAGTTGATGGTAAACAACTAGCATGCTAATGTGCACTTCGCGTATATATCTGTAATGAGGCAATTTTTGCTCAAATCCAGGTGCAGGATCTTTAATTAGGTGGTTACTAAGCCTGAATCATAAACTATTTGTGCTTTATTAAGGCTAATTAAGGTGTAGTTTTTATAAAATGATCAATACTAACCCAGTGAATTTTTTGCAATTTAAAAAGGATTCCATTCAGGTGTATTATCCTCTTTGACTCTTTTTACTGAACTGTATGTATGCCATTTTTGTGTATCATTGTTACTTGAATCACTACCATTTCTCTCTCTTCCTCTGCCACAGCCTGCCCAGCTCTGCTCCATCTCTCCCCTGTCATTTGTACCGTTCGGGGAGCTGTGAAAACCATGTCTTTGAGCTTTGATTCCTTATCCTGTGGGGATTGCTGTTGTGTGGGCACGGAGGAGGGAGCAGAGCTTGTACACTGACTGGGGAAAGAGAAGAAAGAATATGGTTTAGATACATTTAGGCTGGATGGATATGTTTGGATCGATAACAGAATGGAAGATTGGAGATTTGGAAAAGCAGACAGGGGCAGGAGGAGGGCTGGAGGATAACGAGAGGGGAGCGGTCGATGACGGAGAGATAGTGAGATGAATAGTGGGACAGATGATAAATGGGTGAATCAGTTGTTTAACACAGCTGAGGTTTGTGTAATGACTGGAAATGGCAGCCAAATATGATGGGCGGTAACTCAGTCAGGCAAATGGAAATCTGAAGGAATCACTTTTCATTCTATACCAAGTATTTTTTGGTGGCATAAAATCCTTGTTGCCCAACTTGCAAATCAAATCATCACATTATAAAAATATTGAGAAAATGGTACATGTATTGTAGCTGTTGCCTGCCAATATTTCACTGTCCTGCCAATATTTCACTGTCAACAATTTCAAACTGTAAAAACGTGGTTAATTACAGTATGGCATTCATTTCAAAAAAAAAGTTTGTACAGATCAGATCTGTGCATAGGTGTTATTGCTTGCCCTTGTTTGTTCTACAGTTGTGCATTCATTTTATCTTGACAAAGACAAGCCTCATGAGATAAATCTATATATTAATGGTTTGTTTGCGACTTATTTGCGAGCCAGAAAACGCATGTGCCGTGCAGCACCTCTATTAATAAAATAATATAACAATTTAATAATTAAAATCACAATAAGGGGGCTTGTTCTGTCAGGCTAAATTTGGAGCAAATAAAAAATACCAGCTTTAATTTCATACTTCCTTTACAAGTAAACTTTTGACAATACTCTTCTCAGTTATGGTGAATCTAGTGCATTATGAGAGGATGTGACACAGAGTGTGTATTGACGCATTCAGTGGACCCCTAATGATGTCAATAGTTGCTAGGAGATAGGCTTGAGCGACTAAAAACTCTTTATAGAAATGATGAGAACAGATTAATGATTGCTGCCAAGTTAGGTTAAATTGTATGACACATTGTAGTGTTTCCTAAAACACTATAGTTATGTCTTTTTCTCGGAAATACAATTTCATTCAAAGTCTCATCCAATGGTTCACAAAGGTTAAGTACCACCAAAGAAAAGACTTGGCTTTTTGGAGTACTACCAGATCTAAACCAAGTCTGTAACAAGACTATGACTAACTCCGGGGCTAATTTAAAGGTTAAACTAGGACTTTAAACAGGACTACACCATTGTCACAGGAATTCTAATTAAGAAATAACCAGAAGAAGAGCAAATGTTAGGATATAACATGCAATTATACTACTATAGTTCTGCTAGATTAATCAGAATTTCAATGGATGCAATTAGCAAATAGAAAAGGCTGCGATTTTCAAAGCAACATTTCCTCCACATACAACAAAATATCCTGTCTTATTCTGACTAAAAATGCCTAACCCTGAAATTTAGATCAATACAGACATGTTCTGAAATGTGATTCTTGCATTAGTCTTGTGTTGTATTGTTATTCAGTTCTTCTCTACATGTTTAATGTGTTAACTTTGAACAGAATCTTATTATTAAAACATAACTTGGATTAGCAATTTGATTTTTTTTCACAAATCGTTTCAGCCCTACGATAACTAAAGAGGTGTGTGTGTATCACTAGAAGAAGTTTGACTGGCCTAATCCATTGATAGCTTGTTGTGGTTCACAGGTGCACTTTTATTCAATATTCTTCATGACTGGCCTAGTTGTTGGCATTATGAATCATAATTTATAAAATAGTTATTTGGTTATTTCCCTGTAAATCACAGTATCCATAGAAACCTCAGCTGACCTGTTTTGATCTCTAATTGGTTACTTTCAGTTTCTGCTTTGTTCATTTCATTATGTAGATAGGAATACTGGAAAATTGGTTGTGCTTTTCAAAAACATTTCTTTTATAAGATTTTGAATAAAAGAGGTGGGTAATGGAACTGGAAAAAACACAAATATTAAGCTGGAAATGAGTGATGCTGCAGGCTAAAAGGCTCTGTGGTCAGGCCAGGCTAGAAGGCAGTTTAACTTAAGCCTTTTCCTTTTAAGCAAACAACACCGTCCATTTTGATCAAATACTGCGCTACTCAGACTCTAAAAAGGTTGCCGACTCAAGTGTTATTGTTTTTTTTTCTATTTAAAAGTCCCATTTTGGCTCGATCACATTGTGTAAATGAGCTGAGAAAGTAGAGTTGGCGCTAAATATTGAATTCAATGTAACTTAAAAAAAACTAAAAACAATTCACTTGACATGACACTATGACCAAACAAGAGTGAAATAACAAAAAAAAAAAAGAAAGAAAAAATACAAAAACACTTTATGTTTAGGTTTACTTTGTACTATACTTTGTACTATAGATTGAGTTTGTTCTGAAAATGTAGAGATTTTTTAAAATGTTGATTATCATGTGACCTACATTGTCAGGATTAGCAATTAAGCATATAATCTTGAGCGTATACTAAAAATAGGGCTACACCAGTCACGATAACACATTTTGAAGCACGATATATTGCTACAGAGAAATATCACGACAAGTGATTATAATGAAACTACTTTATGTCGCTAATTAAGATTTAAGAATACTATGCTTCTGCTTACTCCTTTTGAGCATTGTGCAAAATTTGGATGTACACTGTTTTTCTCTGAACTGGCTATTTTATTATTATTTCTTTTTTTTTATTATATGCCTGCTCAAATAAACAATATTCATTCATTCATTAAAAAGAAATAATGCAAGATAATCCCAGTGAACCATTTTTAAATAGACTGTTAGACCTGCAACAAATAAAAAGCCATAAAAGGGATAAATTCACCCCTCCACAGCTTTAATTTTATCATATTACAACAAAAGCACCCAAAATGTCTTTTGCAAGGAAAAAGTGCTGAATAAATATATAGTTCCGGGTTTCATATATTGATCGATAAGTCGATATAGTAATTATCATGACAGGCCTATGTAGGGCTGTACAACAATTGCTTTTGGATTTGCGAGGCATATAAAAAAACGCTGATTCCCCCTGTTTGTATAAAAAGCAGGAAGTTTCTGTTCAGTGGCTAAGCCATGAATAGACTGAATCTCACAAGAGAGAGCACATTCAGGATTCTTAACACTCGAGCGAGGACTGAAATCTGAACTGATAAGAGTCCCACGTGTTTCAGAAGATATTTGTTGAGGTCGAAAAAGTAAAGTCATAGCTTTTTATCACTAAAAAGGATTTTGTGTTGTTACAGTCGGAATGATAATTGCAGTTTTTGTGATTTGATAACTGCTAATTACAATTTTGATTCGATTGCATTATACCACCCTATCAAACTTACCATGCCTCTCTTGCAGCCCTTCTCGCAGTCAGCTCTAAAAGTAAAACGCCAGCGACAGGAGCAGAGGTTACCTGTCCCTGTTGTCCGCCCGACCTTTATTGATTTATCTGCTAAATATTTACCATCCGTGGGTCAATAGATGCTGCACCCGCTTCTCTCGTGGCCAAAAGAGTCATTTTAACACTCTCTACCCCCTATATGCTCCCTGCTTTCTTCTCTGCTCCTGTCGGGACTGGCAAACTCACAGCTCAGAGCGCCACTCTGAATTATTCCATTTATGCCTTCTCTTTCCAATGCACCATGTTCTGTTCTAGTGCAAATGAAGTATTAAGAATTGCATGAAGGAACAAGTCTTATTACTTTCTCCACTACCAATGGCTTAATGAGCACTAGATGACATGGAAAGGTGGTTGTCACAGGCAACACATGCCGCATATTTCCAGTGTAATTTTGCCAATAAAAGGATCATTTACAGATGTTTCCTTGATTATTGGTGATTTTGTATACACATCAATTGGAATGATTTTGGGTCACAAATGAAGTTGATGAAAACGCAGCAGATGGTGTGCCATGTTCCAGATTCAATCACAAAGAAGTAATGTCTGTGGGTATAATGATGCCACAGATTTGGCACCTTTAACTTTGTCATTTTTCATGCTCCAAATTGCTGTTTTGAAATTGAGTTTTTTGTGAACCTCACCTGCAGGATATGAGAAAAAGCAGGGGCTGTGATCCCGAAGTGGTTAAAAGAAATCATTGTGTTTTTTTATGTGTGTCGAAACCGCGTGACACCAAAAACCTTCTTGTTCCATAGAATTAACATGTTTTTTTTTTTTATTAGTATTAAAACTGTCTTTGTTTTGTACATAGTGTTTTGTACACAGAATAGTAGGCTTGGGCAATGCAATGCATCAGAAATGTATTAAATGTACCTGTAAATATATGGCTGTGTGATAAGTTTAATCAAGCTGAGATTTAGCCATTCCTAATCGTCAATGATCAACTTGGATTGTTGAATTGTATAATTGACCACAACAGTACATTAATATCACCTCATACCCTATTTCCCCTAGATATCACTGCTAATCAACTGGTGTAATTCCTCATCTAAACCATCATCCAAAAGTGGTCCATGGTAGAAAAGATTTGATCTGGAGAATCTTTTTGAGATTTCAATCAATACTCAATTACATCAATTAATACTGCAAGTTTATTTTATTTTGATTAGATATATTGTTCGTTTTTTAATGCCATTACTCACGCTATAAAATATACTTTTTGCCCATATATTTTATTTTTTATTTAACCTTTATTTAACCAGGATACAAAAAACTCATTAAGATTAAAAATCTCTTTTTCAAGAGTGTCCTGGCCAAGAGGCAGCATCAGCACAGACACAAAACAATAACACAAAATGTTCACACTTTCACACAAACCAAAGCATCATAAAACAAGTCCTGTATGTACATACAATATATGTATGAGGATTGTATGTACATACAGGATTGTATGTACATACATACATACATACATACATACATATATACATACATATATATATATATATATATATATATATATACATATATATATATATATATATATATATATATATATATATATATATATATATATATATATATATATATATATATATATATATATATATATATATATATATATATATATATATATATATATATATATATATATATATATATATATATATATATATACACACATGTACATACACACACTTACAAACCAACTTTTGCCATGGAAATATTGTCTCTTTGGCAGAAGTAGTGGGTGACCTCCTCAATCGTTCAACATTTCCGTGCCAAAGAGTTTTTTGTGTTTGACAGCACTTTATAGAAGTCTTTGAAATCAGAGCCTGTATTCTCAGTAGGTTTGGCCTGAGAGCGCAGCAGTAGTGGGTATCCCAGTGAACTTGTCATAATTAGGCCATAAAGACCCCGCAGTGACACTGGAGATGAATTATAAAGTGCTGAGCCGGGTCGCTTTCCAAACGCTTTTGGACCACTGGCACCAACTCACAGGAACTGTGACACACAACTGATTTGTCTATTGTTGTATAACTTTCTTCAAAAATCAGCTGTTTTGGTGTTAAAGCTTTGAAGTTAAATAGAATGGTTCTCTTTATCACTACTTTACTCCTAGTTGTGTTTGGAGTGATTCATGCATCTTTGAGTAATCTTGTTTTATTCTGCATTAGAAGCATCAGAGCTCAGAAAAGGACCATTAGCACATATCCCATAGCCCCGCCCTCAGTCCTGTACTCTCACCAGTGTTAATAAATGTTAAAGATGCTGATACAGCAACGTGCCTTGAAGACGTACAGTGTAAAGATGCAGGTGAGAATAAATGTTGGTATTTTAAATGGAAAGTTAATGGGCCCTTTCTGTTATTAAGTTATTTTAGATCAATATTTTGGCTTTATCAAGCCAATCACATCTATTTATCTAAAATTGTTGGACCAAACTTATCAGATCTTCTCAACCGCCAAATTGTTTTTAGAATTGTTCACTTCAAAACCACATTTATTTGTTTGAATAATTTTATTTTGGGAAACCAACCAGCATGCTCACATTGACCAGAGTAATTCTTCGTATCAAAAAGAACATTTCGATATGCCAAATTATGTGTTGCTTGGGTATAATATTAGCCTCAAGTATGTACCACATTGCTATCAGGCATATCTTGTTGCCATGGCACCAAATAATATATTTTAATAGTGTGATTTAGATATGTCAGAAGCAGGAAAAAAGGTCTGGTTTCTCCACAGGGTATTGCCAACTTAATTTCATGCATTCAGTGTTACTCACAGCTGATTTGATTTGATTCTAAATGACTGTATTATTTAAGAAGAATTATAACTACATTTATTTGGATTAAATCATGAGTATTTGAAACAATTATTCATGTACATGTTCAGATACTTTTTTATTTATTAGTTGTGTTTTATGATTGTAATTTTACAAGCTGCTTTATATTAGATGTCTGGCTGTGATACAGGTTTTGAGGGGAAATACTAGTGCCCATAAATTTACTCTGAACTGAACAGAATGAATGAATAATGTTACATCATTTTTTTTGCAACTGTTTGGGGCAATAATTGTGTTCACAGTAAAATGTGATTAATTGCACAGCTCTATAATGAGAACACCATGAAGATTATCTAGCCTATCTATTAGAATTATCTATGGTTAATACAGTACTAGACATAGCTCATGTTGTCTTAGCATGTCTCATCTTCCCAAAAGTTCCCTTGACTTTCACAGGGTCATGTTGTTGGTATGTGGTGTGCTGTTTCAGGTCTACCCTTCTCACAGCCCAGAGTGGTGCAAACAAGGACAAGCGCTAAACTGGCAACTCTGCATCTTTGTGAGGAGCTGGACGAGCCCTAGGGAGCCAACTCGATAAGCTAACTGGACTTAAAGGATCTGCGGCTAACGTCCTGGTGCTGAATGGAGCTAGTCTAGTGGCGCTGAGTCCAAGCAGGGTGCATCCTGGATAATGGGCCGTTAAGACTTAGAGACAATCCCATTCGTTATTATTATTGGCAATTCAGGGTCACTAATTCACACAGGGTAATGTGTGAGGGCTAAACCTATCCAGTGGTCTCATTTATAAAGCAACTGCTACATAAGTGATTTTCCATGTTAAGTGTGTGATCTATAAAAAGACAACATGAAACTGACTATCTGGTCAACATCAGGACTTCTAGAGATGAGACAGAAGGCATCAGTGCTCAGAGAGAGGAAAAGTGAGCAGGTTTTCCTACATACACTTTTACTAAAAATTCCATGCAATTTTATACATGAGACCCCACATCAGTAGCATGTAAAAAAAACTTGCTAATCAAGCTGATCACTGAGATGAGGTCCAACTTGTTAACAAAGAAAAACTGAAATAAATTAATAAATGAATCAATGAATGTTTGGAAAGCATAAAGCATAAAGGCACACATTTGCGCTGAACTTCAATCTGGAACAATCCAAAGAACTTTGAAAACTGCTGTTATCAAGCCTCCTAAAGAAGTGCTGTCTGATGCCACAGTCCTGAACAATTACTGACCCGTCGCTGACATTTTTAGGCAAAATCCTTGAAAAAGTTGTTTACCTACAGCTTCTTAACTTTCTCCAAATTGACAACTCCTTTGATGTTTTCCAGTCAGGTTTTAAACCTCTCCACAGCACTGAGACTACTCTTATCAATGTGACAAATGACATTCACCTGAACACTGATGTAGGCAAAGTCTTAGTCTTGATCTTGTTAGATCTGAGTTCCTTTTGGGATCATGGGATCCTCTTTCAGAGACGAGAGGACTGGGTGGGCATCTCTGGTACTGTGCTAAACTGATTCAAGTCTTATCTAGAAGACAGGAAGTACTTTGTTGAGATTGGAGACTGTGTCTCAGATCACATGGCTTTGACCTGTGGGGTGCTCCAAGGGTCAATCCTGGGACCCGTTTTGTTCAATCTCCACCTGCCAACTGCCTTTAGGCCAGTTAATACATAGCAACAATGTGTCTTACCAGAACTAATAACACTCAGATCTATGTCTCACTAGCAGCAGGTGAATATGGACCAGTGGTTTCACTCTGCCACTGCATCCAACAGAACAGTGTGTGGATGCAAAACAACTTTCTCCAGCTAAACTCAGACAAGATTGAAGTCATAGTATTTGGCCTACAGAAACAAAGACAACAGCAGACTTTCAAGCAGCTCTGCTTGTGTACAAGTCTCTCCATGGCCTAGCACCAAGTACTTCTATTTTGACACTGGGTTCGACTTTGACAGTGTTTAAATCCTAGGTCAAAATAGCTCTGTTTAGCTGTGCATATTGTGCTGTACAAATAAACTTGCCTTACCTTGCCTTGCCTTGAACTAGTACTGCCTGGTTGGTCTTCACTGGCTACATTTGGCTTATAATATAGAGAAAATTATACAGAATAATCTTGTATAATTATTATTTTTTGATATTTTTTTCAGGGATGTTTTTAACACTATCTAATATTTTGTAATAAAAAATAAAAGCTTGAAGTGCTATAATTATTTGTAACATTGGTTGCCGCATTGGCAGAGATAGAGGGACAATTTGGGCTAGTGTAGCTTAAATTTCTCATGCAAAACCAATCAATACAAGTGTGACCAATGTGAACCGCAGCCTGCAGTCTTTCTCATATCAGATCCTCTCACCAACAGTGCTTATTTTACACCCAATCTTCGTTAGCCTAGCAGCGATTGTCATGAGTCATAAGCAAATAAAAGCACATAAATGTGTTTTGACAGGAGCCCCCTCATCTGTGATCAGATTTCCAGAGCCGCCTGCCAAGGTCTACTGTCGCTGCGTTCAGAAAGTGCCATTATTTTGCTCTATAAATATATTATTGGGCTGTTTCTTCTCGCACATATAACTGAACACACATTTGGCAACCAGACCAGCGATTTCTCCACGCACTGGCAAGCATGTATGTTCAAGGGTGCATTTTCTCGCTCACATCTTGAAATATGGATACTGATGATCTTGTAAGGGTGCTAAAGACAGTTTTGTCTTAAATGCCTTTTACAGAAAAAAAATCAGTTCACTAGACAAGTTGGTGGTACTTTATTTGCAACTAGAAGCATTAGAACAGCTGTTCAGGAGCAGTAGTGGCTTCATGCTCAGAGTGTTCGCCATGTAATCCAATGCACACTGCTGTTGTGTCTTTGGGCAAGGCACTTCACCTTGGTTGTGAAGCTGGAAAAGTATTGCTTTGCCTGGAATGTTCCACAACATGGCATTAAACACATCTTGCAAAACGTTTAACGCTATATACTGTGAAAATGTCTGACAATGCAATAGCATCTCCATGGAGACAAGCAGCAGACCCCCCGCTGGAAAAGTTACATAGTGCACTTCTAAGAATGTATTTGATTCTAGATGTGATGCCTTTTTCCACAATGCTACTCTGTGACTATCAGTCTTGAAAGGTTGCCTCAAAAGGAGCATTATGTAAGTATGAAACATAGTGATATCGTATTTGTAATGTTTTTCTACAACTGTATGCAAAGTGTTAGTCATTACACTTTCATCTGTACCTTTTAGATGTTCTTTTATGATCCCTTATGCCCCCTTCTCCTTCTCCTGCTCTGTATGAATTGATTTAGTCTCATTACGTCCCACACCTGCCCTCTGCTTGCTCTTATCTCCCCTCACATAGACACTTAGGCCCAGCGTTCCCTCCATGGCGCACACACATTCATACACAGTGTAATCAGATCTGGCAATCTCTTGTATTTTTGAATACGGCAGCTAAGGGGAGATATGAATGCGCTCTCAGCTTTCAGTCCCGGTTCACTATCAGCCTCGATCAGCCAAACTGTAGACGCAAAGCACCAAAACAGAAGCTTGCTGTGTTGCTAGCAGATGAAGTCGAACCTCTGCCACAGCCAGGGCCTCGGTACAGAGTGGGTACTATGCATACATACACTATAGTGGTTTGTGTTGCAGCCAGAGGAATAACCAGCAGGAAAACATCAGGGAAACTTTATGGCAGTGTTTGCATTCTTAGCTTGTACTTCTGCAATGAAATTTTGGAGAGTCAATAGTTGTTTTCATGAAGAGTTTGCTGTATTGAAAATGAAATATATGCAGTGTATGTAACCACTAAATTAAAACTTAACTTTTCAGGTAAACAGTTTGCTGCCTTGCTTGTCTCCATGGAAGTGTTATTGCTTTCCCTGGTATGTTCCATAGTAAAGGCATTAACCTAATGTACTTCCATGGATACACGTAGTTGATGCCAAATTACTGGTCAGCTCTATGGATAGGCGACCCTGCTCACTCCAAGAATTTCTTTCAAGGTATTTTTTTCATTAGTTAATGCTAGATAGATACACTTGCCATACTGTGAACCATTTCAGACACACAGAAACATCTACAAAAATTACACAGTACACCTTTAATAACATACAACTAGCAACATGATTAAAATTTTATGATTAATATCTAAAAAGCTAATGTAAAATA
The DNA here is from genome assembly GCA_019594935.1 of Periophthalmus modestus. NCBI lineage: Eukaryota > Metazoa > Chordata > Actinopteri > Gobiiformes > Gobiidae > Periophthalmus > Periophthalmus modestus. The sequence continues at coordinate 11,460,537 of JAIEZT010001328.1, forward strand.
AATAAATTGCAAAAGCTTTTATTGTATAAGGTCAGAAGTGCTGCATATAACAACTTCTCACTTACAGAAGATAATTAGAACAACTTTGCATTAAAAGGATACCTGCCACATCAAGAACTGTCACAGATGTAGAGAAACCAGACGTGCATGCTGTTATTGGTCTGGAGGGAATAGACTTATCTGAAAAATAATATAATTGGCGCTTTACGGATGAGCTGCAAAATTAATCACAATTAAATCCAAATTTATATTTCAAGGGTTGTAAAGTGCAATGTTACAGTGATTTTGGCAATGTAATATTCTTCCCACACATTAAAATATCTTGTCTCTTTTTATGCATAAAGCTGTAGACCTTTACAAACAAGTTGAATGCATGAAAGTAGTAACAATTTGCTCTTTGACAACGTGCACTCTGAATGAAATCTGATTTTTAAAAGATAAAAAACAAATCTGTAATACTTTTCTGAAAAATTGCAATGAGTTATTTTATCAAAATCGCGCAGCCCTGACTACATAGTGCACATTCCAGAACAGACCTCCACAGGTTATGTGTGTGCAGTGGCCATTTTCCAGCACCATTTACCGTCCAAAGTTTCACACAGCACCCTCTCCAACTTTTAAAACTCTAGTGTGAATCCAACATAATCACTCACTAAGTCCAATGAAAGCCAGCCAATATCATTTGGCAATTGGTCGGCCATTCTTTCTTCCCTCTGTCGCTGGTACATGATTGATTGAAATAAAGGGAGACGATGCGTAATGCCCACACTGTCAGCTGTCCAATCGGCAGAAAGGATTTTATGATTGATGTGGGACCGGAGCGGTAGTTTGGAAGTGGCACACCTCCGCGGCTCTCAGCACTCAGCGTGATTACATCTCCGCAGTGTCACAGGGAACAAGAGGAGGGCGCTGGCCTGTGAGCGCGCATGGTAGGGCTTGATTACAGAGACAGCCTTCTCCCACCATTTAACATGAAGAGAATGGCATTTGTCCATTTTTACTGTTTTTATCCGTGATACAGCCGCCAGACAATTGCAAGGTAAAGTGGAGTTACGATACTTACTGATTATATGCCCAACCCATTCTCTCTCTTGAAAAGGGTTTAAAACTACTTCCTATTCTGTTGTTAAGATTGCTTCGTACAAACACTGATTTAAATTATAATAACTATTGTTCTATATAATATTCCATTGGCGTTATAATGTTTAATCTAAGAAAAGAAGAAGTTTATGTCAAAGTTGTTGTGGACAGGGCAGTTGAAGTTGGAGCAGTTGACCACATGTTCACTATTGAAGCCCCTGTAACTGATTTTGAAACATGAGTGAGAAACATGGTCCTGCTTTTAACTAATATCCCCATCCACTCTCACTCCAATGCTGTACCATCACAGAGAAACAAATGTTGAATATTTACTGGATTCTTAATCATATAATTACAGACTGTATGTACCTGTTCCTTTATTTTTTGTCAGTGCTAAAACCCAAAAAATATGAAAAACTGTCTTCCCCTTCTATTGGCTTGACAAATTAACCACTTAAGACATTTCCATATCACAGATTAGATGTCGCACTTTTCATGGCTGATGTGAGTTTAGGGTTTCAGAGTAATGGTGCATTCCATTCTGCTCAAAAAGGAAATTCCCATTTGCAAACTGGGAGATGATCGGAGGACTCCCAGTTCACATACAAGTTTAACTGTGACGTGTTACAACAATGCTAATCACCGCAAAGAGTGGATTTGAGTCATTAACCTCCACATACACAATGTAAACATTTTATAATTGATACAGCTTGAATTTGACGATATTCTATTACTTAGCATGTTGCAGACAGTAGTTTAGATTAGGTAGATTAGCTAGATTAGATAGATTTCTTTGCCATGTTATTTATATACGAGTTATTTTTTTTAAATAATCAGAAATCCTCAAAATTTCACCTATAAACAGGAAACTATAACCGCTGAATAGAAGGAAGCAGAAGGAAAAGAAAACACAAATAATTGTGAAGCGGACAAGGTTCAAGGAAGCATCAGAAGGATGGATGGACTGTTAAATAAAGCTGTAGCACAGAGGGGACATCGATACAAGGTGGTATGAAGGAGAGGACATAGTGTGAACATATATCTTTGACTATATAGACTGACCTGAGAAAACTGTTAGCATGAGAAAGACAGCGGAGCACATGTTAAGAGTGCCAAAGGGGAGCGTAGAGGTGAGCTGTCGGACATGTTTTACACAGGCCTCTGTCTACGCCGATGTGAGATTTTCAGTTGCGATCTTTGGGCTTGACTGAGCAGAATGATGTCTGGGTCCCGTCCGGTGCTGTCAGCTTGTTTTGCCATTACTTTGCTCAAGGGGGAAAGTTGGTGGTAAGGTCATGCAACTTTTCGGCGGACGGGCTATTATCTCAATCATAGTTATTACACCAGGTGGAGAGGGATTAGGGGGATTCAGCCAGCAGAGGGGCAATGTCCAGCAGCAGCCCCAGAACTACAATTTGCTTTTTATTAAGTTGCACCCATTATAAAACTTTTAGGAAGTTGTCTATTCGAAAGGTGATTTTTGAGTATATATTTCACACAGAGATACCATAACTGTATTATTGCGGGACCTTTTGATTAAGGTTTATGTACATTTTTATAGTATGGACAAAATAATACACAAGGGTAAGGCTAGACAACTATTAACATACAATATGAATATACAATACAGATTGTAAAACACACGCTCAAACTCCTTTTATTAGGCCAGTCACAATGAGAATTTTTTAAGTACAATATGTTAATGAAGTAAATAAAGACAATAAACAATAAAGCAGAATTATCCCCAAAAAAGTATAATATGTACAAAATTGTAAAAAAAAGCACCCATCAACTCAATGAATAAATAATAAAATGCAACACTTAAGTAGTTAGTTTGCATCTATAATGAGTCATAATTCAACCTTCTACAGCTCAGATTTCATCGTGTTACTGAAAATTAACCAAATATTTCCCACTAGTACAAAGAAAAGTACTCATGGTAAATACTGACCCCCAGAAATTATTGCTTCATCGTTGTTTTATGTTATGAATTGAGCAATAAGTTGATATAGTTATTATTGTGGCAGGCCTACCTTTTATATCAAAGACAGGAGCATTATTAAACCAAATTATTAAACTATTTCTGATTTTCATTATACACTTATGTCATATTATTATCTTGAAGCCTTCAGTCACCATATTTCAACCTTTAGCTGTCAAAAATTTGTATAATAATAAGTAAAAAAAAAAAAAAAGTATAATAATATGTTAAAAAAAAAAGTGTATAGTGTGTATAATAATATGTTTTAAAAAATGTATAATAATATGTAAAAAAATAAGTATAATAATATGTAAAAAAATAAATAAATAAAAATCACTGTCTACTACATTACTAGTTGCAGCTCTTTGGTGCCTGCCTGATCTGGTGCATTACAAGAGAAATATGCAGGTTTTGTCTTTTTAAATCTAATCTACTCTCTAAACAGCAGGTTAAGCCAGGACATTGTCAGGCTAGGCTAGCGACCTGATGCTACGTCTGATTGTGATTCACAGACCAGAAGCAAATCAATGGCGGCTCCCCTCCAGAGCGGCAGCTATGTGAGAATTGTGAGATGTGCCATCAGACACATCAGAGAAATACAGCGCCATGAGTAAATCATCCTAGCATCTAAAAAGATAAAGATTTATTGCCTATAGAGAACATATGAGAGTAACTAGATAAGCTCTGTTGTGTTTTCATTCTGATAATAGCCCACATCATTTATTTTGTCAGTGGTTAGAGCAAGAGATCAGATATTTTAACTGTGATACTGCCGCACCTTTGTATTAACTGGAAGAGGCACTCAACTGAAGTTAATATGAATATTTAATTGAAAATGGTCTGACCAGTAGGGTGCAGTTCTTTAGTCAAACCCGATTTCGATATTAAAGAGTATACTCAATACAGATTCTGATACCACAATTTAGACAGTAGAGTGTCATATTTAACTATAAATAGTAGTACTTTCTTTAATATTACCATGTGGTCTTATATCTGTGTACTCCCTCAATCGTCCAGGTATATGTGGTCTTATACTTGTTCTGATACAGCTCAAGATCATTCTAAAGCTATTCAGGAAAGGTTCATTTCTGTCCTGCTGATGTGACATTTTTTGTATCAATATTTGTTCAAATGATTCTCTAGTTTTGATACTAGTTTTAGTATTGATTGATGTCTGATTTTTCCAACCCTGTGTTTGATTATTTAACTAATCCTTCATTGTATTAGGACTGTAAGGATTTAAATGGACAACAGCAAACCATATACATATTTGGTTTTTTTTCATTCACCAGAGCCATTTTGTTCAACATCTTATTACCATAGCAGCGTCAGTGGTAATAACAGCATGCCTTTTCTTGTTATTAACACCATAGGCAATTTATTTACACATTGTGAACAATTCTGTCACATACCCAAGCACAAAGTTGAACAAAATGAAGCATAATTCCTAGTGGAGGCGATGGCAGGTAGTGATTCATGCCTCATCAGTGCGATCTGTGAGCATTAGCTCGCTATAACTGGGTACATAGGAGCTCGCTGCTGGTGTGTGCAGCGGTGTACAGGTGTGTGGTGAATAATAGGACACACTAGTGGCTAATAGAAACCAGTGTGATGGTCTGTGAGCTGAGAGGAGGACACAGCGGGCGAGGTGCAATGCCACTTAACCGGTGTGTGCGTGCTGTAGAGCTCCCCAGGTCCAAACGCGCAGGTGTTTAAGCCATCTGGATCTCCTCTGTGCAGCCCAGTGCAACCTGTAAGGTCATATCCTCTGTATGGAAGACAAAATCAATGAGGGAGATTAGAGTCGGGTTGGGGCAAGGGCTGGACAATTTGTACCTAATTATCTATGTCAGAAGCAGCTACTTGTGTGGCTATATTGTTGTGGTTAGCAGTAAGATAAATTGGTACTTTTTCATAAATAGTTGTCCATTCCAAGCCTTGAATCAAATTGTAGCAAGATATATGGACTATCAATATTCTGCCCCATAGATCTGCGATGTCTGCATTGTACCTGTTCCATATTTAATGAAATGAAAGATCACATTCATCTTAAGGTAAGGTAAGGGACACGTTATTGTCCTCGTAGGGAAATTTGTCCTCTGCATTTGTTGATATTCTTCTATTTAAAAAGGCCCTCTATAATAATCACATACATTTCCCCCTTTTCCAATGACTGTATGTATGGAACATAATGATTCACTGTTGTTTTCTTTCCAAACCATTTTGTAGAATATAAACTGAAACTGCATTTGGGTGATGTTTTGTTGAGAGTGGAATCGTACATTGAACTTGATATGGATATCCCACATAGTCTATGACAAGTCCTGTCTGTCATGTTTAAATAACCCATTTAGATAAGGTTAGTTCCAATTTAAAAATGCAGTTAGGGATGGACATCAAATGATTCTGATATCAATATCTTGCCCTAGTTCTTAGTGCATCAGAAATATTTTTTAAATTGTTGAAATGGAAATGAAGCTAAAGAGGTAGCTGTATTTACACAATCACCATAAAATACAAGAAATTATGTTATATTCAGTTAAACAAAATGTGAAAAGTGCAAAGTGAATTTTTAGTGTGATGGAGTGGCTATTGAGATATATTAAGATATACATTAACGTGGGCAAATATTGGTAAGCAATCACAAGCGCAAGCCAGACATTGGTTACAGCAAAGGCTAAAAAAATCCATATCGGACAAACCCTAATTGCACTGAAGAGTACATACTTAACAATATGCTAGTACTGCAGTGGTTTGATAAGTAGATCTGAGCTTCCTTGAAAAAGCTAAGCTAAAAGAGGTAAACACTTTGGAGAGACATTGTAAAAATGATGATTAAGTAATTTCTACGCATTTTTCACTGCATTAGCTTCACATTCTTTCCCAAACGGCCACTAAACTCAAGTGCTGACTCCCTTGTCATGCCATTAGGTTAATGAAAAACAAGCACGTACTATAGGGAACCCAGTGCACCCCACCACACACATACACTTACATCCTAGCGTGCCTCTTTCTCTGCATGAGATAGGAATCTGAAAACAGCTTGCTAAATCTTTTGTTTGTTACAGTAACTCAAAGCTGCAGCAGTTGGATTCTTGTTTCCTCAGGCTTAAGACGGCACATATCTCAAGGAGTGGCTTGTTGGCTTTGTAGAAGGATGGACTCATATGTATAACTGATGGATTGAAGTGACTGGTAAATCACATTACACTCCGAGCATTTAGAGCGGCCACACACACAAGCGGTATTATTAGACTGGCTTAAGTGCGCACATACTGGCACGCAATGTCTCTTAAAATGGTTATTGATAAGGCTTTTTGGAGGATGTTGTTAGCTTGGGGCTAGCTCTATACTTCAAACAGATGGTATTTTTAGAAAGCTAGATACAGCTATGCAATGCAACTAGGAAGACAATGCATTATACTTGATAAATGCAAGTTAAAAGCCAGTGTATCCAGAAAGTGGACAGTATAGGGGTGGTTGATATGAAAAAGGTTCATATAATGACTTTAAAAAATATATTTTACTTTTATTTATTTTCTTATTATAATTCTTTACACCTTTCTACTGACATATGATGTATTTAAAACCAAGAAGTCTCCATGTTTACTGAAAGCATGACAAACACTGACCAGAAGGAAGAGTTGGTGAGAAAAAGTAAGGCCGAGGTACACTTTCTTGTCCCCAGGTAAATTTGTCCTCTGCATTTGACCCATCCTTTGCTGCTAGGGAACTACCTTAGCAGTGGGGCCACAGCACAATCTCCAGACCTGGTTTGGTCTGACTACCTTAGCTGGAGAATTTGACCTATTCTGCATGTTTTGGTTTGACTGAGGGAAACTCATTCAGACATGGAGAGTAACATGCAAACTCTGTACAGAAAAGCGTCCCAGGCGTCCAACCCAGAACCATCTTATGACGCCAAACTATAGTGAATATCTTTCCAAATATTTTTCTCTAATTACGTGAGTGCCATGTGTGTTTGTACACCAGCTGGGCAAAATATCATGCATATTTAATCAAAAAAATAAAAATTTTTGACCAATCTAATTAGTGCTTTTAGTTTTTAGCTTTTAAAGCAGTGGAATTTAGCCTTACTCTCTCATAGTCATATCATGTGGAAAGGTACTTGATTGATGTGAAGTCTATTTGTTTAATTTTGTTGCCAATGTCAGCTTTTGATTTGAGGTGGCAGGAAACCAAGTTCTAAAGGATTGTTGGCAAAATCATTTGCTCCCACTTTGGCCTTAATCCTTTGCCAATGCCATTCCATGTACTCTTTAATCAATTACACTTATGAGTAAGAGACCTAATGAATGCGAGAAGAATGAAAAAAACCTTCTTTAGTTTGTGTGTTTTTGTCCCATAGTAACACAGCCACTGCACAGCCTCTCATAGATTTATAGCTTCATAAATGGCTTAAGTGCAATCTGCTTGTAGGCGTTTCTGCACTGTAAACACAAGTACCAGAGGCAAAGGCCCGATGTGCTCCACTGCGGCCAATGGCACAGCACTAGGAGTAATATTATGGAAATACAGCCCCATTCTCTGGCTCATAACTGCGGTGAACAGGAGCGAAGTAAACCGTCTGGCTCCCATTGATGCTATGAGCACTTTGAGCACAATGAAGCCCATTTAAATAAGGTGACAAAGTTTGGCAGCGGCCGCATTGTCAGCCGGGACACCACAGGTTCTTTTCATGTCCCCCATTCAAGCCCAAGACACAAAGATAATTTAGTCTTGGCCCCAAACCCAGACACAGTAAACCTGAACTAATTCCATTGTTTCCTGAATTACACCGGGAGAGGAGGCAGAGCTGAGGGTATTTAGAAAGTTGACGGCTTCTGTTTAGAGTCAGGTCCATATGTGGCCCTGACAAGAATAACAATGGACACTTTCTATGTGCATACATTTGGGGAGACATGGTTTAAAACAGGACTGTTGCATTTTGCATTCAAGTTTTTGTATAATTTGGCATTGTAGGATTGGGAATTGGTGTGAATCCCTTGGATAGGCAAAACCAAGTCTGAAATTTAGCTACATGTTAGGGCTGTGAAAAAATGTATATCTAGATAAAAAAGAAAAAGAAAAAAGTGATCCAGTCATAGTTCAGCATTATAGTCCCATAACCACTGAGAATGCTGACAATGTTAATCTTTGCATAAATGAAACCATATTGACTATCATTCACCTTTTATCACACTATGTAAAACTGCCAGTTGCAATTTCAGTCCCCTAAACTTCTCTTATTAGAGCATGCAAACTAGTATGGTAGCCCTGCGGGGACATGCTGTTGTCTTGATTTTGGTCTAGATTAGAAACTTGGATAAACTTAAATGGAAGTGGTATTCTAAGGTAGCATATATATATAGTAGCTCTTGAGGTATATGTTGCATTAGGTAGTTGTTGTTACCTTCACAGTGATAGCAAACACATCTCTGTAAGTTGTGAAAAGCATATGAAGTGATCGGAGTGAATAATTGAGATGCTCAGAATTCAAGAAGTACTTTGGATCACTGCAAAGCTAGTTCTACTTTTCATGAGTGCCTTTAATATTATATTTAATACACCAATACACTTTTTGCGTAGTTGCTGCTGCGTGACCCAAACAATAGTTAAAGACCTTGGTTTGACTCATTTTCTATTTTTACCACCTTAAATAATTGACCAGTGGTGTCATTTCCCCTCATTTTGTCAATTCTATTAGCCAAGTTTGGTCTTCCATTTACTCCATTTACTCCCACATGTATAATTTATTTTTTCTAATACGTCCATTATGCAGCGGTGGAGCTCCCATTGTGCCTTTGTGCGTGTGGATGGAGTGCCGCGTACACATATAAAATGATTTGCTTCGTTGCAGTCTCCCTTGAGTTTCTATAGAGCTTCATCAGTTTGTGTGTGTGTGTGTGTGTGTGTGGTTGTCCAGTGTTGGTGTGTGCGATTCTAATGTGGTCGGCCCGCTGCGTGTCCATCTGTGGCTTTGTCTGGTGTCACTTCCTCTCATATCTCACCAACAAAACTACTTTGTCGCTCATGGAAAATAATGGGCCAACTCATAAAGGAAGCTTTGTTAAAAAGGTTCGGATGCAATCTGGACAAGAATAACAAAGATAATATTTTTTTCTTTTATTCACAAATAATCTCTTGTTATTTTATATTTATTTTATCCTGGTGAAAATATTCAGACAATAATATAACAATCCATGAGGAAAGTGATTAAAATGTGCCCATAAATGTCTTGACTGTGGTTCAAATATCGCACAAAACATGAATGGACAACACTTGAAATTCCACTATATACTCTTGTTTAGTCAAACTGCAACTTTCTGTTTTTTAATCAGTTCTCTTTCAATATATAGGAAGGAATACAAGGTCTCTACAAGGTCAACTGAGCAATTAGTTCCAATATATTTTAGTACCATTTTTGTGAGCTGTTACCTCTGAACTCCTGAGAAGATTTGTTACTTCCATTAAGTCCAATATTTACTTTACACCTGCAATAATGTGGGGTATGCGTTACCTAATTGGAGAATGCATTACCAATCCACACAGAGCTTCAAATTTATTGCAATTTGTGTCATGGTAACACATTGTGCATGGACAAAAATGCACCAACGACTTTACTTAACACACAAGTGAACGCCTTTGGGTGCAATTTAGGCTCTTCCTCAGACCCCCTATTTGTCATGCGGCATTCGATACCCCCTCCCACACACACCCCCGCGCCCACACGCAATCCCACCCCCCTCATAAAAGCACTGCCCGCATAGATCGGCCATTAAGATACCATAAGAGGACGGAAAGCCATTGGCGGGCCTGATAATTCATTTACAAGCTCGCCGAGGAAGAGGATGCTGCGATGTGTGTGTGCGAATAGCAACACAGCAGGTAGGTAATAGAGGGAGGGGACGTGAGGTAAGCAGAGATAGGCCAAATGGAAAGACAGCGAGGGGAAAGTGTGCAACTGAAACGGGAATTGGAATTAAGGAGAATTAGTGTAGAGGAGATAGTGGCTAAGAGGAAAAACTATATACTACTGATATACCACAGTGAACCAAGAGCTTAAAGTACATGCCCCCTAACTGATTAAAACTTTACTACAATCACAGGAACCTGGGATGCCAATAGTTGCTGCACTTTGAGGAATGAGGAGTCAAACACAAGTCTGGGAACCCAAAGCAATGACCTCAGTCTTTCTGTGTGGATTATCAGCTTAAGTACCAGTTGTGATTAAACATCTCAACAATAAAGTAGTTGTAGTAGTAAAAAAAAAAAAAAAAAGTTTACTTAAGTTTACTTACATTATGTTTAAATGTGCTCTACAGAACTTTTTTGGTTAGGGGTTCACCATCTGCATGTCTCATTTTATTGCTCAAAAATACTTTACTGAATATGCATTTTACCGTGAACAGGCTCGCCTCTCCACAGGGCTGATCTGTAACATCGTAGTGGTGTCATCTGGAGTTAAGTTTAATGCAATTCTGTGGAACTTGCAGGCAAAGCATAAAGACTCCCTAAGAGACAAGCAGGTGGTGGACCAGATTGTTTAGTGCACCTTTAAGTGAGACTATATTACTGTTTCTGCCTGTATACTCCAAAAACATTCAATTTCTTGTACCTCTAGGTTCCTCTGCTCTAGTCAAAGATGAGAAATAGAACATCCGCTTTGAGCACAAACCTAAATTAAAAAGATGCTACAAAACAACAAAGAAACTCACAAATCAGGTAATCCGCTTTCTTCCCCTGAAGGCAACAGCCGGAAGGGCCCTACTTCAAATGCAAAATTTAGCAGCAAGATATATTTCTGATTTTAGACTGTGTATGTACTAATTTTCACAGCAGGCACTGGAAAGTAGAGCCTTTTCAAGAATGAAATCTGCCAACATATATAACATGCACAATAGCTAGTTATTTGGCAGGACTGAGACAAAGGATACATAGGCAAACCTGGTGTGCAATCAACCCACGTATTTAGTATATTTTAAATGTAGCAAAGTGTGAGTTATAGAAATATATTCATAATTAAGCTATTGACTTTATTCTGTCCTGCCCACTTTTGCCGTAAATGGGACTAAACTGCACTTTTTTGTGGTGGCGCTTTCGGTAAAATGGAAAGCCCATTCACTTCAACGGAGAATTTGGGAAAAGTTTTGCAGCTAAAATATGATATAACACCAACAAGTCAACACTGCACCATTTTTCTGGGAAGCTTTAGAACAGCTTCGTAGTCCGTATGGAACTTTTTTACTGTCAAGAAATAATACAACAAAATAATGACAATTGCAGCGCCCACAACAACTTTTGGAATAAGGTGAATACAGACGATGGTTGGGGGTAAATGTACTAGGTAACTTTCTACCTGAAGTGTTTTCTATCTGCTTCTTTCAATTGAGATGTTACTGTTTTGCCTGTGACTCTGCTCACAACAAGAATGCATGTGTTGCAATATATTTTTTTTTACCAATGAAAACACATGTAATTGAATACAAGTAAGATAGATACGTTTAATGCCATACTATGAAACATTCTAGGCAAAATAACGACATTTGTACATAGGCAAGCAAGTGGCGTATCCCCTCGAGAAAAGTTACATAGTGGACCTTTCGGCATTACAGTATTTGATTGACTCACAGAAAACTCAGCACCTCAGCTCTTATCTTAGTGAAGACTATTATTCAAATACAGAATCACTATTGTCTATAAAAAAAAAAAATTGTATATACACAAATTCAATTTCATGTAACAAAAAAATGACCCACATAAGAGATACTGAACAGCATCCAAACATCCTTATTTGCTTTTTTCACTGTTCTTTTTTGTCTGGAAAGATCAGACAGAGTATGTGATGGACACGTTTTGAATGGTAGCTCTCAAAGCACACGGAGAGGACAAGCAGATGGACAAGGCCTTTCCATCAAAGCCATTCAATTTGCTGCTACACAGTTTGATGAAGCTAACCCGTATCGCACTTCAGAGGATGAGGATGAGGAGGGGAGGGCAGGTGCAGAGTTTGTTGTTCGTAATATCACGGTTGTTCATGGTAAATAACTGGAAAAAAACGGCATCTCCTGCAACCTGTAATTATTAATAATGACACATCAGGGTCATTATCAGCCTACTCGTTAGCATCGTAGCACGCGCACGCAAAATTAGTAGCTAATCATGTGTGATTGATGGTTCGCCAAGAGACTGTCCTCCAGCTTTGGGTTTGAGTGTGTTTCTGATCAAATGTGTGCATGTGGGTGCGTGTGTGTGTGTGTGTGTGTGTGTGCGTGTATATATGTGTGTCTGTGTGTGGATGCTACTCAGAGCCTTGTCTATAAATAGCACTTTATATTTGGGAAGGGGACATGCCATCAATTATGCCTCTTTCTCAAGGTTCTGTGCACATTTCCTTATTCAGTCTCACTCAATTTAACAAAATGCAAGCTCCATTATTATTCATAATGAAATTCAGATTGGTCTTTGTTGCTGGTCATTCAATCAGAAAAATTGTCCTTTTCCTACAAAATATCAAAATAGTTTTTAAGCTCTGCTAGTAAATACAAAAAATCATTTGGCATTTAAAAATTATTCATTTTACTATTATGAACGCCATTACATTAGCTATAATAGGTTGTGTTCGTGCCAAAGCATTCTTTAGAGTTGAGAGGAAGGGGAGGCCAGAATTCAGTTGTTTAATTTTTCTGTTAACATATTTTGAACTTGTTTATGGTCAATATCTGTGTCTAGAGTCTCTAAATCTCTATATTTTGAAATGTAATGTACTTTTCCCACATCATAACTAACAAATGAGCATTAACAGGTACAATGTTGTAATTTTAACCTGGCTCCTGTTTAATCCTAATCCCATATTCGGCCTGTGCTCTGTTCACATAGTCCCTTCATTCACTCATATGAATATGAAGCCATGAAACTGCCTGCCTGAGATAATGAGGGGTAGTTGTTTCCACATGGTTCTCATTCAACAATATGTCTGACTGGATGAACGCTCCTGGCTCGCTCCATATGGTTCACATCCAACTAAATACTTATTTATAATCATGGGTGATATCCGTGAATCTCATTTTATTTCACAAATAGCTGCTTATACAACACACTGAAGGTGGCGTCTTCCGGAGCTTCAGGTACAGACCCTTAATAAACTGTTTTAATAATACCTTCTCTGAAAACCTTTAAATGCAGAAATGCCTGAAAAAACAGCGGTCTAAATATAGAGAGTGACTAGTGGACAGGCCCAGACAGTGAAGGGACAAAATACCAAACTGATTAGCTGATGGTTCTGACATTTAAATGCCACGTTTACATACAGAAATGTTGCCCAGGAATATTAATCATTTGAGTTAATTCACAAGGCAATGATCCAAAGTGCTCATGGTGGGAGCGACAGACAGGCAAAACGCTGTGTAACAATTCAATAGAAAGTACTTGTCGACACTAGAGACATATGATTTCCAAATTGCCCATATTCATGCCTTGAATGGGTTTAAATGGACCGAAATAAAACGTGCTAGAGCTTTAGGCTAACTTATATTACAGATAGGCTGCAATTGTAAGTTCCAAGTTGTGCCCTGAGGAAAACTGCCTGATAACCTTAATTCACCCCACGCCTCACTTTTAAAAGTGTTCATTAACGCCACCAAACGCATATTAGATTAAAGTCAATTTACACAGCAGCAGCTGTACATTGATGACATAATTAAGTAGAGTCTGCTGCTGAGAAGGTCATTTTTTATGCTTAAATATCACCTATACTCATGAATGGAAGAGGCAAATGAAGTTAAACAGAAGTTTTTGAGTAAGAATACTGTTGATCAAGCAAAATAAGAACATATAAATATACTTAAAAATGTCAAATTTAGGTGTTTGTTATTATCACTGTTTTTACTAGTACTACTGCTACTACTACTACTAGAACTACTACTGCCATAAGTGTTGGGAAGTAACAGAATACATGTGCCGAGAATACATATTGAGAATACAAATTATTCTGTATTAACTGTATTCCTGTACAGTTACTCTTTCATTTGGTGGTATTCAGAACACAGTTTACTAAAATCAAAGGAACATGGCAGTACTTGATCTCGCAATTTAGGCTTCAAAGAAAAATATGAAACACTGCTCTTGTGGTTGGTGCAAATGGTGAAACAAATATAAAACAGTTCTAAACCTTATGCTGTGTGTTTACACCAGCGGTGGGCAAACATTTTGACACAGGGGCCACAATGTGTTCTAAAATTTGACAGAGGGGCTGGGCCATGATATATATGTATATATTATGAAAGAGATTTGGCCTGTAGCATGTAGCAAAGCATGAATTTGCAAGGCTCATTGTACAAATTGTTTTCTCCACATGCATTAATTACATTTATAATGAATGTAGTAAATTGTAGTTAAATAAACAGCAGATTCAGTTTTATCAAAAGATCAACAACTTGTTGAAAAGGTAAATTGAACAAGATTTACCCTTACATATATTAATCTAATTTGGTCACATTAGACGGGCTGGATTAATAAACCCAAAGGGCCGTATGTGTTTGCCCATGTCTGGTTTACACTGTTATTTAAATGCAATGCTGTGTGAAAATATTCCAAGTCTATACAGTACTTTGATTGGACAGTAGTTTGCTTGGACCGTGTAACGGAATATAGTACAAGAGACATTTTAATGCAGCTATTCAGTATTCTGTAACCAACTAAATGTATTTTTAAATTATTCTTCCCATCATTGACTGCTACTACTTCCACTAGTGCCACTGCTGCTAGTACCACTGCTGCTTCTATCTAATGCTACAAAAATAGTACAGTTTTAGCTCTATTCATACCACTATTCTACTGCACTTTTTAACTACTGGTACTCTTAAAACAACTACAACAATTGTTATCACCCACTTTGCAACTGAGGTCAAAACTTACTTTTATTCAATGAAGTGGTACTTTGAAATGGTACTTATTTATTTATTTTTTAATATGAAAATACTAGTATTTTAACAGCTCCAAAGATCATCATTTAACACGCAACTCGAGCCCTGACTCAAGTACGATTTTTCCAAGTAGTAGCAGCACTTTTCTTACACCACAAGCTAAGTTCAATGTAAAACAACACAGCTGGCGGCATTATCTGTTAGCTCAACGGTCCAAACATGCTGCGGATCATTGCCTTGATAGGTGAAGTGAAGTGTTGCCTACCTTTTAAAAGATCCTCAGCCTTGATTTGCTGAGCTGTAACTCCACATTAAAGCCTGTCTTTAAGTGAGCAGTAGACCCAAAGTGCTCCGTATTTGACATTCCTACAAGGTGAGAGTGAATAACAGCATTCTTATGTGAAAGCCACCAGACAAGTGTGAATCTTTATACAGTGTCTGCTCTTTGCTTTTATAGAGATTTCTGTTCAAAGTGCTCTATAACTTTTCTGGTGTGGGAGATTGTCACCTGCTAGTCTTCATGAAGATCTTATTACTTTGTCCACCGTGTTGCATTATCACCTATTATCTTTCCTGGATGTACATTAATTTACAGGTGTTTTTTTTATTGCTCAAAAATACAGTGTCAAAACGTGCATTCTTACTGTCAGTGGGGTCACCTCTCCATAGACTTGACCAGTAACTTGGCCTGATGGTGACACCTGCTTGTCTCCATACAGAAGTTAAGGGTGCATTCATACTTGATATTGTTAATACTACACATTCTTTTTTTTAAATGTTAGTTTTAGCCCAGTTTGGATCCAAATGTAGATGGTTTGGTCTTGTTCCAGCCCTGGTCTAGTTCAGATTTAGTTTTAGTTTAGCCGCAATTTTGATGCAGTGATTGTGTAAATTTAAATGCACTCTCATTGTCATACTGTGGAATAATAAGCAAAGCAATAACATCTCTATGGAGACAAGCTGTAGACAGACCCTGCACACAAAAAGTTACATAGCGCAAACAAACTTTTATCTATTTTCCCAGTGTCTGTGGGAACTCCATTTTGTTATACAATTTGTATGAAAAATAACAAATGAAATATTGCTATGCGAAGAAATTGCATTTTTCAGTGGTTATATGGGGGGTGGTCACTTTATTACAGCGAAAAGAACAAGTTGTGACTATTTTGGGGGGTTAACACATCTGACCTTCTGTAGTTTGGCTCCCATTACCGTGTAGCTCCCTCGTCAGCATTTTGAGAACCACAACGTGCCTGGTGCAAATTCAACTGGACAAGTGTGTCTCGTTATGTAACCTCTGTCGTTTTCACCAACATCTCTTTTAAGCATTGCCGGCATATGTTGGATCTAAATTGAAGATCCAATTTGTTCAGGTGCTAAGGGTGATTGTTACAAATTAGACATTTTTCGCCTGTGGGCCGGCAGTAGCTCTTAGCAGTCTAGCATGTCTGCAGCCCCAGTATGGAGATGAGTGACCGTAATGACAACCTCCAAGTGCTCCTCTCCACACTATTTCATTAACACCATGCCATCTTTATCCATGGTACTGCGCATCAGGGGACTTACTACTTGTCACTAACTGGCTCGTTCCATCTGTTGACAGCTATGGATGGCAGGGCACCCGAGGAATTAAACAAATGGAGCATATGCATGGATGTTAAATGGAGGTTTATGAGAGGTGGCAGAAGCTTGGCGGGGTTTGAATTGTTTGGGTTTGATAATGGCGGCAGTATAGTGAGATGTGCCTGGTTATTGTTTTTGTGACCTATTGTGGCTGGTTTAAAAGTTTAATAATGCGTATATGTTTTAGATTTTAGATGTTTTTTTTTTCATGTATTCTTTTTTAAATTGACCTTATTTGGGCTTTCCCGATAACCTTTTAGTGGCACGCACTCCATATGTATCTCACTGAGACAATGTTTTATTATTTCCCTATATATTTGCATGCCGTCTATTTTTTTATT
The DNA here is from genome assembly GCA_019594935.1 of Periophthalmus modestus. Classification (NCBI taxonomy): domain Eukaryota; kingdom Metazoa; phylum Chordata; class Actinopteri; order Gobiiformes; family Gobiidae; genus Periophthalmus; species Periophthalmus modestus. The sequence goes on from JAIEZT010001328.1 coordinate 11,477,486, forward strand.
GTCTTCTATATTGAGACTAAATATGAAACTATTGAAACTAGACACTGGTTTTAACAAGTAGCCTATTGATACTGGAAAAAGATGTGACACAAATCGGTTCAAATGGGACATTTCTTGAGCAGTTTTAGCTTTGAAAATTACATTCTATCGAGTTTGACGTCTACAAGGGACACATTTCAGTACACCATTATCCAGATTTTATTACAGTTCTTTTTGCTTTTTAATGGAGGTTTATTTTAATGCTGTAGCCAAGTGATTTTCCGTGGGCCACTAAAGTAAGTCTAGTGCACTATATTCTAATGCTTGAAAACACCAGCAAACAAAATCAAATATTAATATATGTAACATTTGAATTGAGATTCAAAATTCACATTGTGAGGAGTCCTGACAGTGTTACTATCAAACACAGTTTTGAACCTTGCAGTGTGTGTTTTTTTTTGCGGGTCCAGTGTGGAGAGCACTTTTCATAACCCTGGTCTGGTCCAAGCAGCAGCCTGCAGGCGATCCAACACCTGTACAACTATTTTCTATACCTGCCTGTGTCCATCAATCTGACCTGTCAAAGATATGGGAAAGGGCAGTACAGTCATGTCAGTTATATATTTGGTTGTTTATGTAATGGATTTAACTTTATCAGACAGACGGTTTGATTCATAGAGCTGTTGAATGGTGATCTATTACACAATAAGATAAGAGAACCTTTATTTGCACCACAACGGGGGAATTTCTTCTCATAATAAATGTGACAGTGTTTTTTAAGTAGAGTACATGGCTCTTGGTTACGTAAAGGCTGATTTCAATAGGCTTCTTGCAAATTATTGATCAGCCATTTTCTCTAATCTATGTGTTTTACATTGACAAACACTTTAATTCATTCATTTTCAGTAGTATTGTACCTGAGGCCCAAAGTTATGATCCAATAGTTTCTGTAAGTAAGTTGTTAAAAATAGATTGGTTGTCTTGTCTTCCCTATTTAATAAAGCAGTACGTGTCTTGTTGGAGAACATTATTGGCAAATGTGATATTGATGTGTGGTCGTGTCTCCCAGGTGTACTTTTGCATTTGAGCCGTGGATAAAAAGGCAGACGGAACTAAATATTGGACTGGGCAATTAATCAGAGCTCTCCCTGGGTCTCTGAGAGCTTGTAGATCAGGAAATTGCTGTTTTTCTCCACCTGAGGAGACTATTCAAGCTTAACACAGCACTCCACAGAAACTTCAGTGAACTCAAGCCGTGCTAACACTCCAACTGAAATGAGTCACGGTTAGCGCTCATTGCCACTGAAGCATTGCTGTATGTTTTATGGCTACAGTCTTTAAGTATACCAGCCTAATGGCCATCTTGTAATGTTAATTTAAGTGGGACTTGGTTGTTGCAGGGTCTACTATAGCCAAGACATTAGGGATCTTCCACATGTGATGGAGAGGCAGCGATGACAATGAACGCAGGAAATTGGATGTTTAATAGAGAGATTTTCACCTTAGGATCATTATTGTCTTTTCCCATTTTTATCCCAGCTCCATTTGCTTTGCTTCACCTTTCATCTTGTGCAGCACTCAGGCCGTCAGTCCTCTCCGGCTTCTTCCTCCCAGGTCTAAGTAGCCACAAATGGTCCCTAATAGCTTCCAATGGAGATGAATTGATCGGCGTGTGAAAGTGAATCAATAGAAGATTGCTCTTGCAGTACACAGCGGGATGGCGCGTAGGCAGGCGGGCCTTAATTAAGTTAACAGTAAACCATGATGGCTTTCCCACTTTTATTAGGAGAATAAAGTTTATGATGATAACCCAAAGAAAATGTGCTTTATGTTTAAATACTGCAGGGAGCTGGTGGATAGGCCCATCTCAGACTTGCTGTGTTGGAGGCTATTATGTTGTTAGTCAAGTAGAAGTACTTTTGATTTTATCACTACTCTTACTTAGGTTTATATTCCCGTAAGAGGTAATTAAAACTAACTGTCTTCTGAGAGTTCAAGCCTCAGTGGAGACGGCATGTGTTGGGGTTTGACCACAGAGCTGCATTTAACACTAGCAACCACCAAATCCTGTTGCGACCATATCTTCAAGTAGTAGATTATTACACAGACATGTCACTTTTGTATTTAATGCATTATTTATTTATTTATTTATCATGTTAAACCCATTGAATTCTAATCTTTTTTCTGCAGCACATGTCAAAACACAAGTTATAAAGTACACTTGTATTTTAATAATTTTACTACTGTTACTACTATTACTATTATTGCAATTATTAGCAACAAGTACTGCTTGGACTCCTGTTACTGATACTACCACTACTACCATTTGGCCATGTTGCTACAGTAACTTGACTGCTATCTCAGTTACTTGACCACTATCCCTAAAACCATAGATAAAGATGTATTAGTAATGTACTGCTTGAGTAAAAGTGTACATTCTTCCTCACACTGCCTAATCACTTCACTTTCCCCAAGTGCGTTTCTCCTTTCAATATCCCGGCGAGCTACCCTCATCTGACCCCGCCCCTCCCTCCTCCCCCTCTCTTATAATGGGATGAGCAGTAGAATTTGATCAGCAGTTTCTTAAAGGTCACACAAGCGAGCGAAACTCTGAGCCGAAGCGTCGGGGGAGCCGGCCATGGAGAATGAAGCGCTTGAAATCAGGAGGCGGTAGACTGAGGAGAACTACAGCCATGGGACCAGGCCATGCAACTGTGACACTCAGAGGGGGGAGGGGTCAAGATGGGATTAGGAGGATGATGCATGAGAAAGTGGATATTGTGTTTAACCAGTGAGCAATAGAACAGCAATTTAGCCGAAAAGTCAACCCAAGGTTTCAGCAAATCTCTCCCAGGCCAATAATGAAAAATAAAACTTACTAGCTGTCATTTTAGACGATAGAATAGTGTTATATGAATAACGCTGTGACATTTTAGTACATCGAGGTTGAAATATGCTCTATAGTAATACAATTATATTAGCTCCTGATAATTGACCCGTTTCTATCTTTGCCATTGTGTTCAGATACAGGTGTACTCATCAAAACTATGGTCTGATAAGTGTTGCCTTGAATGTCTCCCTGGCTTTAAACTTTATCCATCTCCATAGTAAGAATGTTTTTCAAAGTATTTTAGAGCAATAAAAGATGAGCCTTTTCATGCCAATAATGAAAGTGTTGCAGTGTTGAAAAGCTGTAAATACCTTGATGGTGCCTCGGTGCCCGTACCAGACTCTTGACAGTATGCTTCCTGTCTTCTCTGTGGGCGAGGTGTTGAGTGAGACCAGTTGTTTTATGAGCTCTGAACCAGTAGATGAGAGTGTATTAAGTATGTAAGACAGAAATGTGCCTTAATGGTGAGCAGGCGAAATAGTGAGGCAGAAGACAGGAAATGAAGCCTCAGACACTAGGGAGCAGAGTGTCAGAGGAAAGAGGACCCAGAGACATTCTCATTGGACTCAGCCACAACAGCGTTCATTGTAACTGTGGGATCTTAATCACCTCACCGTCTTTTCATCACATCTTCACCAGGAGCACTCTCTCCTCTCTCCCCTCCTCCTCTCTCCTCTCTCCCTACTGCTCTCAGGCCTCTCTTCTCGCTCCCACTTCCTCAGTACTTCCTCCTCTCTCCTCTCCCATCATCCTCTCTCCTTCCTCTCTCCTCTCTCCCTTCTCCTCTCTTCAGTCCTGTCCCCCTCTCTCTCCTCCTTTCTTCCTTCTCCTCTCTCCTCACTTCTCTTTTCTCTCTCCTCTCTCCTTCCTCCTGTTTCCTCTCCCTCCTCACTCCTCTTTCCTCTCTCTCTTCTCTCTTCCTCTCTCCTTTCCCTCCTCCTCTCTCCTCCCCTTCCTCTCGTGTTTAGGATAAAAGAGACTTTTATGGCTCTGTGGTGGCTCATAATAGTGGCCCAATGCAGCTGCTTCTCTGTCTGGAGCAATAATCATTCTTTGATATGCTTCTATCGCTTATTATCAAGTGGAGACAAAGGCCTCTCTGAGCTCTCACACAGCACAGTGGCTTGTCTCTATGTCTTCTTTAGCGCCTTCTCTCCAGTTTTAGTTTTATGTGTCAGCGAACTCTCCACTGTGCTTCAATTAGCTCTCTGAATGTTAGCAACTTTCACACCAACTTTGCCACCATTTTGTCTCACATGATCATTTGAGAGAAGCTAAAAGATTCAATAGCCATCATAATTACACATGTTCTAATTACAGACACTGTTTCGCTTTTTCTGTGTGCTTTCATTCAATAAAGAATACGAATGCATTGGATTTACAGTATATCCCCAGGCTCAGACTGTATGGTTTAGCTCCGTTGGCCGCAATTATTCCGTATAACTCAAAGTCACGAGAGCAGCTCAGCCCAGGCACGGTGCAGTCCAGTAGAGCCAGCGGAGGAGCCGGGTTTGGATTCATTCCGTTGGGAGGCCGTTTTTTTGCTGGACGCTGGAGTCGACTGTAGTCTTTTCTCTTAGTAAGTAAATACATACTTATTAATTACTGCGCAACAGTGCAGCAGAGCTCCGGCCCTTGTGTGAATGTCACACTGCAATAAGACCAGTCCCACACAGGAGCCACAGCTGGAGTGGGTGCAGTCTGAGCGAGGCGTAATAATACATTAACTTGCACACCTGTTGTTATCTATACCGTAAACACATCTAGAGCTGGGTTTCTTTCATTTTTTTTTTTCCTTTCAAGTATATATTCATTTTCAGTACTGGTTCCTAACAGTCTTTTTTTTCGTATTCCTGTATTAATCATCATCTAGAATGACAAAACTGAACTACAATGTGCATACGTTATATGTAATGTTGTTGGTATTGTTGACAGATCCAGTAGCTCAGTTGGTAGTGTCAGATCCACTGATCCAAAAGTTGATGGTTCAAATCCTGCTTCCGACATAAACATCATTGGTAGAGAGGTCTGATCCACTGACCCACAGGTTGGCGATACAATTCCAGATCCAACAGGCTGCTGTTGTTGTTGTGTCCTTGGGCAAGACACTTAACCCCCTTCGTCTGTGTACACTGGTGTATGTGTGCGTGAATGGGTGAGTGGGTCCTTGATATAAAACACTTTGATTGCCCTGAAGGTGGAAAAGCGCTATATAAAAATATGACCGTTTACCATTTAATATAAGGTGATACTGCCTTTTAATGTTCTATAGTGCTCTCTCAGGACCCATTTGGCATCAGAACGTGGTATTAAAAGAAAAAACATTCTTTTGGTTCGAGGTGTTGGTTCCAATTCCTTTTTTTTTTCAAAACCAGTAGCAGTGCCCATACATTTTTATCTGGTACTACATACTAGTACCTTTAAACAGTACCCAGCCATAGACACAGCTACCCTCGGATTGTGGTTGCAAATTTGTGCGACTAGCTTCTCTGACTGTCATTCATACCCTACATCCATACATTAGCAAGGTAGGTGACACAAAGACTGTGTCAGAACTGGCACTGAACCACTAACTTTCCATTTATAAGACTCTGTACCATGAACCATTTCCAGCCATATATTGTAAGGTTTAAATTTTTAAAAATGTGCTATACAGCCGAGAATAAAAAAAATGTACTCTTCATAGACTTAATTGTCTGATCAATAAAGGCACAGAAAGCTCCAAGACTTAAATTATATTCATTCATCTTAGCTGGAATGATTTTCACTTAGCAGCAGAAAATATCCACACACTTAAGTAAACCATCTTTTAGAACAAAATACGCAATTTGATTTTGAAACCCCTCAATTAGCCCAGGCAAAACAAGTCATTATCATTTTCAAAGCTTTATATGGTTTTACATTCATTTTTTCCTTCCAAATTTCAACATTGCTTGGCTGAAAACGCAAAGACTGGACTCTATTGTAGACTGACAGTGATGGATGCACAGATGCAAAGTTTCAGGCACTCAGTGAAACAGTACATAGGGGAGAGTGGTTCTAACAAGAGCGCGGGTATGCTAGATGCTCACAAAACAGTAGGTGGAATAAACATTTTTGGTCCCAAGGGGGATTCGGAGCTGGCATTAACAGCCTGACAGACGGCTGCTTATCAACTTGTTTTCTGCACAACACGCTCATATGCACAAGAACATGCAAAACTATGCCAGGTAGGATGGCAGAATGATAAATCCATATTTGCTCCAGAACGGTCTGTTTTCTCAAGTGGAAAAAGCATAAACATAAGAAAGAACAGAGGAAATGCATACTTTGAGTTGCAAATCTTTACATTATATAAGATAAGAATAAGATAGGAAGAAGAAATTGTATCAGTATATAGGTTGCTTTGAGGATTTTTCAAAGGGCAGTACAAAAGAAAGTACACGAAAAGCACACAAGAAATGCAATTGAATCAACAAATCATAATATTATAGAGAAAGACCGCACAATGAACAGTGTATTACCTGAAACAAAACACTGCATATATTTGGATCATATTCAATTAGGACTGGATGATATGCCAGATGTGATTTTGATGAAAATTATTTACACTCTTTGTTTTGCCATGAAAGTGAATGTGTCAGGCTACTGAATTTGCATTAGGTAACTTTTCTGGTAGAGAGTCTGCCACCTGCTTGTCTCCATGGAAATAATTTAGCTTTATCTGAAATATTTCACAGATTGGCATTAAACGTATCCATCTTCGTGGTTCGTATAGGTCAGATCTGTGGAGAGGCAAGCCTGCCTACCTTAAGAATGCATGATTATCAAGCGTGTTTGTTTTTCTAGCTATCAAAGACATGCAATTAAATACATACAAGTTAGATATGTTTAATGCCATACTGCGGAACAAACAGGTGAGGAATTTCTTTCTCAAAAAATGACACATAGTGCACATTTATGGCAATTATGACAATTTGACACAAATCACTTACACTTTTGAGCACTTTTGAAAGATAGAGAAGTATTCAGTCTTATTTGTAAAAATATACAGTCTCTCTCAGTAAACAAGTCAGGAGAATGTATGGGTCTGTATGACAGTAGTGGCTCATGCTAATCCAAAAGTGCAGTGGTTTACCTCCTGTTTTCCGTTCCTGCTGTTGGGGTGACCTTGGACATGACACTTCTCCCACCACATTTTATCCTCTGCACTGATGTGTGTGTGTGTCTGTGTGTGTGTATGTGTGTGTGTGTGTGTGTGTGTGTGTGTGAATTTGTTGTTTGAAGCAGCTGTTGTCATGGTGAGTGCCAGCTCAGATTGCCCCGGGGCAGCTATGGTTGACGAAGCTTGCCATGAGCTGAGTGTGACAATGATGAATGAATATTGGACTCAGGTGTGAAAAGCTTTGAATAAAATTCAAGTTTCTGCAAATAAAAAACTAAAACACAAAACAACAAAACTTTGCACATTATTATATCAATTAGGCTTAGGCTCTCTCCCCACAATAATAATCACATTTTTACTAGTAAGTAAGTAATGAAAAGTAAGTTGTCATAGCAATTAACGATTCAAAATAAAACATTATATCTTTTGAATGGGCAACCGTCCTCAATATGGCACCTCATATCAGGCTGAAACCCTTGAGTAAAAACTTTTAGTATGACATTCAGTAAAATGTTTAATAATAATAATTTCCTACGCTTGTAATACGCTTTACAGGCTTGTCAACGCCTCTCAAAGTGCTACATTATAGTCATTATTCATTCACTTCCACACTTGGTGACGGTAAGCTACTATTGTAGCCACAGCTGCCCTGGGGCAGACGGACGGAAGCCATGCTGCCAATCTGCACCATCGGCCCCTCCGACCACCACCAATCATTCGCGTGTCTTGCCTAAGGACACAAGGTCAGAACTTGTTCTGAGCGGGACTTGTTCTGAGCGGGACTTGATCCTCCGACTTTCGGGTTCAGGGACCAATGCTCTAACCACTGAGCCACTGTTAATCAACTCTATATGGCCTTTTGGAAATGTGCTTTATATAAACTATACAATAAATCTGACATTCTAATTTTGCATACCTTCAATTTAACAAGTTTGATATTATCTTTAGACAATATACAGACCACCTCTTCTTTAAGCCATGCAATCCTATTTTAGACCGAATCTTCCTAGTTGGCATCTCCTTATCTTCCAAGCTTGACTCTCGCCTCATATCTTGAAATGAACATCTCTTGTCTGCAGCATCAAAGCGTGTCGCGGTAGATCCCGTAGGACCCGGCTCGCCTGCTCCAAGCTGCACCTGCACTCCGGCGACGCTTTCATCAAACGCACCCATCACAGAAGTGCCACATCTCCAAACGCGGGTGCTGCTGCTCGCCCTGTGCTCCCTCCACCTCTGCCTGTCTTACGGCCCTTCCCCAGAGCCTGAACCGCTGAAAGGCTTGGGCCCATTTCACACCTTGCCTATAGCCTCTGTTATCTGACATGCAAGGAGAATAAGGAGGGCGAATTTCACAGTAAGGTGCTGCATAGAGCTAATTCAAAGTGCGGTAAAAATGTAAACAGAAATAAAAGCAGTTTTAGGTGAGAGAATGTTTTACAAGATTAGTAAAAGCTTGGATTTAATAACAGCAAGACACCTCAAAATGCGACAACAAAGGCAACAAAACACTATTTCATAACATGTATCTTTTCTATTTCATTGGGGCTTGTTTTTAAATTATGCTAAACCTTCAATTTGTAAAAAGTACCTACACAACAATAAAAGCACAAGAATTTGAAAACTAGGCATACACATAATTGATATACCATTTAGTAATTATATTTACTTTCAGCTAAGCCTGTCACAATAATGGCTTTGAGCCATGTTTTAATGCTGTTACTGTCTCAAAAATGTTCCTGGAGTTGTTTTGTTTCTTTTCCACATGCTTCAATAACCCTTTATTATTAGGCTAATGACATCCCCAAAGCTCAAAATGCTCTGTTCCACCTTGTGATGTCATGAACTATTTGCCTTTTGTTCAGTAGAGATTGGCAATTCCAGGGCTGAAATCATCCAAATGATTCTAGTGAAAGTGTATGGACACAGTGGAGCACTTCCTGAAAATAGAGGGTTTTCCGTTTGAGAGAAGAACTCGGACTAAATATGCAGGGTTTGTGTGTTAAACTTATGTGAATGAAACAAAACACAACTCCAGGGTTGCTTGTGATGACAAAACAACATTATAACTATAAAAAAGGAAAATAGCATAATATAGGCCCTTTAGGTTTATAGTCAGTGGCACAAGAATTTGATTATCTTGACAGTCCTATTGTCAGCCTTTTGTTGCTCTAATCTAACCTGTAGGGGATGACTGAGCTGGCCTTACATTGAACACATTTACTTAACATAATGCTATTTGCAACATCTGTTTGTCTGTAATGCACTGTGATAGGATAACACATTCGCAAACAATCCCAAACAGCTTTACCCAGCACCCTAACTTTATTTTTCTCCTCGAATTCGACTTGTCTATGTATACTTTGTCTTCCCTCTGTCAGGAGTACTCAGTGACTTAATTACAAAGAGTGATGTACTGACTGGCGGTTCGGAGTTGGTTGAGCCACAGCTGAGGAGCATAATGGGAATTTCACATAAAAAAAGAAGAAAGATGGCGGCATGGGAACAGATGGTCTGGTTTGAATATTGCTCTTTAGTGGCTCCCATATTAACCCAACTTATAACAATAAAAGCAGTGAGAAGAATGGGCTTGCGCCGACTGACCCTTAAGGATGTGGCTATAATGACCACAAGAAATCAATACATGCTCTTACAATGTGCACACCTCCTCTTTGTTGTGTGTGTGCGTGTGTTTGGGGTAATGTCTGGGTCCCCAGCTGGACTGAAGACTGTTTATATTATTGCTGATGAAAGAGCAGTCCCTAAGGAGCCTCCATAATGTGCAAGGAGGCCTCTCTGACTCCTATTAAAATCCTATGTGTGCGTGTGTGTGTGTTGCTAAAGAGTACACAATGGAACAGCTATATAATTGTCAAAGGAAGGACACACTTTTAACATAATAAAATGAATGTGATACACGAGGGGGCAGACACGTGAATGCATGAAAGCCTGCCCTGATCATAAAGACCGCCGCAGACAAAGAGACACTGTCCCGGGACACAGGGGGCCGGCAGCTGAGCCCGGAGTGACCAGGAACAGCAGGTGCCGTCAAGTACTGGCCACTCACTGCGACAGGGAGACGTACTACACACACCGGCGAACATTTGTCAGAGCGCCATAGGAACAAGGGGGGTCGAGTTGTTTTTACTATCATCTTACTCAGAGAATACAAGGGCATCGAAGAAGGTGCACTTTATTGTCTCCGTAGGGAAATTTCCCCGCTGCATTTGACCCATCCCATTATGAGGTCATCACCACAGTGCAGCGCTCAGGGACCCATGTCCAGATCATGAGCTCATCTTGGTCAGGACTTCCTTAACTGGAGGATTTTATCTATGGTACATGTTTTGGGTTGATAGAGTAAACCAAAGGGCCTGAAGGAAACCTACCCAGACCTGAGGAGGAACATGCACACGCCACCCAAAAAGACTTGAACTGTTAACCTTAGTGTGAGGCTGGAGTGCTATCCACTGTTAATAGAGGAGGCAGTGGAAGTTTTGTTCACTCATGGTGTTAAATTGTTGCAGTGTCAACAAACTCTGGACATTGCTTAACTGTTGAACCAGAAAAACATAAAAAATACATAAATAAACAATGCAATTAATTTTAGATCTGGAACAAGCCAGATTAAAAACACAAGTATGCATAGAGAGACCATGTAGTTGTAAATTTTGTCATAAACAGAGTCAAAGGTATGGGCAGGGATATTGGCAAACTATTACCTCTTTTTTCTTTCAGATTCAATGCCTTTTCCCTTGCCTGGCAAATCCAAAATGATATCTCTGTAGTTTTTATACAGATTGATATCAGCCTGGTCCTCATGTCCTCTGTTGTGTCTGAAGCCCGGTCAAACCTGATCGCACAATCAGATTTGTTTTTTTCAGTGACACATGAAATGAAGGAGCTCACTGGTCACCTGATTTACAAATAAAATCAAATTTATCTCAGCTCAGATTAACAGAGTTAGTTGCTTCTCTTGTTGATTCTGCAGAAATCCACAATGTTTTTCAGCCCGTAATATTTTTTTCCTTTTCCGATATGGATGGACCATGCATGTTCCTGATTCGGTAAACCACCGGTCAGTCACGGCCATTTGAAAACAGGGAGATTCACTGGTGCCTAGACTCACATCTTCGTAAAGTATTGAAGAAGTCTGTATTCTGGATCCCAGGCAAGCTTTTCCCTATACTCATGTATAGATTAGTTCAATATTTCAGATTTTGAAATGTAGCAGTAGCTACATGTAGCTCAAAAAATGTTTGTAACACTACTTTTGTGTATCCCACCACACAAAAGTACCCTTATGTTAGCTCACCAAACTATCAATGAGGCTATGTAGCATATCTTATGGCCTGTATGTCGGCATCTCTTATTTAAAGCTTAATAGGGACATTAGCAAGCTGTAAAGGGCTGCAGTTTGTGTCCCCGCGCCTCTCTACCTCTCTGCGTGATGCCTAACCTGCTATTTGGCTGCAGAAGTCATTGGTGTTGCCATATGGTGTCCCATTAGGGCCCTCTAAAGCCAGCCATCCAGAAGTGCCTCGCTGCATGGATGTGTGTGCGTATGTGTGTGCTTGAGTGTGTGTGTGTGAGTGAGAGGGGAAGAGCAAATAAGGGCTGGTGTGATAGAGCTGCTGTTTAAACACTCCAAACCGATTGTGTGGAAAACGTGGATGCACTCCGCTTTGGGCCTAGTCTTATCAAATCCAATCCCAAGCTTCTTCTATTGTTGCTTTTGTTTTGGGTGTCCACCTTTTTTGTTCTCATGATTTGTTTTTGTGTGAATATCCAAGTTATTTTTGAACGCTGTGTTCTGAGGATATCAAGGTGCTGGAGAAATGTGTGAAAATTGCAAACAGCATATTATTTTATAAATAGGGGCGTATTGTCATTTCTGGTGAAACATTTTGCTGGGAAAAAGCTGGTGGAAATAAAACACTTGACACTAAGTACACTTTGGACAGATTATGTGGCACAGTGGCAGCATAATGTTTGTAGATACGATAATTTAAATTGGCTTGATAAATGACATTTTAAGACTGTTATTTTACTAAGGCAGAGCAGTGGTGCAGTGGATTAAGCGTTTGCTCATTAAGAGAATTATCAGTGGTTCAAAGCTTTTCTGATCTCTAAATTGCATGCCTGGTTCACTATGACCTTTTCACAGCACGCCCACTTTTACTTAGTGCACTTTTATTGTCATTTATGTGTCTGGTTAAGCGAGAATGCCATTCATGTCAATAGAGAACTAGAAAAAAGTCTTGACACCTAAAATATCATATGAGAGTTGGTTGGTAGGTTGATTTATGTAAAATGTTCAAAGTTCCTGTGCACCAACAAGTACGGTTTCTCTGGGTGGCTTGAAAACAGCCTTGTAGTCTGTTTATAACTTATTTTCTGGCACACCCGGCAGCCCTATGCAAAATCATACAAGAAAGATACCGGCTCCCATGGCAACTTCCTGAATAAGGTCAATAATTTCATGAAAACGACCTCCAATTAAAGAACTAATTGAACTTGGCTTAGTCAATGTAATGGCCCATCGACAAAAACACTAATTATCCAGACTAAATGCCAAAATAAAACTTTCACTTTCATTACTGACCCCTTGTGGCTGAAGGCAGTATCTGATAATAACTGATATCTCATCCTATCACTAATAATCTTTTTTAGTTTGCTTCATGCTCTTATTAAAGGCTGACGTTTATTTATTTGCTCCTTTGTTTCCTCCTCTCTGTCTCGGGCCTCCTCCCTGTCTGTCCCTGATGCATGTGTTAATATATTTAGCAGTGCCATATCATACGCTGTGCTGACTTCATTAACTATCTCAGCATGAAGCTACACTGTCTGAATGATAATAACCCGACACACGCACACACACACACACATACTAAAGCATAGATTACTGATTACACTTTGCTTCATTATGATAAAAGCCGCTCATTTCAAAATACATCCTCTTAACCCCTCTATCCCGTTAGCACATTTGTCATTTAGCAAGCCCCAGCTATTATTTATATTCTAATCAGGAATCAACCTCCTATAAAGACAATGGAAAATCATTCACTCTGGCTTTAACCCAGGGGAATTGCTTCATAAATTAAATCCCTTCTGGAAATGCACAATATTTGGGGAGCATGTGGTGTACTGTACGGTTACTAAATATTGTAATTATCACTATTTGGAGAAGTATCCCATGGGTTTGGAGAATAAAAAGTTGCACTATGTAACTTTTCTATTTCTTGCCTGGAATGTTCCACAGTATGGCAATAAACTTTTCTATCTCCATGGAGATAAGCAGATTACTCCACCAGGCCAAGTTACAGTTATATCTGTGGAGAACCCACTCTATCTAAGAATATAATGTCTTTCAAGTAAAAAGTTAATGCAAGATAGAAAAGTTTAATTCCCCTCTATGGAACATTCCAGCCAAAGTAATAATGTGGAGGAATGAGGAATGCAGGCAGTGAATCCGCAACCATTGTAGAAGTTGTAGTAGTTGTAGTGTTAGTGGTAGTAGTAGCAGTAGTAATAGTAGTAATAACAGTAGTAGTAGTAGTAGTAGTAGTAGTAGTAGTAGTAGTAGTATAGGGTTGCCCAAAAGTCACTGACACTTTTAAATCTTCAATAGCGTCTATAATTCTGAAGTTATCCTCACCAAATTTTAGCAGTAGGTAAACTGAACCTTCCGAGATTTTTGGGAATATACACAGTTATAATTGTTCACTTACACTTCAACTTATCACTACTTAAACTAAGGGAAGTAAAAATGACATAATTTTAAACAATGTTTTTTAAGTGTCCACCATTTTCAGTTTCACACTGAACACTTAATGGCATTTTTACGCTTGGGACATCTCTGGTATTAAAACGCCTTTTCTTTAAGATAGCCCCACAGGAAGAAACACCAGGCTGGATCACATTTGTTTGAAAAATTTGACCCATTTATGTGGACATCTCAAAGTACCACTGTACCCAATGGGGTACAATGGGGTTCGTTCCTCGTGCTATTTTTGCTCATATTAATGTCGGAAGGGTAGTACTAAATGCTCTGAAAAAATAAAATAAAAATATGTAGAAACAAAAGAGAATTTTTTTCAACTGTAGTAATGTGATTCTTTGGTGACATCTTCAACAGAGCGCATATTAAATCATCTCTGCATTTTATGTTACCAGCTGCAGTTACCCAGTGGGAACATACGACTGTGTAACACATCTTATACCTCTATAGAAAAATATGTTTGTTTCAGCTAGCAGAACAGGTGGCAACAGTAGAGAGGTAAATCCATTCAGGTGTTGTGATCAAGCAGCTACATTCAGAATTCTAAATAAAAATGCGTTGCCTTCATGTTTTTTGAATTTTGAATATTAGGAAACATTATTTAACAAAAGAAAGTAACAAATCAAACAAAGTGCAAGAAAATAAGTCACATATATTAAGTTATTTTTGTGTTACTTCATCAAATATCTTAATTTAATAATTTTTTCTGAAGCATGTCCCATCAGGGCAACCATAGATAGCTACCAACAACATGACCCCTACTGACAATTGCAAGTCCTGTCCCAGTTTTTTATTTTTGGATCAAATTTAGAAATTGATTGACTTGGTCGTTGTGTTGTGTCCTACTTTGTAAGTCAGCCTTGTAATTGATGGTAATCCTACACTGTTCAGTAGTGCAGTGTACGTCATGAAATGTATACCCTACATCCACTGCCTGTAACGTGAGTCTTTATACACAAATAGTAATGTTACCTCTTACTCAGAATTTAGGCTGGGAGCTGGTGCAGTCTTTTGAATGTGTGTGGACTGGGACAAATTAACAGCGCGCCGCAATAGTCCATGCTCAGTGCTTGAAATGACTCAATAGAGGATTTGAAGAGCACTTGAGGGCTTTAGACTGTGGTCGTAAAAAGGGCGCCATGACATTTTGTTGCTGCACCTGTCCGCTGCATTAGACAAATCCAAGCTGGGTCTGCAGATGACTTTTGAATAACATGGAGATTTGGAGAATGTCATATGCGCGTGTAGTAACTGTGCTTCTTGTATCTTCTCACTTAGGTCACAGTGTTGGAGCGACAGGTGATCGACTTCCTGGGATATCAGTGGGCTCCCATCCTCACAAACTTCCTCCACATCATCGTTGTCATTCTGGGCCTATTCGGGACCATACAGTTCAGACCCAGATATGTGACTGGGGTAAGTTATACAAAACTAATACAGCTATCTATGTCGTCACATCTACTTTAAAGGTGCACAGCGTAACTTTTCCGCTGGAGGCGGCTTGTCTCTATCATAAACTGTATAAAGAAGTGGACTATCGGAGTGTGACGTTACCCATAGCATTTGCCTCCAGTCAAATGGACCTCATCCAGGCTAGCAGTTATAGGGGTGAATTTGCAGCTGAGTTTCACATTTGGAATTCTGACTTTTAACACTTAGGTGGGTAATGACCGAAAGGACAAGATCACGGATACAAGTGGTCGAAATGGGTTTCCTCCGCAGGGTGGCTGGGCGCACCCTTAGAGACAGAGTGAGGAGCTCGGTCACAGGGGAAAGGCTCGAAGTAGAGCCGCTGTTCCTACACATTGAGAGGAGTCAGCTGAGGTGGTTCGGGCATCTGCTCAGGATGCCTCCTGGATGCCTCCCTAGGGAGGTGTTCCGGGTATGTCCCACCGGGAAGACGTCCCGAGGAAGACCCAGGACACACTGGAGGGACTATGTCTCTGGCCTGGGAACACCTTGGGCTCCCACCGGAGGAACTGTAGGACATGTCTGGGGTGAGGGAGGATTGGGAGTCCCTGCTTAGACTGCTGCCTCCATGACCCGGCACCAGATAAGCGGAAGAAGATGGATGGATGGACTTTTTACCAGTGTTGGGGATCTTACTTCAAAAATGTAATTAGTTATAGTTACAAGTTACTTCTCCCAAAAAGTAACTGAGTTAGCACCTCAGTTACTTTTTGGGAGAAGTAACTCGTTACTAGGCAAAGTAACTATGCCGTTACTTACTATGTTAAAACAATAAAAACACAACAGATGTGAACCTTTAATATTTATTTCACTTTAACAGATGGCAATTATATTGCATTTGTTTATAAGTGATCCATATCTGACAACAGCCTGGACACTTTCAGTCACATTTAAAACATATGTCCGTATCAAATATAGAGCAGTAGTTTGTGTAAAGTTGGAGGAGGAGGCAGGACGTCACGTTTCTGATCAAAACTCAACTGGGACCCAATCAGCTGTTAATGCACGTGTGGAAAGGACATCATTTCCCATCATGCATTAAGTGTTTGTAGTCCATGCAGGCGGCCGCAGGCGGTGGAGAGCTGCTGCGCTCGCCTTGCTCACACGAGATTCCCGTTACCGGCGCACAGGTTACGTCAGAACAAGTCGGTGGCATCTTGGACACAAAACTAACCGATATGCACCGTGCACCGATCGACGGCGATCATATCTGCGCCCCCCTTGCTCATCTCAAACAAGCCTATTACCTCACCCCTAGTCTCCTCTTTCACCAAAGAAACACAACAGCGTCGCAGCTCCCTCAGCTGAGAGATGCTCTGATGAAGAGCCACATTTTATTGTCAGTAACGGTAACGGCGTTGGGACGCTGGGGAAAGTAATTAGTTAGATTACTCCATTAGTAAAAAAACTACACCGTTAGTAACGCCGTTATAGTTTAACTCCGTTATTCCCAACACTGCTTTTAACCACTGCAAATATTTTGTTTAAAATTGTTAACTGCTATGGCAACTGTGCTAATTTTTCATCACCCTGAAGCCCATGGACTGGAGAGGTTGCTCCGCTCCCTGAAATAATGTATGTTTATCACTGTGGACCCTCTACTGGAGAAGTTACAGAGTGAATCTTTAAGCCAATATGTCAAGGCTACATTCCCACTTCCCAATTTTGTTCTAATGCATGTGTAAATGTTAAAACTGTGACAGAAAAAATGAAAAAAAAATCACATTTGAGTATTAAAACCATGAATGAAAATTGTACCTAGCTTGAATTTCAAACTTTCTCAGATTTTCCCAAGCAGCATATTGCCTTCATAAATTGGATTAGCAAGAGACTGGAAGCAGATTGCTGTTCCACCTTATTTGGAGATCTTGTCTGTGATGATCCTCCAGGGAGAAGTTCAAACCCAGTGTCAACAGTTCACTTTGAGGTCACTTTAAAAATGTATTAACAAATCCATTTATTTATGACACCCAGGTGAATGCCCGAAGCTTTCCAAATACAGCTCGTGTTCACACGGAAACTTCACCTGTCTGATTCTGCTGGAGATGAAAGAATCAGGATGTCTGTTGTGCTCGAAATTCTAAATGTTTTACACAACTTTGCTGCATCTTTTTTTTTTTTTTTACAAACAACCATGACTTCTGCCAGAAATCGTGGGCACAATAAAAGAGACAAGATTCCCAGAATAATGAGATAACACAGTAATTAGATCTGAGTTTTGGTGTGTGGTTACATGCACAACAAAAAACGATGATCAAAAACATGTATTCATTCTTTTATTTCAAAGGCAAAGTGCAATTTTAATATAACTCTTTCAATCTTTTGTCCTTGTGAAAACTTACAAAGGTGTGAATCAGAAAGAAATCTGATTACTCACATCAGATGGAACTCTTACTCCAGAAATCAGATCAATGTGTTTTGCCACATAGAGTATAAATCAGAGACACGGTAGGTCTGCTATCCCTATTAGAATCCATGTTACCTCAGAAAGTCGATCATCACTACTAAGACTTTTCTGAAATGATGCATTGGTTCATAAACAAAACCTTCACCCACACCACCTCCTCGTGAGTCAGAGCTGAAGGAGTTATGTCCAAGTTCAAAACACAAATCTGTGTCTTTCTCCAACTACCTACCAACTCTGCAAACGCTCCACAGCTACAGAGTCGATACTGTAAAAACACTTTGTAATAAGGCTGTGTAATCAAATGAGTCTCAGTGTCCAGCCGTGAGTACACATAATAGTTGTACTTGTGTTTCTAGTGTTTTTTGCATGTTGAAAATTGTTAAAGGTGCACTATGTGGCTTTACTTGTATGGGCTCTGTCACCTTCTTGTCTCCATGGAGATGTTATTGCTTTGCAGAGATGGTTCCACAGTACGGCATTTAATCTACCTACATGGAGATAAGCAGATAGCTCCACCAGGTTACAGGTTAGATTTGCTAAGAGAGGCTAACGGCGCTTTACTGTAATAAAGTATTTTTGAACACTTAAAACACCTGTAACTGAATAAATTGAAGAGTTATATATATATTTTTCCTTATAGTCATGCAGCCCTACTAAGCTTCAATTAATTCAAGTTTTTTTCATGGTTAAGTTCTGTCCATCCATGTTTTAATAATCTTTAATGCTTTATCTATGACATCCTCTAACTGTACACAAAATTACAAAATTGGGTCAAAACAAAAGCCCCTCCATACTGTATATTTTCCTGTTTTGTTGTTTGGCTCTTCTCATAGCAGAATATCCCGGTGAAGTGTTTTATTTTATTTTTGTGAGCGGTGATAGGAGCAGCCCGGGCCATTGTGGGTGCTCTGAATAAATTGTGAGCTTGAGCCGCAGAAAAGACAGAATGTGTGCATATTACATTAGCCTGGCTTTTGACTGGTCATGGTTTTATGTGAGAGTGGCACAGGGAAACCGAATAAATCTAGTGATAAAAGAACACCACTTCTGCACTTGACTGTGGAATTTCAGACAAGATTTTGGCTAATTAACCCTGACAGAATTATTGTCGAAATAATGACAGGCCATTATAAAGGGCTAAGGTTTGTGTTGGACGATTGGGAACTAACTGGTCGGCACAAATAACATTTCCTTCCTGTAATGAATGTGCCCTGTCTTACAACTTAATGCTACACAGCGTCATGTCAATGAAGTGTGTTTGAACTGAAAACTGCATTAGTTAGGCTATGGTGGTAGTAATGTGATTTTTTGTACTTGTAGCAGTTGTCAATGGGGGGGCTTCACTTCTCTGGCTTTGATGCTTGAAAGTGCAGATCAGTCAGGGGTCTGCACTCTCGTGTTTCTTATACACGTATAGCCTGCACCATCATAAATAGTTAAATTACCATTTTGGGAAATAGTGTATCCGGCAGTTTCTTGTTTCATCTATAATTACGTTAAAGGTGCACTGTGTAACTTTTCAGGTGGAGTGCCCGAAGTGAATTGCTTCGCTTAGAATGTTCTGCAGTATGACATTTAACTTATCTATCTTGTATTTATTATTACTGTAAACAAACATTAAGTAAAAACGTATTTGAGCAGTGCAGTGAGTGGGGTCACCTCTCCACAGATCGGACTTGTAACTTGGCTTGGCACACCTCCAGGCTTAGTTACAGATCTGATCGTGTTTGTTTCCATGTAGATTTAAAAGAAAAATGTTTAATGCTATATTGAGGAAAATACTAAAGCAATAACATATCCACCTGGACAAGAAGATGGCATAACCTCCACCAGAAAAGTTACAGCGTGCACCTTTAGGTTGTTATGCCTACAAACGTATAAAATATCTTTATAAATGTGGTTGTCTCTTTTTTATCACTATACTGTTTGAAACATCAGATTTTATGAAATGTGATTTGCTTCAAGAGGGTTTCCAAATGTATTCTGACATTATCAGATTTGCCATAATTGTAATTTCACAGTGTGCTCCCGTTTTATATCCTTTATTTCTACCCTGAAGGGACAACAAGAAAATCAGATCGTTTTTCAGCATTAAAGAGACAAAAATCTACTTAAACTTGTAAATATTGTTACATTTGATTCCAATATAAATCATCATCTACATATTCCCATTCGGGGCTGTGAATGACTGAGCCCATCCTAGCAACTATGGGCCTTAAGTGGAGTGAGTGAGTGAACGGCACTTGTTGGACAAATGGGGGAAGTGTTTTGTCCATCGACGCAACGGCAACTTCAGGGAATGTGGAATATTTGTCCCCGATGTAGTGTTTTGTCCAACTCAGCAGTGTATGTGGCATATTTTACCCCATGTAGTATTTTTATGCGTCTGACTCAGTGCAATTTTTTCTTTGAGGGCTTTTTAGTGTTGTGATTATACTTGCAATCTATGTTTTTAAATCAGGTTTAAGTTCAGAGAGCACATGAGCACATTTTCAACACATCCTGGAGCATTAACATTTGAGAGAAGACAGAAATATGAACTACCAAACTAAAAATCCTATCAATTTCAGAAAATGTCTGTAGAGGTCTAAAGTTAAGGGTTAAGAAGATTTGCATAAATGCTGTTGTTTGCAGAGAACATTCTTTTACCTCATTAATCGTAGTCTTATTGATTTGTTTATTGCCCCATTTCAAGCTGATATTTCGTTTTGATTGCAAAATATTGTGCTGCCCTGTCTTTGATAAATAGTTGCCACATATGTTCAAACATATGTTAATAGTGAAATAGCATAAAACCAGTGGCCATTAAAACATATGCTGTCACTGTGCGCTTCAAGCTCTTAGAAAAACTCTAAATATGTATAGGCTGCAAACAAGTCTTCATACATTATTCATTTAAAACATTCCCTTGCAGATTCTGTGTAGTAAAGCGAGGTTATGTGTATTTGACATATGATAACGTTTATAGTAAATCAATGCATTTTAGAAGAATCAGCCATTCATAAACCTAAGCTGGGTTCCCATAGGGCTCTTCTGTACTACTCCCACACACTTGTAACCATAGCAGCATCCCTCCCATTGACCCTGCACTGTCACACACAGTGTTTACATCCTCATAGTAAAAGTCAAGCAAAGTTTTGTTAAGCTTAATACATTCAGCCCTCTTAATCCCTTATTTATTTTTGCAGTCTTTAAGTACACTTTGAAAACGCCAGCGCTGCCTGTTTGTTTATGGACCCGTCTGCTATTATTCAGGTGATTTGTGCATGTTGATTTTGTGCCTCTGCATCTTAAAAACATCAAAAGTGAAGTCTCGCATTGCCTTTTCCTCCTGTATTTATCTAAGACTAATGCTATGTATTAATTCACAAACCATAGCTTGCCAGATCAGGGGGATAGTTCAGTTGACAATACCAATTAAAAATTCTTAATAACTTTAGGAAGCACATGAACTTCAAAAGATCCATAGCGGTAGGTGAATGTAACAGATAACAGAAAAATAATCTTCCAACAAACCTGATATGTAAATTAACACAATTGAGGATGCAATGTGTACTTTTTTCTGACAGGGGGTTACTGCTTTGCCTGTAATGTTCCACAGTATGTCATTACACTTTTTACTGCTTATCCATCCCTCCATTTTCTTCCGCTTATCCGGAGCCGGGTCGCGGGGGCATCAGTCTAAGCAGCGGGGACTGGTGTCACCTACTTGTATTCATAAGAGATATGGAGAACCACCACCTGCAAAGGAAAGTTACACCAGGAAAGTTACATAATGTACCTTTAAGCACATCTGTAAGACCAAATTTATAAGAGAGTATTTTTTTTCCTCACAGCTGATTGGTCCATTTGTTCAATTTCCACAGTCTCCAACATAAACTAATAATACCCAACCCAATACCCAACACAATACAAAGTTAGAAAACAACATAAACTTTATATTTACAAGTGCTGTCCACACTCAGAGCGCCCCTCACTGCTGTCTTGTGTTGTTGTTTGCAGTACGCGGCCTGGCTGGTGGTGTGGATGACCTGGAACGTCTTTATCATCTGTTTTTACCTGGAGGTCGGAGATCTGTCCCGGGTAAGGCCACGGGGTTTTTATTTTGGTTTTACACTCTAGTCATGTATCTGCTCCTCTAGCACAGTCAGCACAGTCAACACAGCCACATCACTCATACTTAGAGAGGCTTTATGTAGTAAGCGCAGCAAGACACCCATTTAAATGCAACCAAAATCCTCTCAATTTATATGATAATGCTGGATTCCTATCGGATTCGCTGTTTTATTTTAAGCAGTATCAGAAAATACCGATCTTGGTCTGGTACATTTTAAACATGTATTGCAAGTTTTCATGGTATAGGTTTGACCAAGAGGTACAGAGTAAAGCTTATATATGCTATCTTTTGTGTACATACGGACAGCTTTGGACATCAAAAAGAAAGCACTTGAAATTAAAGATTAAATACTTATCTGGTACAGCATATGAGCAGGTAAGATTCATTTTACCTGCTTTTTCTGTCTCTTCTCAAATTCATTCAGTCCACAGTCGCCCTATCTTTAAGAATAAAATGGACTTTTGAAAAAGATTAGAGTTTCTAAGCGGCTAACCATAGACAATACGCTGTTGGCATAACTAGGCAAGTATTTTCATCTACATTTTATTCTGTTCTTTTCAACTCCATTTAATAAATGATTGTAGGAATATTTTATTTGAGATTGTACCCAGTTACATATTATATAGTGTTTTAACTTCCCCAAGGCTACTCTGCCATATTATTACGTTTTGATTTCATTACATTTATTTTATTTCACATACAAAGATACTATAACCCCACAAACCTTACTCAAATGCTGCCTTCTTGTTTCCATGCAAATGTTGTTTCTTTGGTTATAATCTTCCACAGTATGACAATAAGCTTATCTATCCTCACAGAGAATCTTCTAAAGTATAGTTTTAATTTTCTTTTTCCATCATGCAGTTGCCGTAACCCCTTTAGAAAGTTACACAGTGTTGCTTTAATAGTAAAGTGCCCATTACTATAAGATATAGGAAAGAGCAAACATTTCAGAGCATTTAACTGCCTTTGTAAAGTTCATATAGTTATGTAGAGTAGTATGAAGATGTATTATAATTCTAATGGCATTAATATCCCACAATCCAATTTACACTATTTGGTGATTTATGGCTGTAGTCTTGTAGAGTAATATTATCAATGAGGTACAAGTAATATAGATAAGCAGAAATGAAACTCATAAACTATACAGAAAATATTCCTGAAAATGCCAAGTTCATAAAGTGAAAAGGGGCAACATGATGCCACATGTGTTTTTAAAAGGAAGCAGGCAGCAACAGTAGGTATTTTGGTACATATTGGTAGTGTTGAAGTAGAGTGCCCTAGATACACTTTATAAATTGAAGTTGGAAAGCAATAAAAAAGTTCTAACTGGAAAAAAGTTATCAAAGAAGGGGACTACAGTGATTTTGGTCTTAAAAGTACATTCTGATAGCTCCATATAGCCATGGCTTATGTTAAAACTTCTAAAACGATGTATATTTTAATGCACAACTGGCCCTGCTAAATCTCACATCTTAATATCATCTATTTCATCATCTGATTAACCCCTTTGAGTGTTTAATTTGACAAGCTATGAAATATTATTATTAAAAGTGATTAAACTGCACTCACTAAATATTTACCGAAAGAGATGTGGTGCCGCAATAAATTTCAAATGCGGATAATCAACTTGGACAATTAATTAGGGCCAATCAGTGCTTTCATAAACAGAACAAATCAGTTGATGGAAATGTTGATTATTGCTGATTACAGACTGTCGCATGGCGCTTTGGGAAAAAAAGGAATAAAAACAGAAGTGTAAATTATTCATTGATAGTTACACAAGATCAAGCTACTTTTACATCTAGTTCTTTATGTAGTGCTATGTTCAATATACAATATAATTTAAATTATATTACATGAAGGTATTAGGGTTGTAAAAAAAAACAAAAAAATGTTGATACCGATTGTTTATAAACTAGAGCAACCGATAGTGCTGATATATAGGGGTGGTTTTGGTTATTTCTACCCAAGTTATATGATTTGAAAAGGTAACTTATGCATGACCTTATTTCACTGCAAACCCATCAAAAAGCAGTACTATCTTCACATTAAAATGTTCAAATTAAACTGAGGGTCTCTCCTTTAGTCAGGTGGTCAACTGAAGCAACATAGCTCATGTTTTTCTGGAGATTTAAAGCTTATAGCCAATATGCTAAAAAGTACAAATATCAGCCTGATATAACGCGCAACCAATATATCACTCTATCTCTAATGTGTATGTCCCCATGGGGATAGATAAGTTTAATGCCTTACTTTAGAACATTACTGGCGAAGCAATAACATCTACATTAATTATTCAGTTGAATAAATCTGAGCGATTTTAATCATTATTGTAGTTTGAAATTCAACATAGGGGCTTTTCCTTAGCACAGATATCAAGTTTTGTGACAACGGTAAAAGAGATGAAAACTAAACAAGTCACGAAAATGCAACTTTAGTACCTCGTTTACACTGCAGTACAGGGCCTAGTGTGTGCATCTTAGTTAACTTTATAATGGCTCAGTTGGATGCACTTCCCACACGCACATATGCAGATGGGAAAGCTTGTTAGTTGAGCTCCATCCCACTGTTTAGCTGTTGAATACCTTCTGTGTTGGAAGCCCACATCACCGTGCATCTCATTTTTATGGTAGAATCAGTTTGGTGCAGCAAGGACAACTTGTGCAATGCTGTTGGCAGGTGAAGGATCAGCTGAAAATAAGTTTAAAAATGCACATATTTATAAAACTTCTAAAGCATTTTTTTTTTTTTAAATATATGGCCATTTGTCTAAGAGAAAATGTTAATGTCACCAAATGAAAAGATAAGTTTATTTAAAAATTAAATAGAGTTAAACATGCAGGGATTTGTTGGCAGTGTCAGTCAACTTTAGTTAAGAGTAACATTTCAAAAAGTCAGTCCAATTAGTGGAATGCATTTGAAAATATTTTACTGAAAAAAACAAAACACAATCATTTGGATCATTGCTGGTCTTGTAGGTGACAGGAGCCTAACCCACTGACTTTGGCCTTAGGTGGAGTACACTGTAATGATAATCATGTGTTTCAGGTATTAATATAGGTTTTAACTAAAAGCATGTAGTTCCTATGCTATGAGGGACTTCTGGCAATAATTTTTGATGACCCCTTCTGGCTGGAGTTGGTATTTCTAACAATATCTTGCTACTGGAAAAATAAAAAAAAGAGTTTGAGCCTAACAAGATATCCGATGGCCTGACATCTACAGATAAACAAACCTATAATAAATTCGGGTTCCTTTTCCCTGCAGTACTGTGAACACAACCTTTCAGCTTTTATGACACACAAGATTTAAGACCCTCTTGCCCTTTTGCAATGATAAAAACCAGCCTAATGGTGTCTCAGGGGTTAATTAGATTGCCTGCTTTCACTGGTCTGTATATATTATCACAGCGCCCTGTAAACTTTATTGTACCGTAATTCTTGTTGCGAAGGAGCACTTCACTTTTTACCCTGACCAAAACTAACACCAGCTGCTGCCTATAACGATCCAGATCCGACCCGTTAATTAGCGCCACCTTGATCAATTACCCACGTCGACCAATCAGGGACCAGTGTACGGTAAAATGGCCACCCGACACATAAACCTGAAGGGTGAAGCGACCTTGACCCAGTTAGCCGGTTAGCGAGGTAGCTGTGGGGAGTCTGCTATCGTCCCACCTCGAGCAGCTGTTGTAGCCCATACAGATCTATCACCTACAATTCTAGGGCTTGTTTACTGACCTGAGGGCTATTATTACACCGGGCCCGGGCGCTGCATACAACAAGTGAGTCGACACAGGTGGAGGCAGACTACATTTACAACGCACAGGTGGCTGCTCAGGCCAGACAAAGGCGGGTTTAATGAGGACACAGTGTGGCCGACCAGTCGTGGCATACAGGCTAAATTACACTGGATGGGCAGTGCAAAACATTGTGGCTCACGAGCTGTCCATGAGTTTTGGAATGATGACAAATTTGGACCGTTGCCATAGAAATTAACTATTTAAAACAATGTTGGCCATAACAGGAACCTGAAACCCATGAATTTGTAAAATTCACTATTTCTCAAATTTTTGATGAAACTAATTTTTATGGTGTCCAAAATAATTGAGTTGAGAGAACTGCAAAATCAAATGTTCTGAAGGTAAATTTGGCATTTGTTTGTTGTCTGCAGGAAATATTAACAGATCAATTACAAAGATCAGTATTTTCTGCATTATCTTGATAACGATTTTCAGACAGTATTTTAGCAATCAATTGGTCTCTATTAGTAAATACATTAACATACCACAACGTGAACATTGCGTGCAATTTTAAAATCTTCTTTACTAACTGACCTTCATTCATTTTAATAGATAATATGGGAAAAGTTTTGCAACTAAATTTTGATATAAAGTAGGTTGATTTGCGTAAAATGTTCAATGTTCATGCGCACTAATAAATCAGCACTGCACTGATTCTCTGGGAAGCTTTAAAACGGCTGTGTAGTCCCTATAGAACTTATTTGCTGTGAAGAACGGCAGCTCCATGCAAGATAATACAAGCCAAATGACGATGGCAATGCCTGCAGCAACTTCCGGAGTAAGGTGAATACAATCAGGATATTCGCTGTAATGTGACTGCAAAATCCCAAGCTCTATTCTCAGTCATATTTTTTGCAGCCTTTCATTTAGTCACAGGGTTTACTTTCAAGTTATACTGAATCAAAGTTTTTAAGTTCACTCACGGATATACAAGTGATGAAAAAGAGTAATGATTCTGTATGCACTTCAGGAATAGCACTGGAAATCTCCTTTCTGAACATTTTTCTCACTGATCCTTCTTACCCGCTCCCCCTTCATCCCTGCGCCTCCCGCCTCTCGCTCTTCCTCTCCATGTAACTGATCCCTCCTCTTCCTCAGCTCACCCTATAATCAAGTCTATTTCATGTTGTTTTGCTAAGTGCCGTGTCCCATTGCTCTATACTTTTTATCCACACTGGGTCCTCATCACCTTCCCTGCTATCTTGAATAAATTTCCTGAGAAAGTGCGCTAGTCAAGGGCCTACTTCTATGTATTGTATAACGCAATCCACAAAGTAGGTTTTATGCATCTGAACAGTAATTTAGGCCATTACTTTAGGGTCATTTGACTAAAGTGAGTGCGACAGAGTGCATTTTTCTTCATCTTGATCCTGTGTTTATGAAGGAGACGCATAATTTGGGCCATAGCATTGCTGACTTGGATTTGGCTTTGATGTGATTTTCCGCAGCCCACGTCCTATTTTATACATGACTAATCTTGATTTTGCCCGTCCTCACAGTGGAGAAGTAGAGCGCTAACTGGGCTGTCAGGGAGGTGAGGGGATGGGCACAGGAGATTAGATGCCTCGCCTCCCCTTCTAAATATATACAAGAAAATGCCAGTCTTTCATTAAATAAAACGTCTTTTATTGGCTGGGGTTGCTATACTTTTACTAAATAGTTATCTTGGTTATCAAGACAAGTGGCTTGGCATTATAGAGGTGCTTTAGGTTTACACAAATTAAACGTGATATTGCTCTGATTGGATGAAAAGTTTTGTGTTTCATCCAATAAAGTACCTGTCCTAAACAAATGGCGGAATTCATTTGGATAGTTGCCTTTCAGACCACATTACAAGTCAAGAATCTCAAGGTTACTCAACGTAACCCTGGTTCTTTGATAACAGAGTGAATATTTGTAAATTAATTAGTTTAGAGGTCCTATATTGCACTAAATTTAACATTATAAGACAGCTCTAAGCCGTCTTATAATGTTGTTACCTCATCAGAACATACCTGGAGTTGTGTTTTGTTTCATTCACACATGTTTGAGTAATCCTGGTTTATTAGTCTGTCTACATCAAAGTTCAAAATGCTCTGTTCCATCTTGTGATTTCATGAAGCAGTAGTTTTCAATTTAATAGCTACCTTTTACCTGTCATAAATTCAATAGAGTTTGGCAATTCCACGGCTGAAATTATCCAAATGATTCTAGTGATGGT
Source organism: Periophthalmus modestus (assembly GCA_019594935.1). Classification (NCBI taxonomy): domain Eukaryota; kingdom Metazoa; phylum Chordata; class Actinopteri; order Gobiiformes; family Gobiidae; genus Periophthalmus; species Periophthalmus modestus. The sequence goes on from JAIEZT010001328.1 coordinate 11,505,276, forward strand.
GTATGGACTTTAAAAACATAATGGAGCACTTCCTGTATTACCACATGAGATCACAAGGTGGAACAGAGTGGATTCCGTTTGAGAGAAGAGAGAAGGTTTGTGTGTTAAACGTGTGAATGAAACAAAACTCCAGGTATATTTTGATGAGGAGAAAAAAATTATTATAAAACATTATAGCATAGATCATAAAATTGTACAATATGAGCACTTTTAAGCATTAGATAGGAATAAAACAATGTACTATATACTTTTTAAAACAATGTGGTACAGTCACTAATTAAACTTGAATACCATTGCCTGCCATATACTGTATTTAGGACAGTCATGTACTGTTCATGTGATTGGGCCAGGTAGTACTTTTCTTCTTCCTCATGCACGTAACCTCAGACCTAGAGAGAAATCTATTTAGGAGACTTAATGGAGCTCCGGGCACAGTCAGGCTGAGCTGTGCATACAAACTCACTGATTGTTTCAGAAAGAGGAAACATTGAATCGGGTAAACAATCTCATTCAATTCCCTGATCGGTGACAGACTTTTGTTTGTTGAGCGCAGCCAAAAGTGTGCACAAAGCATCTAACCGAATACGTTATGTACTGCGTTTGAAGTGCAAATATTCCCCATGTGTCTTTGCAAGAAGCAAGTCAAAAAGATTAGTGCGGTGAAAAGTTGTGAAATTTGCCAAAAGGCCCATGACACTTGTTGTGGATAAGACAGGAGACAGTGAGCAGCTAAAAAGGTAGAGAGAGACAAGCTGAGAAGGTGGGAGACATGTCAGCGGTCTTCTGGAGGAGGCTGTGATGTTGGCAAAGACAGGCATTTTCGTAGGAGGACTGGACAGGTGGGTAAGATTGAGGTGAAGGTATAGCATTGGTTTCTGTGGAGATGTCACGGCAACTGGACATTGTTATGACCATTGTGAGTCACTCTGTGGGCCTGGCGGAGTAAGTGATTCCATCAATTATTCTAACGGTGACCAGAGCAGCAGCAGTGGCCAACAGTCTCATGCTCAATTTATATGATAATGTGATATGTCTTCACAGATGATTCAGTGTTATATGAAGAGTCCTGTGTAGTGTCTAAGTGGTGCAACGTTTACTTATTTCACAACTACATTTGTTTGATCCTTTTCAGCTTAAACAAAATTGAAACGAGTCTGTTCTTGACTTTTATTCTTCACTTAGTCAAACTTTAGCGTGAATTGTCTGGTAATTTTCTGTGTAAATCTGATTGCATGCTTGTTTAACACTTGTTAGCTTCATGCAGCAATATGGCAATGAAACTAAATTCAACTATTGTGATCAAAAAAGACAATTGAAGACTTCCATTACTCAGTCTTTACACTCATTGCTACTTTATTTAACACAGTTCCCAAATTTCTCACGGTTAGTTTACAAAATCCCAGAAGACCCCAAATAAAGCCTGACATTTCCGCAAGGATTAAACAACAAGGAACAGTGCTGTTTAAGCTCAGAGGAGACGCCACTCCACTACACCTAATAGTATTCAATGACTCTGTGTAGAATGTGCAGCTCCTCATTGTTTTGCTCCTATATTACACAAAATGTATGTTGTAAGCTTTAAGTCATGCTATAATGCTGGTAGAACATCAAAAACATACCTGGAGTTGTGTTTTGTTTCATTCATTTCATTGTGTCTTCATCCCCAAAGCTCAAAATGCTCTGTTCCACCTTGTGATGTCATGAGGCTTCCTTTTACCTTTTGTTCAGTAGAGATGGGCAATCCCAGGGCTGAAATCATCCAAATGATTCTAGTTTGAGAAAAGAACTCAGCCTAAATATGCAGGGTTTGTGTGTTAAACATGTGTGAATGAAGCAAAACACAACTCCAGGTATGTTTATGATGAGTAAACAACATAATAACAGATCAGATAATAGCTTAATATGTGCTCTTTAATGCTTACTTATACAACATCACAACATTGCTGTACAGTATTGCACACAAATATGTCAAAGATCTTGATGAAGGGAGAGTTGGAAGAGTGTGCAATGTCTTCTAAAGCACACCGCAAATATTCTCAATGGGGTTAAGTATGATTCTCTCGCTCCCTGAACCACTCTTTCACTATTAGAGCTTGATGAGAGCATTGTCATCTTTAAATGATCTTGGTCATCTTGGTTTCATCAAAAAAAAATCCATTGGTGGAATAAGCTGGTCATTTAGGTAGTCGACCTCATTCTAGGCTCATACTGTTGTTGAGCCTGCTTAACGTTCCACTATGTAACTTTTCTAGTAAAGGATCCACCACCGTGTCTCCATGTTATTGCTTTGTGTAACTTTGCATAGATCTGATATGTAACTTGGCATAGTGAACCCAGCTGCTTGTTTCCATGGAGATACTTCATGCCATACTGTGGAACTTTCAAACAAATCAGGTAGCAGTTCCTTCTACCACCAGAAGATACAGTACAACTTTAAAAGTGATACAAATTATGAGATCAGGTAGTGTATGTACTCTCAGTGACTAAAACATCTCCCATTAAAAGGTCAAGAAAAGTTGAATTATATAAGCATTCGTGGGAATTCAGTTTGTGCTCTGACTCATCTGCAATATCTTATGGCAAATAGCATTTCCAAATGGGCTCTTACATCAGCTGTCGAATACCCAGACATTTTTAGCTCCTTCAGCCCTTTTCGTTTGAAGTCCCCTCTATCAAATATCTCGGGATTCCATTAGACTTCCCCGCAGAGTACAGCATTCAGATAAGGTGTACCTCCTTGTTGTGACAGTAATTTGAGTTTTTACCCCAAAATTCACTGTATATCACTCTGTCACACTCCCCATCTTTCCTCCTATCACTTCATGGCTCCACTATCTAATATAGCAGGAATGCCAGAAAATTACAAAGTTCGAAAAGATTTGTGATGTGGCATCCTTGACAGAATTCGGCGAGCGAGCCTGTGGAGAGGGGAGACTGGCACCCAAATCGCACTCACACACAAACAGACCAGATGCACAAATACAGCTCTAGACAGGAAAGTGTCAGTAGTCCATAGAAAAGCATACAGCGAAGCGTCAATCATGCACTTGGAGGGTGGGCTGCTGTTGGGACTCTTATACAACGCTTGTTTATGTACAGTGTGTCAACAAAAGTGTGTAGGTTTATACTGTAAGTGTCTGTTAAGTTTGGAAGGCCTGTCATAGTGGGAGCATTCAAATCTTCTATCTACACTCCAAAAAATGAAATGTTGACCCCGTTTAAGGGTATCATCCCACTTTTTCCATTGCATTATTTTATGTTGAGCCAAAGCAAATCATCTGGATTTTAAAATGGTCTATTTAAAGCCCCAGGTTGTAACTGGGAAAAATAGGCTATAATAAAAGCATGTTTTTTGTTTTTTTTTTTTTTTCATTTTGGTTGACAAATGTGTTCTTACTGTGAGCGGGCTCTCATCGCTACAAAACCGACTCTTATTTGGCCTGGAGGAGAGCCGCCTCCTGCTTGATGCCATGGAAATGTTGTTCCCTTAGCTATAATCTTCTACAGTATGGCATAAATCTTACCTATCTCCATGAAAAATATTCTGAAGTATTTTGTACTCCATGGAATAGACAGGAGTGCAGTAGATGTGCCGCCTCTAGAAAATTTCATATTGTAACTTTTAAACTATATTCATTAATTTGACATGAATATTTTAATAGGTGACATAATGTAATCATTTTGGGTTAAGTTTTTCTCAGTATATCAGATGACCTTCCTGACACAACTGGCTTGGCTTGCAATGGGCATATGTTCATCACCGCTTGCAACATCTTGTATCTTGTTCCAGTGAGAGCTGCAACTAATTATCCAGTATTATCCAGTTATAATTATTTGAACTACCACTTTAAGTAGTTGACATCTGGAGTGCAGCTCATGCTAAGTAAAGAGCTTTGTCACCAAGATAGGGCAGTTGTAGGGCAGTTGTCAAATCAAAGTACACTCCAAAAATGAAATGTCAGTCCCAAATAAATAAAAATGTTGTGATTTTTCTGTTTCTTTCATGTTGTCCAAAAGAAAATAATACAGATTTTGTGCTTTCAATGAAAAATTATCAACTGGAGCTGTACAAAATACAACACATCCCGTCTCATGAATCATCTAAACATGCATATCTCAGTCTCCTTTGCCTTTCTTCACACGCATAGTTGTCCTTCAGACGTCCACAGAGCACAGTTCAAAAGACACCAATTAAAACCACAAAATTATTCCGCTTCAACACTCACACCACAGTTCTATCACCAGCCATAAATAACATTAAGACAAGAGCCAGTGCCCTCTACATTCATCAGATGTTTTACAAGACAATCAGACTGCAAGTATTGTCATTGAAGTGTAGTCAGAAAAGGACAAATAGACTTTCCCTCTCGTCTTGAACAGAGCAGTATAAACTTGTCACATTCTACGATCAATCCGGCAGTAAAAACGTCACCCACAGTTGACCTTGATATAAAAGGAATATATCAGTGCTGCTAACTTGGATTCTTGCCAAGTCTTGCTACATTTCTCTTTCCTATGGGCTTTTTTGCTTGCTGCTTCCTTTAATACTTCCTCTCTGGTTGGAGGTGCTCATTTCCATCCCGTAATGTGTCATATCCCATTCTGCTTATCATTTCTTCAGCTGTCCAAACCGCTCAATCTCCCGATCCAAGTATTCAGAATCTTTCACTCTAACCTCCACCTTTTCTCCGCTCGTCATTTTTATCTGCCGCTCCCGTCCCCCGCGGTCTTTTCCTTCCGCAATATTTTCTTGTTTGTGGAGTGGAATTAGGCTCTGGGACAGTTATGGGATTGGAGAAAGGATATACTGGTGACATCTTGGATTTAGTGTGTCTCCGGGAATGGTACAGACAGTGACAGGTTAGCCGAATGGAAGAGGAACACTTTTCGGATGACGCATTCTGCAAAAAAACACGCCAAGATGGATAAGGGGTCCAAGGCACATAATAGGAAGTCGTTTTTCTATATTTACCTAATGACGTGGTTTTTGCTTCCTTGACGCCAAATATCAAACAGTGGTCAAATTGCTGTGGTATGTGTTCTTATTTAACCTGCATTCAATCAAGTAAACCATTGTGAGCCCATTTTTATTCACAGTATTGGCCTGGCAAAGTGGGACAATTGACACAGTAACAATATAGCATAAACAGGAGGTACTATTTCAATGTGAAGGAAAAGGCTTGACACAATACTGAAACGCACACAGACACATTTTTTATCCAAATATAAGTTGTTTTTTTTATTTTGCAAACATCAATATTTACAACATAGAGTGCATATTTACAAGAGGGAAACAAAATATTAAGTGGGCATACGAAAGTGAGGGAAATATGGGTAGTAAAGAGGGACACGCAACCGTAAAATAGAAAAAAATATTAATAATAAACAAAACAAAACAATAAACCTTCATATACATGTACGTGCATGTCCATAGAACAGTGAATAATCTATAATAAATAGTGGTGTTTTTTTTTATTATTACAGTGAGGCTTTAGTTCTGACAGATGATCATATACATTGTAAAAATATATTCAGTAAAGGTAAAATATTTGATGTTCAATTGAGTGTCTAGTTTCCATAGTTTTCATATTTATGTGTGATGGGGTTTCTTTACTTTTTAACAACCCTAACAGATATGCGGTTTAACAGTAATGCCATAATAATTCAAAAGCTTCAGTAGTTACAGCTCATTACAAAATATTATGTTGAAAATATGACTCATTTTCCTTGTTATTTCCCTAACTGTATAGCAATAACAGTTTGATGATGTTTCATTATTTCCCCTTTTCTCTCACTTGGACCAATGCAAACAATTTCAAATAATAATAATAATAATAATGACGATGATGATGATGATGATGATGATGATGATGATGATGATGATGATGATGATGATGAGAATACAATCTTGAGTAAGAATAATTTATCAGTGCCATCTGATTTTAATCTATCACTAACATGTTGGCTCAAGACACATCCATGAAATTAACAAACTACAAGTAAACTTTTCTGCACAAGGCTAGTGCTTAGCTTCAGGTTTAAATATTTAATGTGCCTTATACACCAATAAAGTGAAGTTTGCATTTGTGCTGATACCGTTGACCATGTAGTCAATGATATGGTGCAGTTAATGGACTCTCCGTATCTGCCGCGGAGTAGCTTTCTGTCTCTTAAGTGTAAAGAGTGCCGGAGGATGAAATGAGGTCAGGGTGTAAAAGCAGGGGCGAACCAAAACAAGAAAACCGCTGATAAAACTCCATTTCTCGTGAGCCTCTAACAAACACATTTGTTTGATCCATTTTTAATGTGGGAATATTGATTGTGGAAGCTTTCAAGTGCATTATTCTTGTGGGCAGATTTTGTTCTCTCTTATTTTTATCCAGGTTCAACAACAAAGACAAGCTGTGATTTAATACAACTGCAGTTATACCAAATATCAATCCCAGTGTATTATTTTATTGTCACATAATATTTTATTTTTTTAAGAGCCTTTCTCTGGAGCGCCTTGTTATTAAGCTAACTATGTCTGGTTCTGTTCAGACAAATCTGATTTTATTTTGTCCCCTCATGTATCTTTTCATATCATGGGAACTGGTGATGTTATCAGGCAACCAGGTGATCAGATCTATGGAGAGGTGACCTTATTCACAGTAAAAATTAAAATTTTAGTGCTTTGCTGTGGAACTTTCCAGGCAAAGCAACAACATCCTCCACCTTTATGCCAAAATGTACAGTATACACAATAAACACAGATTGATTTCATGTTATATTTCAGCCTTTATAGTCGTGGTAATTTCAGTACCAGCGTATGTGTTATAGCAGGGTGTCAAACTCAAATTCACAGAGGACCAAAATGAAAAAGTCTGACTAAGTCACAGGCCAAACTAAATATTTATTGAAACATTTTAACAACATCTGCATGTTTTTCAGCAGGGGTGGATTAAATCTGAGTGAGGCGACAGGTAGCAGATGCTAATGAGTGTCAACAGAAGTGGTGGGGGCTGGTGCCAACACGTTTGCAAAGCATTCTGGGATTCATAGTATTAGAGGAGCATGCGCTGTACTGGTGTGCGTGACAGCCGAAGGGCCAGCTCTAATACTTATTTAATATGATCTCGCGGGCCAAGTATATTCATACCGATGGCTAAATTTGGGCCACGGGCCTGAGTTTGACATGTCTGTGTTATAGGGTCCATATGTTCACATTTTGTACTGCCATTTGGATTCATTATACAGTAGTTGTTAACTTCATAACTTCTATCTTAAATCCATCTACAATCTCTGAAATATTTATAATTAGAGCCTGTCATATGTAAGCTACTGCCTATTCCCTGCTATAAAACATTCAGAAGGCACAAATCTAAAAAGTGGTTTGTCTTCATTATGAGATTTAACAGTAATGATTTTACTTCCCGTGTACATTTGCATTAATTTATAATGTTCAGCACATGCTTTGCTTCCAAGAAATCTAAAATTAGCAACAATCATCCTTTATGCAACCAAGCGTCTCACCTGGGAGACCATCCAAGCCCTCTGATTGGACAACAGATGTTACAGCCCGCAGCTGCTAATGTTGTTATGTTAAGAGTAGCATGAACGCTAATGGTCATGGTCAGGATTTTAAACCTAGCCAATCTTCTCCCCCCAAACACAATCTAACACTATAGTCCAATGTGTTAACAGTGAAGAGCTCTAGGCATTATGGGTTACGGCCCCTGTCTGGTGCCCCGGGGAAATCACAGCAAAACAATGTAGGGAGATGCTCCGTGACTGATGATACTGGTGTGGAAAAACAGGCAGAGGGGCATAAAGAGGACGAGGCTGAGAGAGACAAAAACACTAAACAAGAACGAGGTCGGGATAACCCCTTTAAGTGGGTCAAGAATTTCTTTTGACTTCATTTATTTGACTTTTCTTCAAGTTTTAATCGGATGAAGAATGGATTTATCATTACCAACATGTTTTTTTTAGCAAAACCTTTCTACCATTGTATTTTTAACCCAATTTTTATTTTTTTTATTTGAAGATTATTTGCCTTGTCAAATCACATTTTTTTTCTAGCCAGCTGTCGGTGAAAATGGTTTCTTTAATTTTCCTCAATATAAACACTCAATTACAAATTAACAACACATTTCTGTTAAAGTTATGTTCTATTTTGAAACATTTCTTATGAGATTTTAAGCTATATTTAGAAGAACTCATAAACAGTATATATTTAACTTAAACTAAAGATTCTCACAATGTTAGCAACTAGGTTATGTTGAAAATGGACTTGGTGCTAATATTGTTTGATTGTTTGCCCTAAAGTTAGATTCTCAGTCTAGACTCCTCTGACTTAGTGCTTATTGTATTTGAGGATAAAAGGTGTGGGTGTGCTGGCTGGCTCGGTTGTATTATTGGTGCGTGCATGTCCTTAGGGGTTTGGAGTGACAGAGGGGAGCAGATGCTGAAGCACTCATGGGGAAAATCTGGGACTCCTTTCCTTACTTGTACTGTCCAAACAATATATGCACATGCATCCAGCCAGCCACTGCTGGAAAATACACTCCCGGTTTATATAGTTTATAGAAGGGATGTTGCCATGTTATTTTGAGAAGAAACATTGCAATTTTATGATGATATAAATAGTGAAATTGCTATTCACTTTCATTGGCATTTGTCCAGTAGATTAACATTCTCTATTGTGTGACCAACTTTATGAAACCAAACTTTCAGAATGGTAAAATCAAGAAAATGTAGCATAAACAAACAGGTTAAAAAGCACTTTATATTTAAGTTTACTTTTTTGGAGCGTAGATTGAATTAAAATAATTTCTGTTTTTTAATATATAATCATAAAAAAAAGTGTAAAATGTGCAATAATGGGATGTTGGTATGATGTTTTGACCCCTCCCTATCAGACCGACCTCCTCCAGCTGCCCCAACACCTCAGATCAGCCGACACCAGCCTCCTCACTCCCCTCATCAGGACAAAGCACTGAACTTTGGGGGCCTGAGCCTTCGCCGCCGCTCCCGCCCTCTGAGACTCACTCCCATAACCCATCAGGAACTTGGGCTCATTGCAGCACTTCAAATTGCTAAAAATTCTCCTGTTCAATCTGGCATCCCCCCATGATGTCCACTGCCATCGTCTGCAGCTTTATTATTGTTTGTAAAGCGTCTTTGAGTGTCCTCTATAAGTCCGATGTATTATTATTAGGTCTGAGCGCCACAAGCTGGTGATAGGCCTGTTGGTATCGTGAGGTACAAAGCATCATTGCACTGACAGGAAGTGCCACTAGTGACCAGGGACTAACATCATGACGTAGGACTGTGCCAGTGCTTTCTGAAAATGTATAGTTTATAAAATTTTTATAAAACTGGAACATTGTTTTTGCACCGGAATGTTATTTCTTCTTTCTTTTTATTTTTCTACTAAATCCCCCTCACAAATATTTGCACAAAATTCAAAGTTGTGTCTCTTTAATCTATGGGTTTTTCCAATTTCTGAAAATAAAAAAGACATGTCAGAACCCTCACAAACATAAAAAACTGAATTGCAAGATAGGAACAATGCCAAAAAACCATAGAATCATGAAATTTGGTACAGAGTTTGATCATGACAAGAGTAAAAGTAAAAAATATTATTCACTCAGCAGTTGTTGTAAATGCACTTTTACAAACTCCTCCTAGGGCTTTCACATTTGGTAAAAGTTATCTCAAGGACATCAAAAGTTACCCAGGTCTTACAGTCTCTACAGTCTCAAGTATTGCCCAGGTTTTTTTTAAATTTTGGATTTTTACAAATTGCTCCCATTTACAAATGCAAATTCCAATTTCAGTAAAATTGAAGTCAGTTGTTAAACTTCCTGTCTTAGAGTTAATAAACACTGTTTCCAATTTCGGGTTCATTTTTGCAGCCCTCCATCAAATTTCGACAAGTAATAATTGCAACATAATTTTGCCGATTTCATTCAAATTGTAATCATTGGTGGACACTCCAGCCCTGGACCAACCGATATAAGAAAATCATAAATAATAATAAGTAATAATAAAATTTTACTTTGTTGTAGACCTATCAAATTTGGTACACATATTTGTGACATGGTCTCAATCAAAACAGTCAATGACCCCCCATCTCCCATCATGTTGTCATGCAATTACTATGCATTTAAACAATTTGGGAAAACCCTGATGATGATGCCATGTCTTTAGAAGCTTCTCTTTGTGTAACATCATGGGAACGTCAAAAGAAATCAGCCAAGATATCAGGAAGGGAACTGTGGACTTGCACAAGTCTGGTTCATCCTTGGGTGCAATACCCAGATACCTGAAGGTGCCACTTTCATTTGTTCAAACAATTATTCGCAAGTATAAAGACCATGAGACTGTCCAGTCATCATACCGAGACTGGGTCTGTGTCCCAGAGATGAATGTGCTTTGGTACCAAAATGTGCATATCAACCTAAGATCAAAAGCAAAAGACCTTTTGAAGATGCTGCTGAAGCTGGTAAGAGTGTCATTATCCACAGAGAAACAAGTACTGTACCAAAATGGGTTGAAAGGCCACTCTGCCAGGAAGAAGCCATTACTCCAAAAGAAACATTAAAAAAAGCCAGATTACAGTTGGCAAATGCACAAAGGGTCAAGAAGCTTAATTTGTGAAGACATGTCCTGTGGTCTGATGAAACTAAAAATGAACTGTTTGGCCATAATGGGCAGAATTACATTTGGAAGAAAAGGGGGGAAGCCTGCAAGCCTGAGAACACCATCCCAACTGTGAAATACGGAGGTGGCAGCATCATGTTGTGGGGTTGTTTTGCTGCAGGAGGGACTGGTGCACTTCTTAAAATAGATGACATCATGAGGAAAGAACATTATGTGGAAATACTGAAGCAACATCTCAAGACATCAGCCAGGAAGTTAAAGCTTGGGCGCAAATGGGTCTTCCAAATGGACAATGACCTGAAGCATACTGTCAAACTGGTTACAAAGCGGCTCAAGGAGAAGAGAGTCAGTGTTTTGGAGTAGCCATCACAAAGCCCTGATCTCAATCCAATTGAAAATTTATGGAGAGGCCTGAAAAGGCACATGCGAGCAAGGCAGCCTACAAACTTGGCTCAGTTACAACAGTTCTGTCAATAAGCCAAAATTACTGCCAACTATTGTGAGAAGCTTGTGGAAGGATATCCAAAACGTTTGACCCAAGTCATTTAGTTTATACACTGATACCAAATACTGATGAAATGCATGTAAACTTCTGACTTTGAAGAAAGAAATTAAAAATTGTCTAAAAAATACTTCTTTTATTATTTTGGAATTTAGCCGCTAGAAATAATTTAGGTAATCCTAATTGGCCACAAAAACAGGAAAAGTTTAGTCTCATTTCATGTCAGAGATAAAATGAAATCAAAAAAAAAAAAACAAAAAAAAAACTGTGTCTTTTAAGTAGGCTAAATAACGTAAATTTCTGGTTTCAACAGTATGTCATAATAATCCTATGGAGACATTGAATTCTGCCATATTTTCATTTATTATTTATTATATAAAACAAGTATGCCCTTTAATGTTGGCAAATTTTCAAAAAAGGGCATCTCCAGCTGGGGGAAAAATACACATAAAAATGATAGTGGTCATAATGCACCCAACAAAGGAAGGAGTGTGTGCGACACTGCACCACGGGATAAACTGTTCTCTTTATACTTTTACCAATCTAGCTGGCTGGGGGAAAAAAGGGGATAAAATGGGGCACATTAGCACCCTCTGCGAGTGCTCTGGGTGGCGAGAGCCGATCATTTCCACTTGTGGCTATATTTATTATTATTATTATTTTGTAGTGTTAAAAAAGTGAAAATATTTGACAACTTCTGGTCATAGAATCGCACATACAACATAATTTCACATGGATTTATTCAAGATCATTTTCCCCTTAAGGCTATTGTCATTGTAAACAGTCTGTTAGTTCTGGTGAAAGCTATTGACAATCTGTATAGTTTTATTTTTACTGTGGACATTTTACCATTTCAACATGTCAAAACGTGACAAGGCTCAGTTGAAATAGCAGACTCCCGGTAAACCAAAAACTGAGAAAGACACCATGGTAAAAATCATGCTAGGAGCTTTTCAAGAGCGGAAAGGAGTCGCACACATCTTAGGAATTCATTTAACTAATAATCTTGTGTATCTTATGAGCAGAAAATCCACTCTACTTAGCAACATCTGTCTCATTTTAAAAATTTGTAATAGTGGTTGGCTCTCATCAAGGACAAACATAATTGATGTAAATGAAAGAGTGTTTGGTTGTCCTTCAGTATGTATTTCTCAGGCTTAAGTGTCCAATGTGTACTTTACTCAAGGCCTGACATTGGGTCTCCTTTAAAAGAGATATTGTATTTAAAGGGACTTCCTTACAATACAGGTATATTAAAAAAGATTATTTCAAATTCTAATGGGGTGTAGCTTCAGATTCAAGTATGGAGATTGCAGCAATATAGCTATTTACTTTAGGTTTTCCAAATCAGGGTTCAGTTCAAAACAGTTTTAGAGGTCAACTGCAGGGTTAGCAAGTTTTGTATTGGCTTTCTTATTTTTTATTTATTTTTTTTTTTTCATTTTGACTTCACATTAACAAAACAATTGTCATTTTGTAATTGTAAAAAATGTGTTATTTGTATATTCTTGCTCCTGAATACCAATCATATAGTGTTTGGCTTGCTTTATATGAGCAAAAATCCCCCCTCCCAACTTTAAACCTCGATATCTCAGAACTATCCAGAATGCAGACAGAACCCTGTAAATGATTGCATGTAATTGTGCAGCCCTAGTTATTATTTTGTGTATTTGATCCAAAAATATAAAGCTGACAGTGAAGTATTGTTTTATCCTGTCTCAATGAATAGATCAACCAAGTAATAAGCTGCAGAAAGTTACGTAGAAACCAAAAGCAATTCAAAAAACATTCAAACTTTCCCCTACATAATTCTCAACATATTCTCGTGTCATTGCACCTTCCTATTCAAACCTAGTTAGCTTTAAAAACTCCATTACCTCCCCTCTATTCTGTCAGGCTACATCATATTGAGGTCCTGATCATACCTCTCTTTGCTCCTTCTCAGGGGAGCGGAAGACAAAAGCAGAACAGAGCGCTGGTAAATTGCGGAGAAGGGCTTGGAGGGGGGTTGTTCGGGGTTGGAGCAGAGGGCAGCATGGCGTTGTGGAGGCAGGACTCGAGGCAGCGGGCCAACAGATGTGGTTCAGTGGAGCGGCACCAGCCCACAGCCAGAGACAAAGACCTGGGAGTACGAGTGCATGATCCTCCACAGAGCACTCCAAATCAGCCACTTTGTTTGTGTGTAAGAGTGTGTGCGCATTACAGTAAAAGGCAGGAAACATCGAGGTGTACAATGGTGCTTGAGCCAGATGGTTTCGAAGTGCTTTTGCCATTGAAAGCAAGCGAGGATTTCTCTCTCGATATGGCAACTTAAAAAGCAAGGAGTGTTTAATGTGATAGTGTTAAGAATGCATATGTCAAATCAGTACATTAACATGGCAGGTTTTTGTCAGTATAAGTGCTGTGTACAATATTAAGTAAACAGAATCAAAGCATCAAAAGTGATAGCTATTATCCACCTGTAGTCCCTGGACTGGTTCATGCTTCTACCAAGGGTAACACTTTATAATGACCTCATCTTTAATGACCTTAATAAAAGCATAAACAAAGATGTAGTGCATAATGAACAAATTGTTTCTAAGGAAGTTCAGGCTCAGTAACTACCTAATTAATACTCTAAAACTAACCCCTTAATTCCTTAATTAAGTAGATATACAGTAAGCTTATTTGTTCATTGTGAATAAAGTCTATTTTTTACTCAGGCTAATTAGAGTGTAGTTATTATAAAGTGGTACCCGTATGAGATGAACCATCTTTTTTCACTTCACTAAGAATTGTTCTCTTTGCAAACCAGGATAAATGGAGAGCATGAGTCTGGAAGGCTAAAATGGGAGATAAACTTGGACTTAGAGCATACAGTATATCACAACCAACATTGCCATCTCCATGCTGAAGATGAATGAATGAATATTGTGTTGAATATTGCAATAATTAAAATAAGGTCATTTTGTTGTAGTATTTGTAAATAATATATGAACCTATTCGATACTTGCTATATCTTTTCTATATCCATAATTCTCTTAAGAGCCTACGGCTTCAACTGGATAAAAAGTTTTACTACCCCATGAAAGCCACAAGTTTCTAAGTAATGACCAAATTTCAAATGCCACCCTGAAAGCACAGAGCCATTATTAGTCTATTGTTTGAAGTTTACATGGGGGAGCGTTCAATTTTAGGCCTGACAGAACAACAATGGTGTGGAGCCAAAGCTCATAAAGAGAACATCAATAGTTAGACATTGACACATGAGGCTGGTGATTTCAAAGTCACTTTAAAATGTTAAATGTTGGCCCATTGTTCCCTGTATTAGCTGAACAGAAGTCCAAGTAGTGTTTCTGCTGTGAGAACTGGTTGGATACATATTTTAAATAATTTTATTATGAAAAAGCATGAAGATATCTGTCATAATAAAGGTGCACTTTGTAATTTTTTCTCCTTGGAGATATTAATGATTTACCTGAAACGTTTCACAGTATGGCATTACATATACAGTTGATACCAGAAGTTTACACAGCATACACTATATAAAGATACATAGGGTTTTTTTCTCACTGTCTGACATGAAATCAGACTAAACTTTTCCTGTTTTAGATCAGTTAGGATTAACCAAATTATTTCTATTTTCTCTTTCTCTCTTTTTTAGACATGTTTTCATTACTTTCTTCAAAGTTAGAAATATACATACAGCAAGATTACTATGTCTTGAAACAATTTGGGGAAACCCAGCTGATGTTGTGATGTCTTTGGAAGCAACTGATAGGTTTATTGACAACATCTGAGTTTATTAGAGACACACCTGTGGATGTATCTGAAGGCATAGCTGAAACACACTGCTTCATTGTGTGAAAGTAATAAAAAATTGTTTTAAAAGATCCTTCTCTCATTATTCTGGCATTTAGCAAATAGAAATAATTTTGTTAATGCTAAGTGACCTAAAACAGGAAAACTTATAACTATAAACTATAGTGTATGTAAACTTATGGTATGAACTGTATCTATTGGGTTATAGCATACACTTTGCAAATATCATGGGTTTTGGCTTCCTGTTAAATCCAACATTTTGAGGACTTTCCCATTTAAAAGATGAATGCATGGGATACTTTACTATTACTCTTTAAAATTTGCACTAAAATCTTAAAAAAATAATACATTAACCAAAAAAGCAACTGCAATGAAATATCTTACTAAAATCATTCATACCTTATCTGCTGTATTAGCCAGCACATGACACTTCTGTTATCATCGTCTTGGTCTGTCCAGAACACTTTATCACATGTTATTTTTGATACAACATCTGGCATTTTCTATTTTCTCAAATCTGATTCACACCTCTATCTGTCTCTCAGCGTGAGTCTTATTTTTCCCTGAATGATTTATTACCATATTTTTATACTCCAGATTATTTTCAGCAGTATAACTTTATTTCCACTTCTCGGACAGACTTTGACAGCACTGTGCAATAGCCGCGAGCCAATTTTAATGACCATCACAATTTGAGTCTTAAACACAAGGAGTTTGTGTGGTCAGTTTAGAGAATACCTTGATCACACTGGACACGTTCTCCAGTGCCTGACAGTTCCAGTGTCACATTTTTGGCGGTTCAGTTTGGGTACACCTTTCTTAACCAATTTATCTTTTTTTTCCCATTGATATCTATGACTGGGGAATGCCATACAGTAGCTATAAAGTGTTTGAGGAAATTGTTTGTAGTAAAATGCCATCATAATCACAATTCCTTTCTTCAAACAGTAGTGCTATAATTTTAAAGTGTAACTAAGCACTAAATCAACTTTTTTCTGCTACTGAACTGTGTATGTGGTGTTTTAATAGAACTGTCTACTGTTCCGAGCCATATTTTGGCAATAGTTGTGCATACTTAAAATTTGCTGATTTCTTAGGAGAAATAGTTTTAATTTTTTTTTTTTTTAATTGTGTGCACTTTCACCACTGGCCCCAAAATCTGAAGTACTACGTAACATCACACATGACTGCCCTGATTACAGCCAGGTGTTTCTGATTACAAACACCTGGCTGCAGGGGCGGAGTCTGAAGTGTGGATACATGTTAGACCAATCGCACAGACCCCGCCCCACTCTCCCTTCATTCTCCCCTTTTGTCCTCTAGGCTCTGTTCATGCTAGTAGTTCTATTTGAAATATGGTTGTGGGCGGAGATTAGATTAGTTCCACTTGAGTTCTACTTTAAGTTACATATCTGAAGTCACAAACAACTCCAGCCACAAGGAGCCGGGAGCACGCCCAAGCTCTCTTCCTATTTGGAACACTGGTCTGAATTCGTGTAGAATGAAACAATTGGTTGGCCTCTTCCTAGAATTTCTTAAAACATTTATTGCAGACAGAAGGCAACCTCAAAAAACAACTCCACATAAAAAAATCAAGTTATCCACTAAATGTTTTGCAATTGTGTCTTATATTGGTCAAACACTGATCCAATTTGCAGTGTAGCCCCATGTGTACAATAATATACTTTGCTAATCTTGACGGCCTACTTTTCAATGTGTAAGAATAGTGCCTTTTGCATTGGTCTTGGAGAGATGTTGTAAGTTTTTCATATTTGAAACCACATCATATGTCATGCTGACCCAGTTACTGTGCTTCCCACCCTGGAGTGTGGCAGGAATAGTGTAAGATCAAGTGAATACTCTAAATATTCCCTGTGTTGCCAGCTTCCACCACCAACACTTTCTTTTATAGATTTAATGAAGTCGAAACCTATTTAGTTCCAATGATCCACAAGTGGCAGCGCACACTATCAGCTTGACCTTTATGCTAAGTACCTTTTTAATAAAGTCAAGGAAATGGGTTTTCCAATAAGAATTACTTTTGTATTTATGTGTGCGTCTTTAAGTGCCCATTAGAAAGATAGAGACACTATAGTGAAATAATGGTTGCTTAAAATAAGATGGGGAGGAAGAAAAGGTTTGAGAATAAAATGTGTCTTCTTTTGGGGCAGGGCGCTGACAGACAGGCGGAAATATGGAGAGATTTAACACATTAAAAAGGGCCAAAGGAAGATGGCATTAATCAGAGCTCGCTGCTAATTAGACATTTACTCATTACACCAAAACAGAGTGAGGGCAGGAGCGGTTAAGGAGGAGATGTGTGGGTAAAATGAATGGCAAAATGAAGAGTTTACACAATAAAGTCTGTGAGGAGATGCCAGGTAAACCTCACTATAAAAATATGCTGCCTATTGTGTTCTTAGCTACAATAAGTCATGCTAAATGTGGCTAAAGGCTCACTACTGTAAAATGTAGAGTCTTTGCCTCAAACCAGGGGTGTCCAAACTTTTTTCACCAAGGAACATGTTTGAAGCAGAGGGCCGCAGAACAGTGTCGATACAGGGACTCAAATGGTACATTTAACACAGGTTTGACAGAGACATTGTACCTTTAGTAAGACTTGGAAGATTATTTTTAGGCCTGTGTCACAATGAAGTGTGATGTTATTCAGATTTTAGAGGTAGAATCTCTTCAATTTGTAGTAAAAAATACTTCCTGATCAATTGGGCCAGTTTAGGAGGAGACATGAGGGCCAACAAAAATTGGTCTGAGGGCTGCATTTGACCCCTGGGCCGTAGTTTGGACAGACCTGCTTTAAACTGGCTTCAATGGCTTTTTACACTAGACCCCTTTTTGTACGTATTGTGGTTTAAACATAATGCATTAAAATTATCTTCATGATCATGATAAGAAATTATTTGCAAGTCATAAATTTCATTTTGTGTCATTATTTGTATCATACTGGTTCCTAGAATGCAAACATGTACTGTGGGTAGATGGTGAGTTGAAAACAGAAGAAAGTAGTTGTTCAAAATTTGCAGTTCAGGAGAAATGATGCATTGTTGAAAGTATGGGTCAGAGGTCTGCAACCTTTAACAACAAAAGAGCCTCATTGGCCCATTTCAAACCAAATGAAAGCAGAAAGAGTCATGTTTTTTACAATTAATGAGACACATGAGATTACAAATTTATTTAAAAGAAGCATGTCAACTGTTTGCAGCTATTAATACATTATAAAGTATTTGTCTCCGATTGTATGCATGGGATTTGCTCAGATGAACATTAAAAATATATAAATAAATAAACATTATTTGAATACTCTTTGGTATTCCACAAACACTGTTAAATACAAAAAAGGATACCCAAAAAATGTTTTCCTAAACTTTATTTTTCTCAATCAAAGTGCAAAGAGGTGCACTGGAGGCTTTAAAGTGAGAGTTTGCAGACCCCTGGTATGGGTGAAATATTCATTTAAATGGTTTTGAAATTCTATTCCATTCTAAGTATGTAGATTCAGATACCAAGGAAATGGCACGATATTTAAATTTGTATGCCTCTATGAGAATTAAAACACTTTTTTTTATACAATTGAATGCAATCTTCAAAACAAAATAACATTTCTTTCTTTAATATTACCATGTGATTAAATACCCTTATAAAAGCACACAGGAAAGGCCAAGTTGTCCTGTTTATGTGTTGTTTTTCAGTATTGATAATAGTTATCTGGGTATTGATTTTTTTTGACAGTCCTAGTATGTACCTTACCCTGTTAGTGAAGCTAGAGGATCAATACATTTTACTTATAGGAGCACTTGTAATGCTGAAAGCCCCTGACATGTCATATATACCAGAAAGTAAGTACAGAATCTCATCAGAGTCATTCACACAGGAGCTCATATACAGGCGCTATACGTCGAGGTGAATAGTGCTGGGAGCAAAACAATTTCTCAAAAACATCAATTTGAGAAAGGCTATACTGAGAATATTTTCACAGCTTTACTTTGCCATCAAACAGTCTTCTTCAACTGGGAATTGGAGCCCTGAAGCGCTCTTCAAAGCCACCAGACTCTATTGACAAAAACGTCAATTTCACCTGGCAGGAGACTTGAGGTTTATTGCTGCCACAATAGTCTCATTTTTTGTCACTGTGTTGCTTTGGTGTTTTAACACATAATTTCTAGTCCAAGCAAAAGAAAAATATGGAGCTAAAACTTGTGTTGGCAGTTGGCTAACACTTTCACTTTTATTTAGTGTCTGGTGCTTTTGAAAACGGGTTGGGTTTGATGTGTCTACCCTTTCCTGAAATAAAATATAAAGAAATGTAACTTTTCAATTTTCTAAGCAGACCCACAGGTTTTATTGGTACAACGCTCTTTTTGTAAATCACTTTATACTGTGTTTTGGCTCACAGCTGGATGTTCACTGTCTCTGATAGTCCAGTAATCCGCACCACACCAATGGCCCAGTTTCCTCCTACAGTTTGAACTCTCCCTATAAAACGATATGTGATGACTAACATGCGACTGATGCACTTGAATAACTCTGTGAACTAATAACAGATATTTGATGCTTTTTATCCATATACAGCCTGATCATTTTTTCATTTCTAGTTAAAGTTACAGCAAGACCTGGTTTAGTTCTACCTTAGACTCAGATTAAACCTGCTTTAGTCCTAGTTTGGTCCCAGTCCTGGTTTGCTTCCAGTGACCGTTCTTGGTAATTTCCAGTCAAATCTTCAATTAGACCTGGTTTAGTTCTTGCTTGGACCTATTTCAATCCAAACCTTTACTAGGTATAGCCATGGTTTATTTTGTAGCTGCTAGTTATGGGACGATATTGAAATTTGGTGTCATCGTTATCATGGCCAATATAATTGCGATTAACTATAAGCAACTTTAGCAATTATCGTGATAATTGCTAAAGTTGACTCACATTGATAAAAGTGTCTTGCCCATGGACACAGAAACATACTCTTCTTATTCAGGACACGCCATTATTGTACCCCCTTCCAGTTTTATGATTTTGCTTAGGGGCGCCAAACTCAACAGCATTAGTTATAGATCTACAGACGGAGATATTCTTATGGGTAATAATTATATAATGATTTCATGTTTCACAAATACGAGCATCAACAAAGTCAGTCTATCTCTTACCACAGTAGTTTCGAGTGTGTTTTTCCTTTGGCTCGCAGCATTTCCAGCCCAGTAAGTTTGAGTGTGTGTGTGCTTTGGTGCCAGTGTAGTTTGGCTGTGTGTCATTAGCCCAGCTGTCTCTCAGATGATCTATGTGCGTCCTTGCTAAGTGGAGCCGTTAATATGTGCATTATTTACACCAAGGCGAATATCACAGTGAGAGGGTGGGTGGGGTGGTGTTGGGTTGGGGAGTTGAAGGGGGGTGGGGTGGACGGGACTTCAGCTGCATTACACCTGCAGTGGTCAGGGCTGCACACACCTACCGTACTGCACAAAGAAACTCAACTGCATAAATATTTTTGTGTTTGATTTTGTTGTACTTACTTTCACTACAATTTCTCAGGGATGTAACATCAAAATAAACACCCTCAAATAGAAAACATGAAACACATTAAACAGGTCAGCCAGAATGAGAACCATCAAATACTCATTACTCAAAAAATGTTCCTCAGCTCGTTATACTTATAACTGGTGATCATTTTGATGAATATAAGAACTACAGCAACTACAGCAAAATTATTTACTCTGACCAAAACAAGGCTAAAACAGCATTGATGAAAACATTTTAATTGTATAAATGTATTTAAATTGAAGGTGAAGAAGGTATTATTATTATTATTATTATTATTATTATTATTGTTATTATTATTATTATTTTATATTTTTTATCTATATTTCGATCTTCCACATTGACATCATATACAGATTTAGGTTTTATGTTGGATTCCCCAATGCAATCTTTTCCATGTATCCAGCCCAAGTGCTGGCAAAAATAGGACATACAATCTGCACAATTCCTTGTTTCCATAGAATTCCAGAGTCTTTGCTGATACAGTGAACATAAAATACAATATTCAACCCTACAAATCATTTGATCCTTGCAGCTTCTCCTTTCCCACATCTTCAATCTTCAAACCCTTCCATGCTATGATTAAAATCTAATCAGACTTATCCAGAATCATTAAAATTATAAATGTGTGAAGTATTTTTAGCTCTAGCCCTCACCCCCTCCCATTTCCCCTCATCCCCTCCTCCCCTCTTCCCTCACCCCTGTCCAACGCCCAGGCTCAGTTATGACATGTGGTTCACATTTAATTAAAACGTGGTGAAAGCTGCTTGGACTGTTGGCCTGGCTCTCATTCTTGTCCAACCTTTTGTTCACAAGTTTAATTCAGAGGCTAATATTCTCCTTCGGCATGTCTCCACAGGACTCCGACTTGGTGCTGACGTTTAACCTGTCCATGCACCGTTCCTGGTGGATGGAGAACGGGCCCGGGTGCAAGGTGACACCCATCACCCCTCCCCCCTCCTGGGCACCCGAGGACCACCGCTACATCTCTATATCGGGCTGTCTGCTGGACTTCCAGTTCATAGAGGTGGCCCATTCCTCACTGCAGATACTACTGGCTGTAAGTACATATTAGTCTTTAGTAGTGTACATTGGGTAAAGGAGCACTTTGTAACTTTTCGGGTGGAGGGTCCGCCACCTGTTTTTTACTGAATAGAGATGTTGATGTTGTGCATGTTCAACAGTATTGCATTAAACCATCTTGCTTTTTTATTGCCTTGAAAACATGAAGTCTTGACTGTTAATGTGCTTGCTTCTCCAAAGATCTGAGCTGTAACTTGGTCTGGTGGCATCATGCTTTCCCCATGTCCAGTGCTGGTAGCAGACCATCCACCAGAAGGTTCTGTATTATTACTATGCCATATTTCTTCCATTAGGGAAATTTGAAAGCATTAATCAGGTGATTATTTATGTGGAACCTGTCGAAAAAATGGCAGATTGCAATTGATCACAGGGAATGCCTTTTTTGTAGAACCCTGATGGTGACTGTGAAAGGACACCCTAATGGCCAAAGTAAAGCTTGCAGAGAAAAAAGATGATAGAGCAAGCGTTTGGTTCATATTTATAAAAATCCGGATACAAAAATGACCAAAAACATGAATATACATTGCCCCAACATTGCTGACATTGCACATATGTAGCAGAGTTTTCTTTAATACAAAACCTTATATAGCCTTGCCTTAAAAAAGCTACAAAGACTTATTTCATAATGAACAGTTTCAGGCTTAGTACTTTATTAAGCGGTTAGAAGTATTCATTAAGTACTTACTAAGCCTGAATCATTTAAACTATTTGTTCATTATTAATTAAACCTATGTTCAGTGTAGTTATTACCACAAGTACCAAGTGTTACTATAACTTTTAAGATTTTCTCAACTCAACTAGAAAATACCCAAAGAAACAGAACAGTGATACTTTCATTCACATAACTGAGTGTAGTTTTTATTCAGCCATTGCACAACTTTTAAAACTTTTATGGTGACATTTTGAATAATGGCTGCTGCGTCTGTGTAGTTGTAAAAGTGTTTATACAGCATACAGATTGTAAATATAAGACAACCTCCCTGCTGTGTTATGGTGATAAACACACTTTGTCTTTTGTTGGGAGGAAAGTTGTTATTCATCTAAAAATCTTTTGGAGTCAATATTAGCAGTGAGGACAGCTGTGACTGGGTTTATGATCTTGATTGTCTGTAGGCCCATCTGTTCCTTTCACTTTGGGGGAAGCAAATATTCTGGTGCTCTCCTCCTCTTTCATCTTCTCTCTCAATTATGGACTGGAATGTCATTTTCTGTTCAGATATATTGTTCATATTTGCTACATTCTGTTTGTCAATTTTTCATTTTCTATTGTATGCACACATTCAATTCAATTTAATTCAGTTCAAGATACATACACAAGATACATAGGGCAAGAACAATAAAACACTAAGATATCCTGTCTAACTAGTATGCCATGGAGGTGGTTTTCAGTGTAGTCCTAAATTGCGTTAAAGACTGACAGGCAGAGGGAGGCTGTTCTATAGTCTGGGCTCTGCCACAGAAAAGGCTCTGTCACCTCTGGTTTTGAGCCTGGCTTTGGGCACAGCCAGCAGGATCTGGTCTGACCTCAGGGCTCTAAATGGAGTATAGGCTTTGCAGTAACTCCCTCAAATAAAGAGGGGCCATAGAGAGCAGACATTTAAACACAATCAATAACATTTTGAATTGCACCTGATATGAAATAGGAGCCAGTGAGCACATCACAGGTGTGATGTGCTCTCATCTCTCTCTTTTTTTTTTTTTTTTGTCAGCAGACAAGATGCAGCATGCTGGACATTCTGTAAGCGCTGCAGGGAGCCCTGGTCCAGCCCCACATACAAAGAATTACAATAAACCAGACAGAATGTTACAAATGCTTGGATTGCTTTTTCAAAATCCGCCTGTGGAAGGTAGAGCTTTACTTTAGCAATAAGACTCAACTGAAAGTATTGTCCAGACCACCAGATATATGCAGACAATGTGAGAGAATTCATTTTTACTCACTTTCCAATTGATTGTAATATTATACAAGGGTACTCAGCAAAGGCGTTCACTTTGGCAGCTGTATGGGACACAGGAGTGAATGCACAACATGTAGAGCTCTCTCTGCATAAAATGTTCTATTTTTTTGCTAGCCTTGTGTTGCTAATTACCAGGGCTGTGCAGTTAATTTAATTTTAAAAAGTGATTTAAATTATTCATTATTACTCAAATCAGTTACAGATGTGCTGTAATCAAAAATACAATCAATTGAGCTATATCTGCAATGATGTGTGGGCTTGTTCCACCCTTTAAAACTTGGAGCAAAGTCGTTGTTCTAATCTGCATACACTTTCAAAACAAAAATGAAACAAACATTGCTAATACAATATAATATGCCAGTACTTTCTCTGTGGTAAATGTTGATAGTATAGAAGTAATCATTTGAAATAATCATGCTTTCAGTAATGAGCCAAATAACTGTGATTATAATTTTTTGCCATGATTGAGCAGCTCTATTAATATGATTTATTTCTTTGCTAACAAATTAAACTGGTTAGTGGTTGGTTGTTAACCCTCATGACCAGTTATATCAATGTATTAGGGTATTTATGCATAAACTCTTTTCCCTTCTACATAGTTAAAATTGCATGTCTAGTTCTGTTTTTTCTTTCCTTAATAGCACAGAAAATAGAGAGCAAACCTTTTGGCTCATAGAGGAGACATAAGCCCTCCAAGTTCTTTCTAGCTACTTAAAGCTATACATCCTCATTAGGTGAATTGTCTGTAAAAGCCTGCTTTAAAACTCTGCTTCTGGCTTCTCCTGTCTCCTTTCATTGCTGCTGAAACGCTTTTCCCTCTTGCCTTGTCTTGTGACCTGGGCCCTGCGTGCTTCCTCCTCTCGACACTGTCAAACTGTGATAATTAGCTGGATCAGAAGAGACAGGAGAGGAGGATATACACAACCCGAATGAGGGAGGTCTGTCACTTTCATCTCATGGTTGTTTGCTTCTAAACACAAACACTTTTGAATTTAGACTCCACTGCAAACCCTTACGCCAGCAGTACTATCAAGTAAGCAGTGGCATTTTCTATTCATTTGTACAGCTTAAACCCGTTAAGTTGGACAAGCAAGAGAAGCAAGAGAAGTAGAAAAATGTGTTGCTACTTGTAATATGTCTAGTGCACTATTGAAAAAAATATGTTGTATATTTCTGTAGCACATCCCAGAGATATATGTGGGTTGTTAATACTCATATTAGCTTTTTCTTATTATAAACAGAATGGATGGACATGTAGAGAAACTGACAGCTCACAACAGCAATCTCTTTTGTAAAGTGTAATTTATATGGACCGTTTACTACACACGTCCCATACCAATTCAGAGTCAGACTTATAATGCCTGACTCCTATTATTTAACTCCTATGATCCATGGAAAGATAACATGCCATAACTAACTACTGCTGGTATAACCTTAACTAGTTTAGACTTGCCAAAACCAAAATATTCCAAATGTCTGCCTACTGTTTACTTTCCCAGTTTAAGTGATTCTCAGGCAGCCTAACTTTAGTTCCCAAAACATGCATTTAGCTGCACTCCTGCTGCTTAAAATTGTGTGAAATATTCATGGAACTAACTGTAACTTTTTGGGTTTTGTATTCTGCATTTCCCTCTCTGCCTCTCTCCCTCTTTCTCTCTCTGTCCTTACTGTTTTCAGGTGTCTCTCCATTAGTCGATGCTGGTCCTTAAACTGTGGCTGAGTGCCATTTTGACAAAGTAATTAGAGTTGATTTCCTTTTGTAACTTGGCAAGTCATAGCAATCATTTTGGTAAAGTGTAATTTATATGGATTTAAGTTTGTTAAGTGCATTCTACCAATATACCAATATATGCAATATGCAATATACCAATTCAAAATCAGACTTATAACTTGTATTATTTAACCTGTTTTAACACCTATAAACTAAAACATGTGTAAACAGGGAAAAATGATTAACTGATTGAAGAAAGTAATAATACCTCACCAAGATAATATGCTATAACTATTTGTTGACTGGTATACATTTAATCACTTTATTTTTTACCAAAAACAAAATATTCCGAATTTTGTGCTACTGTTTACTTCCTTCAATTTAAGTGTTTTGCAGACAACCTAACTTTAGTTCTCAAAACATGTAGTTAGCATCGCTCCTTCTGCCTGCTGCTTAAAACTGTGAAACACCATTGGGAGAAATATTATCCATGCTAACTGTAACTTTTAGTGTTTTGAGTTTTGTATTTTGCATCCCTCTCTCTCTCCCTCCTTCTCTTTCTCTCTCTTTCTCTCTCTATTCTCAATGTTTTCGGGTGTCTCTCCGTCAATCGATACTGGTACTTATAGTGTGGCTGAGTGCCAAGCCAGTGCGCAGCTGTAGCACTGTCTGACTGTAATTGGTGTGTGGAAACAGTGTCACGCTTCATGAGCACACACTCCACAATGTGACTATGGCCTGGGCCGGCGCGCTCGGGCTGCTAGCTGCTGGCTGCTCTTCTATAATTGGTGGAAACGCTGTCAGGGTCCTTAATAATAACATCCATTCAACCAGCAGACCGGGTGACTAAGTAGGCTATGTGGTCGAGGTTGTGCTTGTATTCTTGCGGTTTACCTAGTTAGATGCTACAGTAACAGATTCGTCAAAATATAGTCCCATTTTAGATTGGCGGTATATATATACGCCGTCTTGCATGTCAGCTGCCAAGAGTTGTTTTTCTCCAGTGAATATGAGATGGACTTGTCAAAATAGCTCAGTCAATGTCTGGTTTGTTGGAGGTGTGTTGTAGGGGTCAAGGTACATCTTGTAATATTTTCACAGGATTGCAGCAGGTTTGTCATTTGAATTTTCCAAGTGTTTTCAAAGGGTTAAAGGCCTGTTTATAGCAATGTAGAATAGAATAAAACCTCAAGTGCTATGTTTTTCTCTGAAAAGACAGTAATGAAAGCACTATTTATAAGTGTAGCCAGGAACACAAGGTCAGGTCACAGTCAATGTGTGAATCAGCAATCCAATAGGGAGAAGGGTGAGTGTTCATAGCTATAGGAGAGCGCATTATACAGAATGTAATGTATGTACCATGATGAATGTAAAAAGAGGTGTCCAGTAAGACCTTCATGAGATATGCTTAAGGTTAAACTATACTTTATTGTCCCTGTAGGGAAATTAGTCCTCTGCATTTGACCCATCCTTCACTGTGGCTGGGACAATCTGTCAGGAGCAGTGGGAGACTTTCCTGACCAGCCAGACCCTCCTACGCTCTATTTGAATGCAGAAAAGTCTGGAATAAGAAAGTGACCTAGTCTGTATGTAGAAGTGGACTGAGAGAGTGTGACATGATAGTGTTTTGAGGCAATCAAAAGAAGCCAATCGAGCCTAGCAGCGGCATAGCGGCTAATCTGCAGCTACGTCCCATATTTAGAAATCTGTGAAGCTGAAGGTACTTGCCCATTCTTGCCTAGCAATGAGCCGTGAAAGATGTCAATCAAACCTGTTATTAATGTTCGTACCTTGATTTACGGACAAAATAGCAAAACAAAACACCAGGATCATGTAGTGCGGGTTAAAACGAACATTTTAAATTCAGAATGACAAGCCTGACAGCAGCAGTTACAGAGAGAGGGGAGAAGATTTTTCAATAGAAGTCAATTGGCACTAGACCTCAAAAAAAGCACTTTGCTCCCTGCTCACTTCCTACTTGCAGCGGCTAGAGGGCTAGCTATGTCCATCTATAGTGTCTGCAAGTGTGACAAACAACTGTCCTTAATTTGTAGCATCTGTCGCTGTGGAATACATCTCCCCTCCCAGATATTCCTGTACCATTCAGAACAAAATGTATAAGTTCCCTTACCTCAAATACATGAGAGTTTAGTGCTTGGTTTATTGATTCTGTAAAAATGTGTGCTGTTCCTCGGCCCTCCCTGTTATTTTGGGGTTATTTCTTTCCTTTTTTATTTGTAAGCCAAATGTTTGTTCATTTCTCTGATTGGTTAATCCGCTTGTCAATCACTCCCAATGGAAATTGAGGAGATTGGATATGGTTGTAGACCAAACATCAAAGCATGTGGTTTTGTCTGGCCAGGCAAGTGGGAGAC
Source organism: Periophthalmus modestus (assembly GCA_019594935.1). Classification (NCBI taxonomy): domain Eukaryota; kingdom Metazoa; phylum Chordata; class Actinopteri; order Gobiiformes; family Gobiidae; genus Periophthalmus; species Periophthalmus modestus. Next base: position 11,532,894 of record JAIEZT010001328.1, read on the forward strand.
TAAATTGCAGCATCTAGGGACCATGTCCTGATCTTGAGCTAGGCTTTGTCAGTACATAGCTGGAGGATTAGCCCATGACCATGTTTATTGGCTGATAGGTGTAACTGGAACACGCAGAGGAAACCCACCCACGCATAAGGCCCTACCCAGCTCAGGACCTTCTTGCTGTGAGGTGAAAGTTCTAGCCTCACTCTTCAACTTACTTACCGATACACCCTGTTTAGACAACTGACACAAAATGCTTAATTGTTATGGATTGAGAGACTCAAATATTGAAAAATGCAATTGATTGAAATTCTGTAAATTGATTCTGAAAGAGAAAAACAACAAGTTTCCTTTTGTGTTCAGCCTTGCCTAGTGAATAATAACCTATTCTTTTCATGGACTCAGCTGGGTCTGTATATAAACAACAATATGTCCCTTCTGGGCTACCATAGGCGGGAATGAAATATGATTGGGGTAAACTAAGTAGATGATTGATTTATTATAACATAAAAACGGAGGCAGGAGACAGGAAGACGAAGTGAGAAGAAAAGTGCATGAAATTGTGATAAAAAGCCAGTACAAACGTCTCCGTGACACGTTGCTTGGGCACATTATAAAGATCTGAGCAGCCGCAGAACAGACGGTTTCTCTTGGGAGCTGAGAAAGAGAGAGAGAGAGAGGTTTCTGTGTGGGCTAGCATCTTCCCCTGCTGCCAGACTGTGCGAAATACAAGCTCCTCCAATCATATACGCTCTCCTCTACCCTGCCCCCTAATAGTCCTGCCATGCAACAAATCTCATCTTCAAAAGGTCCCGATATAACTTGGGAGATACAGAGTCCTGCTGGTGATAGCCTGCGGTGCTGTCTGGAAAATAATACAAGTGATTAGCATAAGCAGAATGGAGGAAGGAATTAATCAATGGCATTACTTAACTGTTGTTTTTAGTCAGAACACTCCTCACAAAGTACGGCTGAACCAGCCTTTTAGCACAAGGGGAAATAAGCTTTAGCCATGCTTGTCTTCATGTCACAGTTATTACCAAGCAGCTGTCAAAATCAAATCAAGGAGTTGTGTAATATAGACTACTGAGTAAACAGAAGAATATCAAAATTTTCCACATTATTATCTATGTATGTGTAATATATTTGGGTCTACTCAAAAGAAACATTTAACACAATAGTGTAGAATTAACTTACATTTTCATCAGTGCATTGAGTGTGAATTACAATTATCATGTACTTTTTGTGGCTTGTTTTTCTAACCAGTTGAAAACATTTTAGAATTTACAACCTTGACTTCAAAGTTCTGTTATTTCTATGGCTGGAATGTTCCACAGTGGTATTAGGCATATCTATCTCAATGGAGACGAGCAGGTAACACATCATCATCATCAGTCTATAGAGAAGTGACCCTGGTTACAGTAAGAATGTATTTATAAGCAATAAAACATCTGTAATTGAATAAATTAGATGCCATTACATTACAGGCAAAGCAGTAACATTTACGTAGAAACAAAACGATGCTCCACACCACAAACGTTATTTTGCGCAATTATGGTGAGGTTATAGGGGTTACATATGATGAACAAGAAGAACTCTAATACAGCGACCAAGTTTACGTTTGAGAAAAGGCTGCATTGACATAAGGCTCGGACATACAAAGACTCCACAATGAATTAGTGCTCATATTTGATGTAGTATTATGGAGATTATTGATTCAAGCTCCGGCTAAATATATTAATCTCTTTTAATTTGCATAGCGATTTAGAAATGTTTGTTTAGGATACTATCACGAACTCATCTGCATAGCCATAATTACATGTATTCAGTAACCTCTCCATGCTCAAAGTGCTCTTAACGGTGTGGACATAGAGCTATCATTGCAAAACCTTTAGGGAAATAATGGTCTCAGTGTCAGCTCTCTCTCTCTATCCCCTCTGTCTCCCTCCCTCTCTCTCTCTCTATCCTCCCTCTTTCTCTCTCCCCCCTTCTCTCTCTGCTCTCTCTCTCTCTCCTTTCTTTCTCTGTCTCCCTCCCGCCCCCTCTCTCTTTCGTTTGGCCTCTCCTTGCTCCCTGGCAGAGGGCAAGCTTCGCTGGTTGGTAGGAGTGTGACCTATAAAAGCAGTTGCGTGGGCGTCTGTCCTTGCTCTAAGTAAAGGTCTTCTCCCCTGTGTCCCGCCCGGAGAGATGGGCCGAAGCCATGCAGAACAAACCGGTTTTCCTTATTGAACTCCAGCTGTTTGACATTCCGCTAATTTCTCCCTGAGCTATTTCGGAAATGCCGCAGTGGTTCAGGTGTTTCTGGGCAGAGGAGTGTTCATTGTTTTTGAATGGCTGAAATTAATGAGCCAGTTTATGCATTTTAAGTTTTGCATTATTAGCCTTTTATGTTTGAGGAATGTGTTTAATGCGTTTGTCTAGGTCACGCAAAAATAAGTGGAAAATATGCTTTCATTTTATTTGTGTTGCCCTGTAGTTTATACTGGTTCTGATAAAGCTCAAGATCATTCTAAAACAGTCCTTCATCTGTAGTTTTTTTTATTTATTTTTTTGCTACTTGTTCAAATGCTACTTGTTCAAATGAATCTAGTTACTGCTTTAGCTTCACAGAATGGCGGAGGGTGGAGGATTTGAACTGGCTACCTTGTGGCTATAGGACACCTGTTATATCACAAACTTGCAAAGTAGTTCAGAGCAGTACACTACAAACAAGTCATAAAAAGTCATGATTTCTCATCAGTTCAGTTTGTAAGGCCTACAAAACTGGCTGCATCCAGGCTTAGCTTGATTGCGCGAGTCCTGGTTTAGTCCGATTTTAGTTTTAGTGATGTGTCTGCAATTGTGAATGTGACCTAAGTCTGCTTATTTTTATTTGCTCATTCCTTAACAATTCCTCTATGTCCAGTGACAACATACAAAAATACAGAAATTCCTAACCCTCATATTGTGTGTCTTACTTTGCAGGACCCTAAAATGATCTTTGCCTTTGTCATAGTGCCTCACTTATTACCTTTCATCCTGTACTTTATTATAGTGGGCACTGACCTCATCTGACTGAAATACACTGATACTTTAATGACTCTTTGACTTATTGCTTTTAAAACAGCTCATGCTAAAACACTGGACATGGGAGCTGTAACCCTGCTTTAAAGCTCACTCTTAAACTGTGTTGGGAGAGTGCATTTTGCCTCCGAGCCAAAATCCTGCAGCAGGTTGCTTGGTGGAGCACTTTTGTGTCATTATCATAGCAAACATTTGATGGGAACGTTCTGTCCGTGCACTAGAGCGAAATAACGGCCAGAACTAATGTGCAAAGGCAGAACACGGGCAGCAAACAGAATGCATTTTACTTTTGCCCCATATCAATGTTCATAGCGTTGGATAATGTCACCGGACTCACCAATGCAGAACTAACAGTCAATGTGTTTACCATGGCAACAGGCACCTGCAGAATATTGTGGAAATGATTGTTTTCAGGCATTTGGGATTGTTCTGTGCAGCCATGTGGAGCAGGAAAGTGACACGTCGTCTGAAGTACAGGTGGGAGATAAACCAAAAATGGATAATACTGCAAAAGTTGTTTTGAAGATATACAAAGTTAGAGTCACTTTTTATTTTAAATATTATTATCTTGTGTTGTGTCTTATTAGCAAGTAAGGGCAAGTAAATACTAATTAACACCACTTACAGGTATGCGAATTACCAGCTTGTTGAGTGCATCAAAATTTAGTATATTTTGTCTAATAAGATCTATTTGAAAAGCTATAAAAAGCTGCTTAAAGTAAGAAGGGAAACTTGCAGTGATCTTCCAAATAAGGTTAGAAAGTGATATTTCTGAATTTTGGTGGTTCTTTCACCATCCATTCACATTCGGTGTGATTACTGAGATACTTGAACCTTAACCATGACATTTACATATGAACTCAAAACCACATGCTTTTACTGACAGAGGATTGTTTGTAAACCTCTTGGTTAAAAAGACTCAAGCTGGTCATTGACAATTACAAATGACACAATCTCAATCTTGATTACACAGCCTTAATGCAGTTCATCACCTATACTCTTCATTCATGCATTTTACTGTGTCGAAAATCTTACATTCTTGCCATAACAACTGACAATCAAAAAAAGAATTGTCTTTTGTCTTTTGAATGGGCAAAAGTCCTGAAGATATCACCTTGAAGCTAAGCTAAAACCCACGAATCAGAGCCACAATACTCTGAGTGAGTGACAAAGCAGCAAGCTTGAATTAAGCCAATACAAAGCTACTGAACACAGTAACCATGATAAAAATGTAAATTGTTAGTCAGCAGACTAACAGACAGCAATTTATTTAATTATTTTCATATCCCCCACTTTGTTGTTGTAGTGGTTCATATAGTGTCAGTAACAATAGGAGCAAAAGCAGAAGTAGTAAAGATGATAGCTGCAAAACACCTTTTTACTTTTACTCAAGTTACCTGAAGTAATCAATCTGTACATTAATCTGTAAATTGCATTGTTGATACTTTTACTTTCAGATATTGAGCTATTCCAAACCTGCCCCGACCACGATACACAAAACCCCATCCAAATCTCTCCTTGTCTCATTGCGCTCCGTGTCAGCCAGGTGAAATGTCCGTGTTGTACCAGTTATTGGTTGTCAGGACGATCACAGGATGGCGCTGCTCCGACCTCCATCTAACTCACGTCCAACCATTTCCATTCCCGCTCATCAAATACAGCGTCCTGCCTTCTCCGCCAGTAACTAGGTAACTCTAATCCTCTGCCAAAATGAAAAGAGAAGCCTTGTCTCTCCTCCCCACACCGCCATTGGATCAGGGTAATTCGATTCAGGCAAACGGCGGCCGCACAAAGAACAGAGGAGCAGATAGGAACTTGGTCATTATTTCTCTAGAGTGCACAAACTCTGCAACTGTCTCCTCAGCGATGTCATCTTCAATTATTCATGGGGTCATTAAAAATAGTTCCAAGTGCCTGCAGCTCATTTGTGCAAGTTAATTCCTCAATGACCTTTGACATTTTACACACTATTACATTTCGCCGTGCCGCAGACTAAGATTCAGAACGTTACATTAATTGGACATAATTCACATTCACGTCTCATTTTGGTGCCATCGAAGGTTTTACATATGTTGTAATAAATCCCCATGTTCCTCTTCTTTGGTTGGAATGGCAGAAACTTGAATTTGGACTAACAAAAGTGCACTGAGCAAGTCCTAGAAGTAGTTCTCAGTGATAGCGTTGATTATGTTTTATCGATCCTGTGTAAGAACATTGACAAAAACACCTAATGTCTTAAAGTGCATATGGGTTAGACTACATATTTCAGTAAAAATGCATGTTTTTCATTAAGTTTTTTCACGAGCTTGACTATTTTGGTGAAGTTTATCATTTTACTTCCTGGTTGCACATCTGCCATCTGCTGGTGTATACACAAACAATTCAGATAAATGATGACTTGTTTTCCATGCAAATTTAAAATAGCTGAGATCTTTAAGACAGTATATATATATATATATATCTAAACGTGACTTGTTTGTCATGGAAGTAATATATTTATTTTGGGGAGACGGAGAGGCTGGGGTGGCTGATGGCTCTGCTTCTGCGACGAAGATGGGTGGCGGAGGCTGGCTTAACTTAAACTGCTTAAAGTGTGTCTGTTAAGTTTCCATTTAGTTAAGCTCGTTTAAACTTGTAGCAATAGCATTCATTTTACAAGCTAAATGAATGAAACATCTAAACAGAGGGTTGTGCATACTGTGGTTTGCTCCTATTAGCATATATAATCCGAGTTATTGTAAACAGGATATTATGTTTACATACTCTGACGTCTGATCTGAATGTGAACAGGATATTGATATGCGGCCCGCTCTGATGAAAAGCTGATCTGGAGAGAGGCCCTGTGCATCGTGTCTGTGCTGGTACAAAACTCATCCTCAGTCGTTTTCTGAGGCAATGAGCCCTCGCAAGACAAAGAGCTGTGCCTGCTGCTGCCTTTAGTGAAAGTCAAAGGAAACTCTCTCTGGTAGCACCACCACAAACAAATCCTGAATCTGTTGTGGCTGTTGTTTGTAGTTTAGATATATCAGAGCAGTGCTTGTTGTATGTAATGGTCAAGTTGTTTATGTTGTCATTTGATGTTTTGGATCTGAAGATGATTTTGCAGTCTGGAGGCTCTGATGATATACTTCTTGAATGTAACTTTTCTGGCAGAAAGTCGGCGACCTGCTTGTCTTGTTGGATATGCTTTTGCTTTTCCTAGAATGTCTCTCAGTAGGTCATTAAACTTATCTATCTCCACGGGCACGTGAATTCGTCAGGGAGAGTTATGGATACAGGCAACTGACGCACAGGTTGGACGGTGCATTTTAGCTCTCATGGATGAATGCCGTCATTGTGTCCTTGGGCAAGACACTTAACCTGCTTTGTTCCTAGTGTCTGCATACACTGACATATGAATGTGTGTAATTCCTTGATGTAAAGCTGTTTGAGTGCCTTGAAGGTGGAAAAACGCCATGTGACCACACTCACAGTCAGATGCCAGATCACGTTTATTCTATTTCTAGCAATTAAAAACCACCAGTAATTGAATAGATACATCTAATGCCATATTGGGGAACATTCCAGCCAAAGCATTAACATCTCTATGAAGACAAACCCCTTTAAGATAAAAAAAGGCAACTAATGAATGCCATGCACCAACCAACCATCTTTTTTCATTCAATTTAGCTGAAGTCTGTGTCTTCGGTCACAATAGTTGACATTTCCAATTTCTTCTGACACTCAGCTGAATGATTTGAACAGTATTGTTACAACTATGCATTTTGTTGCCATCTCAAAAATTGATGGAGAAGGTGTACCGTGCTCCAAATCACCAACATACAAGCGACAAATCTTCATTTTAAAAGTGTTTTTCTAAACTGACACTACATCCGGTACTAGCTGTAGTTTGTTGAGACTATTATTGCTACATAAAGCCTGGTGCGTTATCCAAATTGATTTCCCCATTGCCGTTTATCCTTACAACACCAGCTGCATTGTCTAGCATTTGGCTCAACTTGAAATAAAAAAAATCATTGCTCCACTGAGAAATGCACTATATTTTTATGACTCATTTAGTGACAGGACTGCGAAGGGAGACGAATTGAAGATAAGGATGCAAAGAGTGGAGAGGATGGAATGAGGAAGCAGGACAGGGAGTAGGGAAGGGATGAGGGGTAGGAAAGGAAACAAGGGACTTAGGGAGCTGCACATTATTTAGACTAAATGGGGTCAGGACCTTGAGATATCCATTGAATGGTAAATGCATTGGCTCACGTTTGCAGCTGTCCGCGGCATGTATATGTCCTCATTATAAGTCTATGGTGGCACGTGGCTTATAGGTTGAATACGGGTTAATGTAAGTTCCCTCTTGGTAAATTGCTGTTTATGTATACATGCATTCAGGTGGTAATTGTGTCCATACATGTTGTAGACATGGTTGCTACACAGCCAACTATCAATGGATTTTAGAGAGATGGGAAATTGGTATTTAAAGGTCCTATAGTACGCAAAATTTACTCTTATGAGCCTTTAGCCATCTTAGAGAGTTGTCCCCTCATCCAAAAGTTAGAGTAATCCTGCATTATTAGTTTGTCTACATCTCCAAAGTTCAAAATACTCCGTTCCACCTTGTGATGTCATTAAGCTGCAGTTTTCAGGTTAACAGCTTCTTTTCTTTAGTTCAGTAGAAATTGGCAACTCCAGAGCTGAAATCATCCAAATGATTCTAGTGAAGCTGTATGGAGTTTAAAAACACTTACCATCACTTACCATATTACCACATGACATCACAACGTGGAACAGAGTGTTTAAAAAATAAATAAATACAACTCAGCCTAAATATGCAGAGTTTGGGTGTGTTTGTGACAAGTAAATGACATTCTAACCTAGATCAGAAAATAGTATAGCCCTTTAAAAACATGTTTTTGAATGACAAAAAAAAAGTACTCAAAATGGCATCCATAAACAGGAAACTGGATCCTATTAATAACATGTTTGGCTGTATTTTGATTGATAATGTGATTCAAAATATAATTATATACAGTTTCAATTCAATTATGAAATTTGTATCAGCGTTGGCCTTGTTTTTTGCAGTTGGTTTTCCAGTTAAATCTGACTACTGACTATAGTGTAAGCAAGTTGTTGGGACAATATAGACAAATACAAATACCTTACCACAATTCCATAAGCTTAAGGGTATATCTAATTGTTGGGATATGTGTTCCTTGTATATTTCCCATCCTTCAGTGACCTGCTTGTAAATGTGAAAACCCAGAGGAACAAGATAACTGTAAAGAAATAAGCCTACATTTTGTACTTGTGCATAAACTTATCAGAAAACAATAGAGCGGGCAAAACAAAACTTGGTTTCTTAAGTGAATGAAAACTTATCTCTAAAGCTGAAGTAATACAAAGAAATAGTAAAAAGGATTTCTCTGTTTGAGGATTAATGATAAATCCCTTATTGCACCTCTAAAACCATTCCTCACACACTTTTTCTTTCTTGTTTCAACATTTATATTTATCTTGTGTCATTCTATTACTGCCAGATAATAAGGTCACTAAAACAGTGACCTTATGTTGACAGTGTCTTCCTGCTCTCGTGTGTCGCCTTGGAAACGGGCAGCCAATGGAGGCATGGATAAGAGAAAATCGTGCACTTCTGGCATTTACTGCTACATCACTGTCTAAACACTGCACAATATCAATATATTGTTTTATCCAGAAAATCCCAAAGCTATACAAGCATTCAGTTAGGTCAGTGGTTGTCAACAAATAGACCAAAAAGATGTTTAGTTTTCCAATAGTTTTAGGGTTAGGATCTTTGGAAAACTGACTTGATTTTGAAAGAAGTGTTTAATACATTTTGTTGCAAAGACTTTTCACAATTACATTTTTTTTTTTTTTTGCCTTACAATATTGCAACATGTTATTTTCAGTTGTAATAACTTAAGTTGAGTTGCAATCCACACACTGTGAACTCCTGTGAAAAGTGATGCTGATGTTAAAGACAAATCTGAACTATGTGGCGTGACATTGTAATATAAAAGCTATACTCGCTTCTGCAAATTCAATTTTCAGAGATCGCTATCTTGCTTTACTCACCGCACAATAAGGCGGACATGGGGGTGACATATTTTTATTTGAGTTATGAGCCTCGGGGTTGAGTACTAAACCAGAGTTAATGCAGCCTAACCTTGCTCTCGTCATTGAAGATGCCAACAATGTCAGTGCACTCAGTGATTTGAGGGTTTTTCAAAGTTAAAAGTGTCTGTACCCAGTTTTTCTTGGCGTAGTTGAGAAAAATTTGTTTTACCCCACTACATATATATTGTGTAAGCAGTTCTTGAGTTAGAAATGAGACCACTGTGTCCTGTCTGCATCTGCCTGCATCGCCAGGAAGCGTGTTACTTGTTAGAATTATCATGATGTGATAGCTAGGCCTGTCACGATACATACTAATAAGGATGATGTTAGATGGAACAATACTTTTTGGAGGTTGTGAGTACTTTTTCTTTGTACTGCTGGGAAAACTTTGGTTATTTTTATGTATAACGATGACATTTGAGCTGTAGAAGGTTGAACTTCTATGACTCATTGTAGATACAAACTAATTACTTAAGTGTTGCACTCAGCTTTTGCAGCTCTTTTTTTTTTTTTTTTTTTTTTTTTTTTTTTTTTACAATTTTGTACATTTACAATGCTTTTTGAGGGAAGTGAGAGATAACTTTTGACCACTGCAAACTGTAAAATAAAATAGTTGCGTTTTTCATGTTTTGTAGACTGTAAGAGTCAGGTACTGTGCCTTATATCACCTCTGCTGCCTTCTCTGCTGGTTAGGGCCCTTTCTCCAACTTGATGCATTTACCTCCAAACTGCTGTTGCTATCTGTGTATTGTTCCAGGGCATTGGTTGATTTATGTGTTTGTCTTTCTCTCTCTTCAGTTGGTGGGCTTCATCTACGCCTGCTATGTGGTCAAGCTCATCTCAGAGGAAGAAGACAGCTGTAAGTACCAATGACACTGAATACACACATACAGCCATGTAGTTGTTCAAGAAGATATATTTAATAATAATATACACTGATCAGTATGTGCATTTTGTTCATTGTCAATGGTCTAAAATTATAGCAGAAACAGATCCAGTGACATCCTGTTCCAGCTGATTCAGAGTGGCATTTTTACAGTAACAAGAATCGTTTCTTTTTTTTACACTTTTCATTTTTTTCTTTTTCTTTTTTTTCTTTTTTAACCATATTCGAATGACTCGTAATTCAAATTTTCCAAAGAATTGTGAGTAAGTACAAAGCTGTGGGGAAGGGGAATGGGAGAAGAGAAACCCGAGATTTTCTGATCATTCAAGCGTCAAAAGCAGGACAATACAGGATTACTCAAAATACAACTGTGAGCGAGTAACCTTGTGATGAGGGAACACTAGTACATACTGTATCTGCATCTTGGTTAAAAGCTCATAAAAGTCCAGTTTGGTATTCACTTTGTTGTGTAAGTTTCCATGGGCGCCGCCATCGTCATTCAGGATGTATTATTTTGCAAGGGGCGACCAACCTTGGCAGCAAATAAGTTCTATACGGACTGCAGAGCTGTTTTAAGCCTCCCAGAGAACAAACATAGTAACACTAACAGATTTTGAAAACATATATTGTTACAGTTATATATATATATATATATATATATATATATATATATATATATATATATATATATATATATATATATATATATATATATCTATATATATATATATATATATATATATATATATATATATGTATATATATGAACGATAATATTAATACTTAATGATACAATAATGTTAGATAATAATATCCCAGATAATCCCAGTAAACCGTTTTTTTAATTGACAGTATCATTAAAAGGCATGAGCTGCAACATGCATTATTATTATTACTATTATTAGTCGATACGAAAGACACTTATTCAACCTTTTACAGCTCAAATGTAACTGTACTACAACAAATGTAACTGTACTACAACAAAAATGCTCAAAATTTCCCTACTTTTACAAAAAAAAAAATGAAAACACGAGACAAAAAAATATATTGTTCCGGCTTTCATATATTGAATAAAGTTGATATAGTATTCGTGACAGACGTAATTTTACACAAACCAACCTACTTTATATGATATTTGAACTTTTCTCAAATTCTATCTTGAAATGAATAGGATTCCTGCTTAACCAAAGTGCCACTACAAAGAAAGTGGGGTTTAGTAGCATTTAGAGGCAAAAGTGGATAGGGCGGAATAAGGTCAACAAGGTCTGTTTGTTCTCAATCAGTAAGTTATTTTTTTTTTTTTTTTGTTAAACTATTTCAAGATCAAGTAATTTTTTGAGTTCAGCACGATACACACAAGCATTGATGTATTTCTGAAGTGAACAGTTTGTGTCAACATTATTGTAATGGCTGTGAAAATATCTTAATCTGCATACATATCCAAATATTGTTAGATTCCTAATCCCATTTTAAATTTATCCGTAATGAAAACGATCAAGAAGAACACCTCGGAATTAGCTTGAATTTGGATGGATGCCTGCTTCCCAGCGGCTACGGCTGAACTATAGCTGTTGACATTAGGTTGAGCCAGCAGTCAATTTGGAGAAGAGTTTGTAAAGTGGTTGTGGGCGGTTGTGTTGAGTTGTGAGGCGTGTGAAATGAAAAGTGTGAACTAAATCAAATCTGTTCCTGAGTTTTCTCCTGCTTTCCTCTCCTCGTCTCCTCGTGTCCTTTTAGCGTCTCTCTGATGTTGACGGAGTGACTGTGAATGAAGCCATTTTTGAGGCAGGGCCGTGACTGACAGGAAGACAGCTCCAGCAGCCCAACTTGGATCTTTTGAAATTACCCAGAAAGGAGGAGGACATGTTTTTAGGGGACGCATTTGAGTCATAGGTAGATACAGTTGGTTCAAATAGAAATTTCTTATGTAGGGTTGTAGACGGTTATACGTCAGTCAACAAATTTAATAAGTATTTTGAAAACTTGTGTCAGACAGTATTGGAACATAGTCTTTATGCATTCACTTGTGGTGTGTTCTGTCTGTCCAAATAAAATTATCTAGCATGAAATATCAAATGTATGCTTTGAGCTAAAAAACATATATTTGTCCAAAGCAATAGGAACTTAAAGTGCCAAGATGTAAGAGTGGAAAATTATTGCTGTTAAAAATGGACCAAAAACTTTCTTAGCCTTGCAGTGCTGTTAAATTGTTCAGTAAGTAGAATGAAAACGTTTAGGTAACGAGACCTATTGTGCTTGTGTCTGCCAGGCTATAGAGCTACAATCTATGACAACTCTGGATCATTATGGTATAATTTGCTCCGACGGATAGCTGCAGATCACGGTAGCAAGCAGCGGATTTTTTTTTCATTTGTACCAAAATGACTTTGCAGCACTGTGGAATCCTGCACGTATCACCGATTCAGAAAATAAAAAATTGGAGAAGTAAGTACACAGCAGTGGGCATATGCTGGTGGTGGTGAAAATGGGGATTGATCGGCAATATGGCGTCTTGAAAATAAGTGATTTAAGATTGTTCAAATGTGCACGAATCACTCCAAATACAGCTTTGGGTGAGTAAATGACGAGAGGCAACTATAAAATGGTTTAAAAGGTTAAAAACTCTGAAAAGTTGATTTTTGCAGAATAGGTCTACTTTAAATTATAATAAATGTAGCTTTGCTTTTTTCTTTGGCTGAGACACTGCACTGTGAGTGTAGGGGACTCTTTGCGAGCTCAGTTCAGAGATTGATAGAAAACAGAGAAAATCGCCTACTATATGACAGTACATATTGAATAAGACATATATCTAAACAACACTCAAATGAAATGAGTGAAATCAATGTGATAACCTTGTACTTATTGCCGCGGCTCTGTCAACATAACCATGATTGAGATGTGCACCTGGGGCCATGACTTGAGTTATTCCATTAAAGCAGACTAGACTATCACTGAGATCAATATCGAAGCATGTCTTATTCAGCACAGGAATCAGCATGCTCTTTGCCCCACACATTAATATTAATAGCTTATAAATGCATTCTGAATCCAGGGAACGACCCACCAATCCAACAAGTTCTCCGCTCGGGGAAAGGGACAGAGACTATAATACTGAAATTCTAATGTTAAATGTGAAATTCTGCAGTTTGCTCTTGGAAGACAATTCACAGTCTTAATCAAGGGCGTCCAACGTGTTCATCTGTCTTGATTTCAGACCTACAGGAAATTTTGTCTGGTCTCGTTCTAGTCCTGGTTACGTCCTGGCCTAGTACTGGTTTAATCCTGGTCTACTCTAGGTCTAGTGACAGAAGAAGTACTCCATTGTGTTACTTAAGTAAAAGTGCAGTTATGTAAGCAAAAAATTACTCAAGTAAAAGTCAAAATGAAAGTATTGCATGGAAAAATCTAGTCAAGTAAAAGTATTAAATTACCCATTTAAAGACCTGTTAAAGCTTCAAATGTAATGATTTCAATAAAGATTTCTGCTGAATTTGAAAATGTAGTAGAGTAGATAGTACAGATACTAGCTCTCATATGTAGTGAAGTGAAAGTAAAAAGGATTCACTTAAAAATGTACTGAAGTAAAGTACAGATATCTAGAAGTATAGTACTTTACTACTTTTACTTTGTTACATTCCACCACTGCCCAGATTTATTCTCAGTTTAGTCTCAATTTTGATTGTAGCAGATTTTACCATTGTAAAACACCCTAATAAGCAACTTTTGTAGTTAGTCCACCCTTTAACCACCCTATAATTTAACTTGAGTGGATACATTTTGAGAAATCTGAACCTACTAATTAAAATTTCACAGTTATTTTGTTTTTTTTTGTTAACATCAAAGGAACAAAACATGGTGTTGTATGCATGACTATAATTAACATGAATTTTAAAAAGTCCTCTTCATTGCATAAGTTCAAATGGAAATGAGCACACATGGTCTTATTTATTCTTTGATCCACAAGTCTTAACTGTCCACAGAAAAGCACTGATTGATAAGTGTAAAAATCTAATGCATACATGAATGGTACTCGCTTTAATATAAACGCTCTAACAAATTATTATGACTATCAAAGGTAAAACAAATATGAAACTCACTGTTCATAAGACAGATATTTTGCTACCAGTAAAGGGAGAGGGCCTAAAGGAAAGAAGATAATAGCTAATAAATGATTGGCAATATAAGCTTAAGTTAATTACTACAGAACACAGCTAAAAGTGTGTATGTTGTTAATGAGCATATCCATTTGTACTATAGACACAGACGCAAGTTCTTTTGAGTGACCATTAAGATAAAACATACCTGCAGGCTCGCAATTTGGCAGCAATTGCAATGAGGTGTCCAATTATCTGCCTAATTAACTCAAGTGTTACAATATGATGAAAAGTAAAGACAATTTGAATCCTTGTAATCTCGCCGCAAACATTAAAAACTCACTATCACGGGCTCATCTTTTAGCAACAAATCTAATTCCCCTCTTTTTCGATTGTAGCTATTGCAGCTTAAGCCATGGCTGTAGGAAAGCTGCTATAATGCATTCCTGTGGACTGAACAAGGACGTGTGTGTGGTGTGTATGGGTGAAGGAGCTTGAACCCACAGAGGAGCCATGAAGATTGTGAGTTGCTGAGAAAGCTAATTACGGTGATAATTATTCCGTCCGTGTGTGCGCTTGTGCAGGAGAGCGGTGTGGAGTGGCAGAGAGGGGGAGATTAATCATCATTTTCACTGCTGTGTCTGTCTCAGGGCTGCAGACAAGTCCCTATCAAATACACAGGTGCATAATCGGGGAACAAACAACACACACGGAGCTGAGCGGGAGGTAGATGCAGCAAAATATAAAGGCATGGTGTCAGGAGTATGCCATAGCTGTGGTGGCTTATAGACTCTAAGTATGCTATTAAATATTTATATATTGCTGTTGTTGTTGTTTATTTTTATACCAAATTTTAGTTTTACTTGTGATCTCTTTACAAAAATGGTTTGTAGTTTTTGGGAATATTTAATCGTACAGCTTAGAAAATATGCCTATACTGGTATAGTGATGGTTTTAAGGCACGGCAATGTAAACATAAAATACTATCAAAGTTTCAGCCATCATTATTTTTAGACATTTGGCTAAGCGAGCATTGGATCCACTATACTTTTGAACTTGTGCAGTGCACATGTAGCTTTATATTTATGGAAAGATTTCAGTGCATCATCAGCTCAATCCTTAGCAAGTGAAGGCCAGGACCCTCTCATTAAAACGATTTTCCCCCATACATTACTCAGGAGTTGCAAAAAGAAATGTTACCCACGTACCCATGAAATTAGAATTAGAAGAAAAGATTGTGGTTTTAAATGTCATAAACTTGACCTATCTGTGTCCCCAGATATGAGGCAAACATGTTACATTGGACCAAAACATTGGACCTGAGGTTCCATTCATCCATGTTATAATTTGTGCAAGATGATTATCCAATCAGAAAGCAGAATGAGCCTCATGTGAGTCTCTCGTTTGGGTTACCAGTTTCAGTGCTGAAATCAAGTTAGTTTAAGCCTAAAAGGTCTTTCTCTGATCTGAAATTCTGGAAGTTCTGAGCTTTCATGTTAGGAAATGAGGAATGAGTAAATGAGGAAAAACTTGTATGTATCTCCTATGCATGTTAATGCACTGGCAGCACAGGTTCAGTTGGGATTGTCGTGCCTTTTTTAAAACTGCAAGTTACATACAATTCCTTTAAGATCCAAGCACGAAGAATAACAGCAGACAGAAAACTAGTTTTCTGGTTATTTGTGCATTTGAGTAGTTTGTAGATCAACTTGACCAAATACTTAGAACAATGTTTACAGCAATAGACTAACAGGTTGGAAAGTTATCATCTAATGAATGAGAATTGCCTTTGTCATCTCTCAAGTCTACTGGGTAGAATACAAACATTGAAAGTGCCATTTTTGTAACATTTCAGACACCGAATATGCTAATGAATAGTGAAATTGAAAATGCATTATGAGCATATTTTAATGAATCGGGCATAATTCAAAAGCACAAAGCCAAATTCCCAAATTCCCAGATTGTGCATTTTGGCCCATTGTCATTTTACGACTTGTCATTAGTTCTTCCCTCTGGAGAAGAACATCCCTCCCAAGCCATTCCTGAACAACACGTTTCCCTTCTTTAATGCATCTGTTCTCAGCGGAGGCGCGTTTTGGGGGGCTCCATTTTCTCTTGTTCAAAGGGTCGAGAGGGGGCTGTGCTCAGACTATTTGACTGCAGCATGAATCAGCAGGAAAACTCTTAGCGCTCACACCGGGCTACAATCTTAACAAAAGGATTCGCACAAAGACAGGAAGTATATCAAGCGTGGCCAATAGCTGGGTTTTGTCTGGTGGGAAAAACTGTAATGAAGCGAATGATCCTAAAACACAGCGCTGGTTAAACAGACAGACAGAGATGGGCTGTGTTGTCCCGGTGAGTTCTGTAATGGAGATTTCACACGCATACATTAAGAGGATAAAGCAGGAGAGATATGTGAGCTTTACTGGGAGGTGACAACAAAGAACTCTGAGTAAAGTTTAAAGCTCCATCATTATGTCCATTTGACTTTTCTGAGCTTTTAACCAACTTCTAATGATGTTTGCTCTTTAACCGCAACATAATTTGAGTAGTGTTTCGTTTCATTCATGTCTAAGTGTGTAATTATTTACAGTGTCTCCTTGGGAACTCAAAATTCTCTGTTTCAGCTGTGTTGAAACCAAGTACACTATTGCAGAAATTGTTCTGTCTGTCTGTTGGGTCGTCATGGTAATTAGCTATGCCACTAATAAGCCTTTTCAGTATTTATTACTAACCATTGTTGCCAGAAGAATGCAGCAGACATCAATTAGCAAACATCAGTTAAGTGAGAATAAAAGCTTTTTAAGGTTGAGATTAGCTATTATTGTCTCCGTATACAAAAATTTGCAATCTGCTTTTGACCCGTCCTTCAGCGCAGTTTGGGGCAAGGAGTCTGGAGCAGTGGGTGATACAGACCTCCAGATCTTGAGCTTGGCTTGGTCAGGATTACCTTAGCTGGAGGATTTTACATATGGTGCATGTTTTGGGTTGGGTGCATGGAGGAAACTCACCCAAACTCTACACAGAACCCAAACGTGCAAACTCTACACAGAACCTTTTATCGTCTCCAACCTGCTGAAATATTTAGTCACAAAATACTATGGTAAAGGGTTCCAGCGATGCCTTTCATAAAGCTTGAAAAGATATATGTAGTCGGTCTAACCATTAAGAATACTTCAACACTACTGCAATGTCTCCACTGAAAGGGTTTTTGGCCTGAACTCCAAAGCGCATTAGACTATGTAACAAATTAACACACTTTACTTTAAGCATATCCAACTGTTTGTACCTCAGATGCATCTTATTGGCAGGAGAAATATACTTGAGAAGTCACAATTTCTGTATTGTAGGCTTTATGACTTAAGATTGCTGCCAGTGGAGAGCAATTATGGAGTACTATAAATGAAACTCAGGATTTATATAGAGGACATGCTTATTGCTGTTCTTTGCATTTCGTCAACAGCGTACAATTTTATCCGTGACTCCTCCATGTATTGGCCAAATGTTCATTATCTACAGTCCCTATGGGTGAATGTCCTTATATGGCTGCAGGCTTTGACTGTCACTCTGCATTTAATCTTGGACAGTGACTTGCATATTCTCTATATTAATTGAATGCACAATGACTGCATATAGGTGGTCCTTTGTAATACCAGATGTCTTCTAAAACTATTGGGTACCACTTTATAATAACTACACATTAATTAGCCTAAGAAAACATGAAAAAAAACTTAATTCATAATGAACAAATTGTTTATTAAGAATGATTCAGCCTTAGTAACGACTTAATTAGAGGGCTAGGAGTTGAAGTTATGGTATTGATTAAGTAGTTAAGGATGTTTGTAATAAACTCTAGATCATTAGGAATTAAGTCTTTGTTGATACCATATTAAGGCTAATTAAAGTGTAGTAATTAGAAAATGTTACCAACTATTGCTTTAAGGATTTCTTCCATATACTGTCTATAGTCATTTGCTTGTATTTGTTGTGATCTATATGTCTTTTCTAAAATGCAGCAGTGTGCATATCTTCTCACTAAAGAAATTCAAACCGCCTGGCAGCATTAATTCTCCAAATTACCCACAATACAGTGCTTTTTACTGCGAGCTTGCTTAGTAGTAATTCACACGAACCGTGTTTGCTTACTAAGGTGTATATTTTAATTAGCCGGCATATTTTTGCCCATATCACCTTCTTCAAGCCCAGCCTAAGATCTAAGGAATCCATAAGAGCCCAATTATATTTTCACCACAACCATCGCCATGGTAATACCCCTCAGTCTCAACTGTTTCCTTCTTGTTTACCAGTATCACCGTAATGTATTGTGACTTTTATCTCAGCGATGACAGCTCCCACATTGTTCTTGATGTTACAAAATCTGGCTGAATAAATAGGGAAAAGTATGCCACTGATCAAGGCTAGGAAGTACTCTTTTATGAGACGGTGTGACATCAAAGTAAGGGGGAAGAAATGGTTTCCCAGCTTCAAAAGTCCACGTTGGCTGTCTGAAAATCTGGAAGGCAAACCACCTGCTGGCAGCTCACGGCGCGCAAACGTGTAGAGGCCTCCTAGATAATTTAGCAGTTAACAGTGTTCTGGGGGCTTAAATATATTGCTCCAAATGTCTCTGCTAAAAATAGAGCGGCAGAGATGTCTTCACTGATTGAAATAGAGATTGGGTACTAACTATGGGTGCATTTACTACACAGCCAGTAAAATCAGATGACTTGAATAATCATAATCAAACACAATAATTCTATCCCATTTTTATGCTGTGAGTTTATATCCCCAAGAGAAATCTGATTATCAAACACACCTGGTGATATCTGCCAGTTAATAGATTTTTAGAGTAACTGTAACATTTTAATATAACTCATCATTCATTTTCTCTTTCATTTTTGTCTTTGCCATAGTAATTTTGTCCTTTTTTGCATAATTTTCCTTGTCAAAACCTATACAGGGGTGAACAATCAGACAGAAATCAGATTACACACATCAGATATAACTGTTTCATGGCATTCCAATAAATCAGATTTTTGGTGTGTGTGAACATAACCAATGTTGTAGAAATCCCCATTGTATGAGGACACAGTCTAATGTATGCTGCTTTGTCTTTGTGTTTTTGTGCAGTTGATTTTATAGGAGGCTTCGATTCGTACGGGTACCAGGGGCCCCAGAAGACTTCCCATCTGCAGCTACAGCCCATGTACATGTAAAGTATTCATCAGTGTAATTATGCCATATAACACTGGCTCAGATCAATGGGTTTGCATTTGAAGCGAGGGTAAGGTAAGGTTAGTGGAGCAGAGAAGAGAGAAAATGCACACTTGAAAAATATAGTGAAAAAAAACACTTCATTACTGGCATTACTAGATCCTGTTCTAAAAGCCTCAAAATAAATGTACTTATATTTGACATTTAGCATAAGCCGTGGCAGAGTACAGAGTACAGGCATTGACTGATATGGGTTTTTTCATGGCCAACGGCGATACCAATTGTTTAGAATCCAGAGCAACTGATGGCCGATAATCTCTGCCGATATTTTGGGACCAATATGCAGAGCAGATTTTGGTTATTTTCCTCAAACCATGTCATTTAAATTAGCTACAAACAGCCTTTTTTACCACAAACCTATAAGAGAGCTGTGTAGTCACATTTTGTGCAGCTATCTCTTCATATTAAAGTATTAATATAATGCTTTGTGTGTATTTTTTAGGCAGCAGATCGAACAAAACAAAACATCGGCCTGTGCTGAAGATCTAAGACCGATAGCCGATACGCTAAAAAATGCAAATGTCAGTCTATCTCTATATAGTACACAAAACAAGCTTTTGTAAATCTATACATACACTCAAAAGATTAATGCATAGATATAAACACCTACTTCCTCTTAGTACATCAATGTAATTAAGAACTGCATCATACCCACAATATAGACTTCCATATCTGTGTAAACCCTCAGTCGTCCAGGTCTGATCCACAGCAAAAGACGACAACAAGTACGAGTTTGTCATCCCATATTCTATTTATTCGGCATAGAACTCTTGTCCAGCAACATGTGGACCTACATATAAATAGCTTTTGACACATATCACTGTTGTTATTGCTGCAAAACATGTACAGTGCAACAGTGCAATGTCCTTGTAACAGTTATTTTGGAGTGCGGCCCCGATTTCAGTCTGAAATAGAAGGGAGAGGGGCAGGTGATGTGGGAGGTGACGCCAGTACTGATGCAAGTGCTGGTGTCACCTAGTCAGTTCATTTCTGTGCAACATTAAATCATCTGAACTTTAAGAAGAATTTGACGTTAGCAATTAAGGGAAAAGAAAAACTCATAATGGGGGTCAAAAATTCAACAGACCCTTGCATAGGGAGGGCTTCTGTCTGCCATAACCTCGTCTATAAGCCAAGACAAAGATACCACCTAATAATTATAAAAATATAACAAGCACTGATTACAAATGGTGCTCAAGAGTAGATTTGACCTTCTGGTACATGAATTTCATTTACTGCTCATTTTCCCCACATCATTTGCAAATAAATTGAATATTTTATGTTTAAATGTTTGATAAGGGAATAATAAGTTGTAAGACAAGATAAGTACCTTCATTTGTCCCACAATGGGTAATTTACAGTGTTGCAACTCAGGAATCAAAACCTCGGATAAATAACTATTAAAAGACTTAAAAAACAATATACATAAAGGGGATGCATTACATAATTAAAAATATTTAAATTTGAAATATATTTTTGAAACCTAAACTGCAAAGTTAGATACATTTTGCCATATTTTACTTTTGTTTATTACTTATTGAATGGTGCAAATTGTCCCCATGGCTAGTTAGCTCATCATATTTTATTGCATAGTAAAACAATGGTCATATTATAATTTAGTTAACTTCTGAATAGTGCTTCCTGTTCTTTCTGCCATCACCTCCATACTTCCTCCTGTGTAATTGCTGCACTGAATTAAATCAATAGTGCTGATATTTAAAATGGAGACCAACTTCCTTTTAATCCTATGTAATTGTCATAGAACCATAGTGCAAGGACTACAACCGCAGGTCTGAAACTGTATTGTGAATTATGTAAGGTTTAAGGAGTGCGGTTGTGTCTGCATCTGGTTTGGAGTGCATTACTTATCTGCTCAAGGTCTCATCAGTGGTGACTTCTCAAGCATTATAGAAGGATCCTTCACAAGTTAAGTTGAAAAAGTGCTTTATCCTTGGCGGTTGTTGTTGAAACCGAAATGGATTTTGTAGTTTGCATCCTACAGTGGTACACAGTAGATCCTCGCTCGTCATGTAGTGATTTCCGAGACTGGAGGCATGGATTTCAATTTCACCGGGGGCTATTCTTAGAGTGGGGACGAGCCAATAGGAAATCATGAAATGCGCCTTGAGTCCGGGCTTAGGCGTCCCCCGCATCAATCTCACTGTCTGTCCAGAGAGGAGCTGTGCAGCCAGGCCAGATAATGAGCACGCTACTGATGTGCATGGGACAGCTGATCAATATGTGCTCTCATCAAGAGCAGAAGAAGTATCCCGAATCTCTGCACAAGTATTGAATGTGAAAGGATTGGGAGTTGCCATGTGGATACTTTGGGGGGCAGCAGTAGTGCTCAGTCCCTGCTAACTGCATTGCATATAGTCATTGTATCATTTGGCAAGACATTTCTCCCCATTACCAGTATAATTATGACTTTACAAGACATGTATTTTGCTTGTATTTTTTTGTTGTGAGCTTGAACCTGTGCCTGTATTGTTATTATACCCTACTCTAGAGCACGAATAGGGGGAATACATGTTCCAATCTGTACTCAAGAAGTGGATGTGAAGGAAATGGGATTGGCAGCAAATACTTCTTTTACTGGAAGGCAACAGTATTGGTTTAATCCCTGTACTGCATACAGCATTGTGTCTTTTGGACATTTCTCCATCTGCCTGTATAATTATGACTTTGTTAGACATTCTTTTGCTTGTAATTTTTGTCTCTTACAAACTGCATTATCATTGTACTCTTTAGAGCCAGCATATCTCCTAAGTGAAAGAAATTCAAAATGCAAGGCAATATAAAGGCTAAGCAAATTTGTATTCAAGTATAGAAAGTGAAGGGATAGCTAGCTCCCCTGTAGATACTAACTTTAACTTGGAGGCAACATGATGGTTCAATTCCCATTAAGTTCCCGCATTGTGTCATTTGGCAAGACACTTCCCTGTATGAACATGAGTTTGCTTGACCTTTTGCTTGGGTTTTTGTGGTGAGCGTGAACTAGTCTCTTAAAACCTGTCCCACCAGAATTATTCACTGCCATTTTGTCATTTGGCAAGACACTACATGCATCTTAACCTGGCTTATGCCAGACTGATATGTGTAGTATATGTTCTGCACATCAGTAAATCAATCTGGGGTGGCTCTCGCTGAATCTGATTGGTTGAAATGTCATGACTGTGAAACAAAACATCAAACAGCACAGAAATCTTCTATGTTCACAAATGCACAAAGTGCTTACCTTCCTCACGTTTTTCCTTATTGATGCTAAAATAGGCTGAAATACATCTGTCAGGGTTGCCATGCTTTTTTTGGTTTGATTGGGCGCTTGGCCTTTGGATTCTGCACAAACCTCTATGGCACTTTGTCACTGGTCCATCGCCCAATTAGCCTTACATCGGGAGTCTCTCAAGATGGATTCTCATGAGTTTGTTAACTCACAAATATCGCGAGAATTCATCTTGCTGTGTGAAGTTATACACATAGGACTGTATAAATACATTATAGTAACTTGTCAGTGAATAATAAAGGATAGTATAGTGTGTTATAAAGTGTAGTATAAATGGAAAGAATATTAATACTAACTATTAATATCGTCGAACTTGAGTTGCCATCAAGGTCAAAAGTACAAAGCAAATTTGGCATATTCCACATAAATTAACGACTAAATTATATTACATTTAAAATCAGTATAATTAGTATTGACATTTTTTATAGAAAGTGGAATTACAGCACAAATATAGCGTAATTCAATTTGACAGCTAACACAAAATGTTAGGACATACAAAAAAACAGTAGTCACAATAATAGAATGTGTTTAGTTTCAACCTCTGATACATTTATGGTGTTATATTGAATTCACATTGCATTTTACACAATAACTTTTGACTTTGTATCAAAAGATTTGTGAATAAGAGAAACTGAGGTCAGAATATAAAGAGCTAAAGGAGAGAAACACGGAGTGATGGATGAACCTTGGGCCTAAACAAAGCCCAATAAAGGGGTGTTGTGTAGTTTTATGTGTCCCCTGTGAAAAACACAACATAGATCATAAATCATATACTCAGTGAGATAATAGACGCACTCTCTCTGCCCACACAAATATGGCCGACCCGACCCGACATGTGATCTGATGGACAGCTTATGTAGCAAACCACACTCTAAAAAATCCCTCAAACACCATCAATATGCTATCATTGTTCCCCAGCTGTTTCCCCCATGCGCTCCTGTTTATTGGCTCAGGCCAGAGGGACCAATAAAAGGCATCAGCTGCACCATCCCAAAGGAGAACGGAAAAGCCTCTGTTACCGAGGCAAACTCGCTCCCACCCACACACACGCTACGCACAAAATAACTTCACGACAATTACCGCAGGCAGGATTTGTAACAATATGCACTTGTTTCTCTAGAACATAAAACTCCACTTATTAGTGACCTTAAAGGAAAGTTGCTACTATAAAAATAAAATAAAATACAGCTACAGAAAAACAGTGCTAAAGAGAAGTGACTCAATTATTTTGGAGAAAACTTTTGCCCAGTTTTTTTGCCTAATGTTTTTTTACAATTGAGAACAATCTCCATGATGTAAATGAGAAGTAGATCCAAAGCACTACAAAAATGCCATGTCAATTTTATGTTTAAAGCCCTCCTGTGTAACATTTCAAATAGGCAAAAAATATTTTCATTATCACATTTTTATTGACAAAGAGAGCTGTGTCTCTTCCACATACCTGACTCTCGTACTTAAACTTTAAGGTTTAAAGCAGACCAATTGTTCAAAATTGGCAATGTTGTTTCTCCTTCTCATTTACCCTCTCAAAGTTGTATTTGGAGTGATTCGTGCATGTTAGAGCTTATTTTCAAGACACCATATTGCCAATCAATACCTGTTTTCACTGCCACTGGCATATGCCCAGTGCTCTATACTTAGTTCGTTCTCCAATTTTATTTTCTCAGTCAGTGATACACGTAGGATTCGGCAGTGTCACATAGCTATTTTGGCATAAATGAAAAATAATCTGCTGCTCGCTGGCGTTATGTGCAGCTATCCAAGGAGGAGCTGTCAACTTCACACCTCTTTGCTGTGATGACGTTTACGGCAACATCAGCTCCTATTGGGCGCTGCAGTTTTCTAACACAGAAGTGAATGGACTTGCTTCTTTTACTAAGCAATTTTAGATAAATATTGAGATTTAAAACAGAATGAGTGACAGGTGTCGTAGATTATAACTATTTAGCAGGCTCAAGCAGAATATGCCTTCTTTAAGTTACACTTCTTTAAGGTACACTTTATTGTCCTCTGAATTTGACTCATCTCTCAATGCCACTGGGGCATCTACTCTGGAGCAGTGAGCAGTGAGGACTACAGCTCAGTGCTTGGGGAACCATCTCCATGTTCTTGTTGCTAGGCGGGGTCAGGACTACCTTAGCTGGAGGATTTGACATATTATGAATGTTTTGGGCTGGGCTGGGGGTTCATCACTTGCTTGATTCCTTTTCCCACAATGTTCCACTATATGATATATTTTTTAAAATACACATACAGCATTATTGGGTTAGTGAAGGTCTTAAAATCTCCCATCATACAACATATTGTTATATTTTTACATTATTGTATCCTGTATGCAGTCTTGGTCTCATATGTTATTAATGCATAACTATCCTCAAATAAGTACTACATAATTCTCAGGTACTTTATTTAGATCATGTTTTGTTTGAATAACTGAACCTACAGCTAGACCCTGCATCCCTTTTTCCTTTAAGATTCTGGAGGCAAACTGTTATCTTTTCTGCATCGTGAAGCAACCATCACAGGCTCATAATTTAGTTCTTGATTGTGACTAATGATTGGCTTCAAATGGTGAAAATGAGTAGGAAATTTTCCCCAATAAGCCCAGTCACTGAGAAAAGACATATTGACGTTGTGTAATTAAATGCTGGGTGAAAGCTAGGCCATCGGTCCCAATAAAACAGCTAGCATTTACAATGTGTCAACAGAGAAATTGATTGGTCGGTTGTAATATTTTCTGCTTTGAATCTTTACGATATGGTGGGCCTCATTATACTAAATGCAATCACACTCTTTCATCTCAGTCAGTCCTTAAGGCATACGGTATAAACTTAAGAATGCTAAAAGTAGATTTCTAAAGTAGGCGTTAAAATACACATTTACTGATGAGCTACAAATGATATTCCTCATTTATTTTACTTTATAAGGATGATTTTAATGCAGATCTATTTCAATTTCAAGTCATGTGAAATCAAACACTTGGAGCTCCTTAGGGATTATATTTGAGGTGGGTGATACAATATTAGCTTTGGTATTGACTGTAGAAGAACCAAGCTCACTTTTGAAGGTATATCAAAGAAGTAATGTTCTTGTGAGCGTAGTAGGCTTTCTTCAATGGTACCCTTTATGAAATAGCAAAGGAAATTGCTTTTAAGGGAGACAAAAGACACTAGATCAATACGGCTCTCCTGCACACAGAGTGAAAGAAGTTAGAAGCAACTTACATGTAAATGAACCATTGTAGTTTTTACATCAGATATTGTTGCCATTGTTCAAAAGGCATTAGTAATATATTTGTTAATCTGCTGCATATGGGATTTAAACAAAGGAAGCACTAATAAAGTCTCACTGTAGTCATTATTCATTCACTCAGTTGATGGTAAGCACTATGTAACTTTTCTGGTGTAGGGCCTGCCAGTTACAGGTCAGATCTGTGGAGAGGCAAGACCCACAAAATTTTCAGTATATTTTAGACTTAAAAACTAAATTAATGAAGATTAACACAATACTGCTGAACAATCTTGGCAGTAAAAAAAAACATAAAGACAAACTAGTGACAGACACCTCTACCAGAAAAGTTATAACGTGCCCTGGGGTAGACAGGAAGAAATCAGGTTGCCAATATGTGCCATTGGTTGCTCTGACCACGACGAACTTGCATAACACATTCACATTGGCCAAATGGGTGAAGTGTCTTGCCCAAGGAAGCAACAACACTATGTACTGGTGAGATGGGGTTTTGAACTGGTAGTAGAAGTGAGTAGAGTGAAAGTTAAAGTGGAGGAAGGAGATTAGAAGTCAATGAGTTTGTTGACAAACTTGAGCTGACTAACTTTATCTTGATTCTGAGTCTGCCTGTGTTTGTCTGTGCAGGTCAAAGTAACCCCAGCCTCCCATTGGACCTCTCAGTCACCACCGCTTAACATCCTGCTTCTGCTCCTTTTTTACCACGAGACTGAACAAAAAGTGAAGTGTACAACCCCCCACAGTGCTGACTTCTTCTGCTCCTCCTTTTGCTCTGTGTGCTGTGTGGTAAACTGGAGTCTGGCTGTATCCTGATGAAACACTGCCCCCTGTGGCCCAGACCTGGACACTGCACTTGGAGCCAGACCTGTTTTCTGCATTATGAAGGAGACCAAAGCTGGGAGGACACACATGGATTTTAGAGCTATAAATGTTAGTCAAGCCATCATTCAACAAAGCTTGTGAAATGTACAGTATTGGTATCTTGAGTGCAGATAAGCATGACCAAAGAGTTCAGACCTAACACACATGGACAATAAAAAAACAACGTTACATTGACAAATTCCTACAGATCAGAACAAATCAAGGAATGTCACCACTTTTCATCGCTGGACAAACTGGACAATATCTTCTGAATGTGAAAACTCATGCATGTACAGAAAGCAGACTCCATTGTTACTAATAATGTGAATCTTAACAATGTTTACAATAGGATTTTTGTCTGTCTTGTGGGAAGGAAACAGAGGAACAGAGGTGTCCCAGGATAGGACAGACCATAGGTTATGTGCTGCAGTGTCCCAAAAGCCTTGGGATATTCCCTGCCATATACTACACATTGTTTTCATTCAGTACAGGTATAGTGACAGTCTCAGTAGAGCTGTGGTTTAGTTCACAAGTTAAATTCTCAGCCTCTGTACACTACTAACATAATGCAAGTAACTAGACTCCTATGAACAAACTGGTGCAAGTAGAAAATACCCTCCCCAAATCGACAATCACAAAGTGGCCTGAATAATTGTTGACTGGAAGCGATGTTGTTAGAGAAAGTTGATTTTAGGGGTGTAATGGTACATGTAGTTTATCTGTCAAACATTTTTTAAATTTCCCTTTAGAAGTAAAATGTCCAATACGCATATAGGTAAATGTGGACAAACAAAAGTTATAGCTATCACAGATAAACTTGTATTGTAGTTCTGCAGTATTTTACAGTATTTAAATCCTAAAAATGTATTTGGTTTAGTTTTTTTTTTAATTTAATCTTGCTTACAACTCTTCTAACCACATTTTGTGCTATGTTGTAGCATTGAATATAGCTACATGGCCCAGCTAAATTACAATTATTTATTTATTTATTTATTTTGTGTATTTAATATAAATAGTATTTGTAATTAATTTATTATTTTTTGCACTTTTATCGTGTTCCATTACATCCCTATTTAATGCTATATGATAGTTGTGATCTTCCTGAACATATTTTAGTAAAATGGCTGCAAATATAAAGAGACTGAGCATCTTCCATTTTTAACCTGATTCCTAACTGTGAAGTGCCAACACCAGAATGACACGCTCTCCAGTATTAAATCCATTCATTGTGCATTCCATGTTTAAACCCATGATTACAAAGACATCTAGCCTGTCCATTTTTATGCAGCAAAAAACCTCCCAATGTAAAATGTGACTTTAGTTTATGTTGTGATCATCGGACCAAACATTCGAGGCCTTTTGTTTTTCAGCCAACTATGAAACTTCTTTACTGTGGAGGGAAAATCTTTATGGGACGGACTAAGGCATTTGACAAACTTGATCTCAAAATCCACCTTCCTCCACTCACTGTACGTGGCTTTATTTTATAACAGTTCAACGGGTCACATCTCTGGAGCAACAATCTACGAAACTATTACCAACGATCCCAAACGGCATTTGTGTGTTTGCATGAGATGTTCGGAAACCTATTTAATCTCATGCAGCGTGTGACTAGAAACTAGTTACTAAACGCTCCCTCAATGTGAACTCTGTGACTTTTTCTAGACTATACGTAACAGGAAATGTCTGCAAGAGTTAAAGGAGAAAATAGCTACTGTAAAAATCTGTAACTTTGAACTTCTAGACGTTTTTTAATCCACATGTGGCCGTGTTTACTGTTTTTTCTAGTCGACTAATTCCGTACGATGTTGTGTACGTAAGTGGGATGTTTTATTTCTTCTAAGTGTACAGTGCTTTTTGATAGGAGACAAGAAAGAGCAGAGAATTAGATGCACTATAGAAACATGTCATTCTATGTTGGAAGGCTGGAGAACAAACCAGCTGATTAATTTAACATTATTAATTTATATTTAAATTGTCAACAAAGACTGCACATTGCTTTTTAATAAATAAAGTGATTAAAGATGTCGTGTCTTTGTTTGATTGCAGTGGAAGAGGAGGTCACACACAGAGTCCATTACACATTTGCAGGTTTAATTAAAAAACAGTGGTGGCATTATGAGTTTAATTAGAATAAAAGGAATTAATTTACCCACTTTGAATAAAAGGTAAAAGTGAATGAAAATACTGCTGTAAATCGGTGTGCTTCATAAGAATAACATACACATAGGGGATTCATCAACATTTACTATAAGCTGTTTTGTTTGATTAAGGAGAAATACAAATCAAGGGCAGCTGCATTACAGAGAATACAGACTTCTGGGAAGCCTATAATTTGTGCACAAAATTAAGACTAATGTTCCTTTTAAGATGGACTGGACAGGATCCCTTCTTATTAAGAGAGAACATCTTGTCAGTCAAAAAGATGTTGTGTTTTAGTTTAAAATAGTCTGTATCTTGTATTGAAAGTTTGACAGTAATCACTGATTTCCCTGTATTTCTGTCAAGGGTCGGGACCTGATTCTTGCAGTACAATCATATCTTTGTTATGTGAGGTGACGTGTTTAAGAGGGACTGCAAGTTTTCTGCTTTGTCTTGAATGCTACACACTATTTCATAGACAACTTCATTCACTTACCAGACCCAAGTTACAGTTCACATTTGTGGAGAGGCTACCCCACTCACAGAGAGAATGCACGGTTTCCAAGGTATTTTTTGGGCAATAAAACATGTAATTAAATAAAAACTAGATAGAACTAGTATATGTTTAATTCCATACTGTGGAACATGGCCAGAAACCTCCATGGAGAGCAGCAAGTCAAGAGAAGTTACACAGTGTACATTCAAGCTCTTATGAATGAACAGCTGTTAGATGAATGACAAAACTTTAGCCCTTGGACTTTCATAAGGTCTTAAGCGCTCTAGAAAATCACTACTTTATATAGACCTAAGCTTTTACGAAACAAATCCAGCGTGGGGGCATTTACTCTTTTTAGGCAACGTGTCAATAAACATCAAGTCATGCATTTGTACGGCTGTTCTGAAGTGTGATTACAGCTTACAAAATCTTTGTTAATCTCTTTATTATGAGCTTTTTGAGTTAACACCCAGAGCATACAGACGGCTGAATACGGTGCTGATTAAATGTATAAATAATAGAGATGTCTGTGCCAGTGTCTTTGTAGAATTGGAAATAGTACATTTTGTAGGATGAGTGCAACATCTGCAGCTTCATTAAATTGATTTGGTTTCAAGTATCCCAGCTATTCACATTCTCATTTGTATATGTGAACAGACATTTAAAAAGGGGTTTGTGAAGTCATGCACTATCAATAGTTGGCTTACATTAAAGTCCGTGTCCTCCCTAAGGCTGTGGGCTGATTTGTAATTGCTCAACTGTTACTTAAATAGTCTATGTTAGTTTAAAGCTATTTTTATGACAAATTTCCACAGGTGACTGCTTAAAGTAGACCACTGGGAATATGGCAGGGCAAGCAGCTGAGAAGTCTAATTGTGTGTCTTTGCCTGACACATTGCCAACATTATTTCTTATTAAGAGGAAAAGAGGGCGCTTCACAGAGAGACAGTCTTCTCGTGGGATTCAGTCTTTCTTGTGAGTCCAACTTCAGGCCTGTATAGTTAAATTTTAATCAAGATAAGCAAACATCTTCAATAATAACTTTAACAGGGCTGTAGGCTCAAAAATGTATTTCTAATATATTGATTTCAGCACCTATGGGCCTGCGATGGGAGGTGGTAGAATCACTGGGCTAACTGGTGACAGACTTTTGATTATTGCAAAACACTGTATTTTTAGACTTATAGCTAAAAGTGCACAATGCAACTTCTGCCACCTGCTTGTTTCCATAAAGATGTTATTACATAGCCAGTAATGTTGCAAAGTATAGCTTTGAACTTATTTTCTTTCATGGAGATGTGCAGGTGATGCCATCAAGCCAAGTTACAGGTCACATCTGTGGAGAGGTGACCATGTTCCCAGTAAAAATGCATGTTTTTTCAATGTATTTTTGAACAATACACACATGCTTAAATTAAGAAATCCAAAATATGTATACTACCATACTGAGGAAGCATAGCATCTCTTAAAAGTATATGTCAGACAAATACCTTGGTAATATATATGGACTATACTTGGTCCAAATTTGAAACTGTAATACACGTAGTTAAAAATTAACCACCTCTGGCTGTCACAGAAAAAAGATATTTGCTTGTTGGCAATACACTGTTTAAAAAGTAAGAGGAGACGAGTGGGTGGTACTCTCATAGTGCTTAAAGGGAAATTTGAGAAAAAAGAAAAAAACTTTAACAAGTGGAAAAGTACACCATCCAAATACCAGGAGTTATACAGCTACAATAAAGGAACATAGTAGCTGTAAATAATAATTGATATAGACCTACCAGTGTTCTTCCCCCATCTGACCTCTTTTACAACAAATATCTAAGGAGTTGGCTATTCTGGCCTTCAAAGCGTGCACTGTTCATGTTGGCATTCTTCGTGAAAAACCAATTGAGCTGAGCCAGGACGAGAGAACTAATTACAGTTTGCCTGGCGCTCGTGTCATTAATGAGGAATTGTAACACAGCTAACAAGGCTTTTCACAGGCACTGGCCCAAATAGGCTCATTTGAAACACGCCAGCAGCCCTGAACTAAAAATGTATCCGTCCAATTTAATTTTACCCCGCTTTGTTGAAGTGTCACTTATGAGGTAAAGACTAAATGGGCTCCAGTAAAAAGAAGATAAAATGGGGGATTCTAAATGGATGTGATCACAACAGGGATGAACAGATATTAGTCTGACATTTGACATTATTAGAACAAATTGCAACAGCAGAATAAATTGTACTATTACTTATTATCCAAAAGACATCATAGCAAATGTTTTAGGTTATGTGTGAAGATTGCGTGTCACAAAGAAATGTGACAATCCTTTGATCTAAAATAATTTCTTATCTAATTTTCAACATTCATAAGGTTACATGTGTCATATAAGGTTATATTTCAGAGGTGCCCAAACTTTTTTTTATCGAGGGCCACATCTCAAAACATATTCGGAGAGGAGGGCCACAGACTGGTGATTAATGTAGTGCGGTGCTTTATACACAGCTTTAACAGCGCTGCTATATATTAATAACACTTGAATGACATTAAATTTAGGTCTGTATCACAATGCAATCTGATGTTTGAGGATATAGTGGTAGAAATAGTTTAATTTGCTGTAAAAAGTACTGGTTATGATCAATTGGGCCAGTTCAGCAGGAGACCTGAGGGCCAATAAAAACTGGTCTGAGGGCCGCATTTGGCCCGTGGGCCATAGTTGGGACACCCCTGCTATATTTCTTCTTTTTTTTTTTTTACCTACTGCAAATAAATGGTAGGCCTATTTAATCAATTGCTAAAATCACATTGCTACTTTGTGTATGACAAGAATGGGCAAAGATGCTAATAAATATCCAATTCTGTGCTAATTATAACCTAGGCATTGCCAGAGTCTTCCCCTGATGATTAACGATATGCCTGATACTATATCAAAGTAGTTAATATTATAGGCTAATGATTTCAAAAAAGAATAATCTACAGCTGACAGGCCAATGGTCACTGCTCTTCTGATGTAGCCTGCGCGTGTACAGTGACTTTCTAATTAGCTTGATTAAACGCAGGTGCCCATCTGCCAAGCTGCACGAGCGCACTCAGCCAGCAGCCTCCCCATTGGTCCGCCGCTGCGTGCTGCACGCTGACGCCGCACCCGGAAGCTGGCGGCTACCTGCTTTGTTATGTTTTGGTCGGAGTTGAACTAGAGGCAGCGAGAGCGTGGTGAGAGCGGCACAGGACCTCTCATTAAATGGGGCGAGCTCTACCGGGCATGGAAGATGAAGGACCCATAGCTGCTCAGTCTGCAATGCCGAGTTTTATCAGCAGTTTCGAGGACGGGAGGGCCAAATTGTCCCGCAATCTGTCGAGTGAAACTTCCTTCTCCGATGCCAGAGTTGAGCGATCGGTGATTGATGTGAGCGGCCGTGTCACCGTGTCGGACTCACAGCTGTCCTCCGTGGAGCTGGACGGGGGCACGGAGGAGCGTATAAGCGAGGAGGACAAGGATGCGGAGGGGAACAACAACAACAACTGCAACAGCGGCGGACCAGGCGGGGAGAAGCGCAGGGCCAGCGCAGTGGAAATAATACTGAGGAGAAATTTCGGAACCGTCTCTAAATCCCCATCACTTTGTCTAAATGTTTGCACTCGGACGCCGTGTGAACCAGAAGGTGATAACCACCAAAGAAACACTACAACGAGCGGAGATGGGATTGGGAATGAGAAAAAGTCGAGTGAGGAAACGGGCGAACCGGCTGTGAAAAACGAACACACCCTGAGCGATACTGGGGACGTAAAAGAAGTTGGATTTGTTACAACTGAGTGCCATAATGTTAGTGATAATGATGGAAGCACATTAAGTTCAGTCGAGTCTATTAATACCAAAGAACATGTGTATTGCACTGTTTACTGCATTGCCAACGACAAAAACTTAAAAGATTATGATTTACCAAACCACTCAAGCGAAACTCTGGCTTTTCCTGACCATGAGGTGTACTCTGTTCCTCAATTGGAAATGGAAATGTACCCCAGTTCGAGCCCAGAGCCGGATCTGTACACTCTGGAAGACCTGGTGGATCCAATCGCAGACTTGTCCCACCGGCTTTCTATGGAGCAGGCCGGTGCAGAGACTACGGAGCATCTCTGCCGGGTGTGCCTGGAGTGGAAAACCATCCTACTCCTGCCCTGCTGTGGGATGGCAGTGTGCGAAGAGTGCCTGAGACTCTACGTCAGCTCGCAGGTTGGTGATGGGATGGGGCAGGCGTGGCATCCAAAATGCTCTCCCACAATAAAAAAGCTGGGTCAGTCTCCAGCTGGTGCCAATGTCCTTGCGCAATTACGCACGTACTGGGTTATCTTGGCCTACCTTGAGACAAGCACATGATGTTCTGAAATACCAACTTCTGAGATTACTGTAACTCTCTGTCTCTCTCTTTGAATTATCTATGTCACAAAACTCAATACTAAAACTGCAATACTACACTTCACACTTTTTATAGTTTAGGGTGGTGCTTCAAAAGTGTTGTTAGGTGGTTATACAGCCTACAGTTCAAATAATAATAAATGCCATATTGAATCTAGGGCATTGCACAGTTCTTCATTTTAACAGGAAGTAGATTTTGATAATAATATTTGTATTAAGAATAATGCAGGAACAATAAATAAAGGTACCAAATTACTCAGCAAAAAGTCATTATCATACCACAGCATAACTAAATCAGGATTATACAGTTTTATAATTGTACTGCCACATTTACGTAGCTTGTTCTCTTGTTTATCCCACAGTTAATCTAAATATAACACGGCCTACATTCCAATAAGCATCAGTCATTGATATTGTGGTAAAAATGCTGGTCTAAAACATTACACAGCAAATTTGACTATGCACAATATGGAACAATACAGTTAAAGTGTTTTGCTATATATGTATTTTAAAAATCACTTGTGACACCTATCGATTACCTGTCCATCCAGACAAGATAATTAATAATAGATAAGGCTTTTACTGCCGTTTATCATCTATCATAGAACTAAGCACTCTGAGTTTTGGGGCATGTTGCCAAATGCTGTTTCTAACCATTGTGTAAGTGCACTAGGGCGGCCATTTTTCTCCCTAAGTGCCTTGTCATTGAGGTGGTTCAAGTCTGCAGTCTTCTGGTCTGAGGGCTTTTTGATGAATGTTCTAATGTCTGACTAGTTTGAAAGCTGCACTCTTGCATTTTGTCTAGGGAGGATATAAAGTCACTCTATTGCACCTTTTATCTCATAGCATCTTTATGTCTGATTGCGAGGCTAGAAAAAGGACATGAAACGGTAGACTCTTTAGATAAGCTCTGTGAATGAGATAACACTTAGCTAAACTGTCCTGTGGAGGTGGAATGATTTTATCCCTTAATGTATTTCAATCCTATTTTGGGATAAGCACAGCAGCTGTTAAGAGTCACATTTAAAGACAGATCATGCAGAGCTGTAATTCTCCACAGATATGGTCCATGTTTTACTATTAAATGCATCACTGTAGTGTAATGCTGCAGTTCCATCATAAGTCAAACAGTCAGTCGAACACAAACTGACTCCAGTTTCCTGT
Organism: Periophthalmus modestus; assembly: GCA_019594935.1. Classification (NCBI taxonomy): domain Eukaryota; kingdom Metazoa; phylum Chordata; class Actinopteri; order Gobiiformes; family Gobiidae; genus Periophthalmus; species Periophthalmus modestus. Next base: position 11,567,920 of record JAIEZT010001328.1, read on the forward strand.
AATATGGGCTCAAATAGTAGGAAGGACAGCAGTGGGTCTGACACGTGCATTCAGAGAGCTCAGGTGCCAGTGGGGCGACCAGTTCAACCAGTCTGCGGTCATCAATGTGTTGTGGCAACAATACCAATGCAGCTCCAGTGTCTGAGCAGCAGGATTCTTTTCAATATCATGTAATGTCCTTTTACCGAGAGTGTGAATGTGTCCTGGGTGTAACTCTATCTGACGGGGATGTGTTCTGCTTTCTTACACTGTGCTATGGATGTGTATGTTTGTGTGTCGGTGTAACTGGTCCCACTGGGTCTGGTGCACAAAGAATGTCAAAAGAGAAAGTTTGAAAAGGAAAGAAAACTGCATTCCCAAGAGGATGTTGGTGTCCCTAAATGTTCTTAAACTGCAAAGCAATGTAGTTAATTTAAACAAAATACTGAATAGGACAGGTGGTGGCCTCAATCACACATCTGTTGCTGCACAATGCATGAGTACGGCTAGAATGATTAATTCAAAGAAGTGGTGCAGAAGTTGTCGTATGCTTAAAACTTTCAGCCTGTTGTTGTTCACTGTTTAGAAGGTCCATAGGCAGTTTGACATTCCCCTGAACACTAACAAAAAATACACAAACCGTCAATTTAACGTAATATAATTGCAGTTCAAAGGTTTTCCAACACCAAGATGAGCACAGGAATTTACTTTCAAGGAACTAAACTAAACTAAATGGGATTATACTTGAAATGTATGTATAACACAAGGGACAAAATGCCCTTTCTGTGGCTCAGTAATTCAAAAACATTGGCATTTTCTTGTCATTTATTTTATATTGAAACATGAACTTGAAATGTTGAGGACTTTTCAATATAAAGTGTCATTCTCTCTCATTGGTAAAATACATCCTAATCCAATTTGTAAAATGAGCACTAGTTTTATTTTTAACATATAATAAGCAATTTATTTTGTTATTATACTTTACTCTTCTACTTGTATTCAATCTCTGAAATGTTCAGGTGCAAATGGCCAAAACCTTTGTGAGCTGCCCGAGCCCAGAGTGCAGTGGTTTCCTGGAGGAGGGGCTGCTGTTGTCCCTTCTGACCAGTGAGGAAGTGGCCCGGTATCGATACTTTCTGGAACTGAGTCAACTGGACTCTAGCACCAAACCCTGCCCCCAATGCAACCACTTCACATCGCTCAAGAATCACACCCCCAACCGGTCCGAGCACAAATACAAGGTATGACTTTACTTAGTGTGGGTTAGATAGTCTTTCTATTGTGGATCTTTATTACACACACATTTATTTCTTATTCTATTTATTAACATCACCGTACAATTTTTATCACTTTTGTATGGGAAGGCCTGCTGTTTTAGCCCTTATTGCCACTAGTTGAATTTTAATCATTATTACAGTAATTGTTCCACTCAATTACAAAAATGGTGCCAGAGGAAAAAGGAAATTCTAAATGGGACTTGTATGTAAACCCACTTATTTTAGCTTGCACTATACATGGCTGATAAATGTATTATCTAGTCTTCCTTGGCAAGTTACCTTTTATAATACATACGTAATTGCTTCAGCATTACAATCATTATTGTATATTTTTAAAGGTTTTGGCTTGTTTATATAATGTGCTTTTTATATTGCACAGATTCAGTGTGAGAGTTGCCAGTTCTTGTGGTGCTTCAAATGTCACGCTCCTTGGCACAACGGTCTGAAGTGCCGTGAATACAGGAAAGGAGACAAGCTGCTCCGAACGTGGGCCAGTGTCATCGAGCACGGCCAAAGGAATGCGCAGAAATGTCCGCAGTGCAAGGTAAGACCACAGCGTATAGCCTGTGTAGTGTTGTCTTTCTGTTTGCCCACAAGCTTAGCAGGTATAGGTGTGTGGCAATAAGAACGCATGATGAAGATTAGGATCAGTGGAGATGGAGAAATCAATGCGGGTTAGGAGGCCAGAGAGCAGAGATGTGTGATGGATGGAAAAGCAAAGAGAGGCAGAAGGACATACAGGAACAGGCCAATGCAGGTAATAGAAAAATGATGATGATTCCTTCAAAACCGTATCTGCTAGCTTTATGAACACAGCCCACCTCTTTCACTCCCATTATAACCAAGGAGACAATATCTAATTTAACAGGCACAACACGGGAGGAGGAAGACATAAATTACGCTAATTACCGGAATATGGAAACTGTTTGCTCACAGCAGCAAATGTTTCCCATCTGGGTTCATTTTGTAGCTCTGTTCCTCCATAAGCTTCTTTTGGAGAGGCACACAGAAGCATGTTGAAGCCAAGAAGCCTGCAAATTGGTGTCACGCTGGGTTTAGCTGAAAAGGGAGAGTTGAACTTAAGGCACGGTCGACAGCAGAGGCACAGCAGCAGCCCCGGTGGCAAAGATCTATAGAGTGTAGTGTGGCAGTAGAAGAGCAGCTCAGAATGATTTAGTGTGGAAAAATATGTGAATTTTAAATGGGCTCGAGTGCAGCAAACTCTACTCTGTGAATGCACAGTTGTTTTAGTAAACAAAATAGTAAATCGTTTGTAGAGGAACTCTTAGGAAACGGTAATAGTTGTGATGACGTTCACCTAAGGCTGCAAGGATCTAGTGATTTGTGAATTTAAAAACACACTATGTAACATTTCTGATGGAGTGTCCACGACCTACTTGTCTCCCTGGAGATGTTATTGCTTTGCCTGGAATGCTCCACATTATAGTGTTAAATGTATCGCATCAACATGGACACACCGCCAGACTAAGTGAGAGGTTAGTCAGATCAGTGGAGCAGTGACCTCGTTCGCAGTTAGATTTTTTTAGCAATATAAACACCTGCAGTTCAATAAGTGCAAGATAGATAAGTTTATTGTCATACCGTGAAACATTTCAGGCAAAAAATATATATCTTCAATGAGACAGGAAGGTGGCAAATACCAGAAAATGTACATTGTCCACCTTCACCCACCAACACCAACAGTGTATTTAGATAAAAATTGTATTATGTTTTGGGGTTTTTTATGATTTACTTTTTAAATTTTGTATTAGCCATCAACCTTCCCTACCCAGGGCACCCTATGTCTTCATTTTTACATTGCACAACATTTGAAAGGAATATGACATCTTTTCAGCATTAGCATTTAAGTAATACTGATATTGATGGGACCTGTTGTGTTTTACCTCTCATATAAAAGTATCACACCTTTGACCTTTTTGTGAATTTGACTGCCCTTCTATAAATGCAAACTAGTCAAAAAGTTACATGTGATTGTTTAACCAGTACAGTTTCTACTACTGTATGCAAATGTATTTGACTCCCATTTTCCTACAAACATTTGAAGCACAGAATTATTTTCCTGGAAACCTCTTGTATCTAATTCCTCATGTGAAAGACTATCATGGTTTTGTTTTTCTACAGATCCATATTCAGCGGACAGAGGGCTGTGATCACATGACCTGTGCGCAGTGTAACACAAACTTCTGTTACCGCTGTGGAGAGCGCTATAGACATTTACGGTTGGTTTATTTTACTTAAAGAGAAGTTATTTAGTTCAGTGTTTCTCAGTTTGTAGTATATGCTCCATAGTGGTGAGCCCTCTGCAGTTTGAGTATTTTTTATTATTTTTACATAGCAACAAGCCTAATATTTATGTTTTTGTCCTTCCTCAGGTTAATCATTTATTTGGAACTACCTTATCCATGGTTTAGTCTTATTTTAGGCCATGCTTAACCCAAATTTGTGCCTGGTATACTCTGGGTTAAATTCTGGTGGTATGCAGAAAGCTTAAGTTTAAGGTGGTACTTGAAAAATTTTCAGGGCCCAAATTACGTGATATTTTTGCATTTGTAGATTTTTCGGGGACCACACTTCTAACCTGAGTGTGTTTGGCTGCAAGTACCGCTATCTTCCTGGTAAACCCCATCTGAGGCGCTTTGTCAGGGGCTCTGTCTGCGGTGAGTTATTTAATAAGTTTTTCTGTTCCTCTTTCTCCGAATCTGAAGTTCTTGGAAATTGTAAAGCGATAGAAGATAGGTCCTCATCCAGCATATTTTAAATCAAAGGAGGCATTGAAGAACAAAATGCGTGTTATAGCTCATTAGATTGTACAGGATTTTTACTAAATGTTAAGGAATATTAACAGGAATACACCAAGGTATTGTATATCTACCAAGAATCCACACTGAATTCTAATTCTGTTCTGTTCATGTCCTCATGAAGGTTTTATAAGTTTTTGCAATGATGAAGATTCCAGTATTATATGATTCTTACAAAATATATTGAATTTCTAGCTTGCTATACCCTGCGCTTATAGCTGTAATCTGATGAAGACACTTTGTTTCTGTAACATCATCTCACTCCCTGAATAGTGAGACAAATGACTTGCCAAACTTGGGGACCTGTGTGTCTGAGCCTTGAGCAGATAGAATTACACAAGAAAAATGGAAAACTACTAAATGCAGAAGTCCTTTGATCAGTGATGCATGGCCCTCCTCCTGGACTACCACCTGTCACTGGGCTCCGCTTACTTGATGGATCTGATTAAGAAGTGCTCATGCATTCGATCGGGTTTGGATACAGATTATGTCAAAAGACATATATGAAATTATAATTTATTACTGTTCTGTTGCAGCAAGAATAATATCCATGTGTGATCATCTGCGTCATAGAGACAGCTTTGTAAAGAGCGTAAAGATGCTACAAAAGGGAATGTTCCACTAGCACTAAAACACTTGCCACTTCAGTTATGTAACATTTTGGAATGTTTTAATTTTTTTTTTAATGCTGAACAACCACTTCAATAACAGAGTGCCTCTTCAAATACATATTTTTATCACTGAAAACCAATTTTTGTTAACTTTTTCTGAAACATGTTTCTATATTTACAACAAAATCCTAAAAAATCCTAAAAACCTAACTAATATGTGTTAATGTGTTTATTTTACAGCTTCTAAGATACTGATAGCACCAGTGGTCATTGTGCTGGTGGTGGTGCTGGGAGCTCTTGCCCTCGTAATAGGTAATTATGTTAATTATCAACTCACATATAGCATATAAACTTAACTAAACATATAAAGGCATACCACAGACTCTGCAGATGGATAGAAATTCTTACTTCTACAAATTTGGTTATGGTGTTATATAAAACATGCACAACAACGCATGGAAATTATAGACTAAAGGAAGTTTTATTTATAAAGTGCATTTAATACAATAAGACCAGTAGCTCAACGTAAGGGATTTTAAAAACAAAAACATAATTCACATCACCATATTAAAATGTCAATAAAATAATAAATAGGTTAAAATATTTGAAAGAAAAAGTTGTAATAAAAAACTACTTTCTTTTTGCAGGTTTGGTGGTGTTCCCCATCTACTATTTGTCCAAAAAGAAAAAAAAGCAGCACTCTCAGGGTTCTGGACGCTGGATCTGAATCTCATCTGGTCTCCTGGCTCCTCTCACAGCTCATGGCCCTCGCAACAAACCACACCCCTCACAACAGACCACCCCCCTTCAAAACAGACCACACCCACACACCTCAGGGAGCTTCCATTCTGAGTCATCTTGAACGTCTCCCGCGTTCATGGAAGGTACAGGGTGAATACCGGCCTCTCAGGTAAAAACAGAGGCAGATTATAATTACTACTACTGCACAATTCAAGCCAAAGGGAAAGACTGCTATCTCTATACTGTTCAATGAACATAAATACTATATTGCTGACAGTTTTCAACCAGAGAGATCATTCAACACAGGATTTTATCAGGACATACTGTACTGTATTAAACTACAATGAATATCAAATCAGAAGACGAAACTACCAAAACCTTGCACATCACATGCTTTTGTTGCCGTACAAAAGGAGCTATTTGAAGACCGCCTGCCCAAAAGTTTAGAAGAACAATACACTTTTTATTTTGCCTCTTTCATTTAAAATCTTTTAAATCTATACAAAGTCCTTCATCCTTTAGCCCTGAGATCCAGTCCCTGTGCCCATGCCTCTGATGCCAAATGGCTTTATCTGAAATAAAAGAGCTACTGTGGCCAATGCAAAACATGTGGCCAAGATAGTTGTTACTGATTTTATTTTTGTTTTCAAGTATTTCTACAGGGTCTGTTTTTAACTGTAACAGCAGATTCAAATAGATCTGTTGATGGAAAAATTATTTTATGTAATGTATACATGTCAAGCAGCTAAGAGCGCTGTGGCTTTTGCAGTGAAAGGAAAAATCTTAGTTTATTTAGTGCCAGTAGTTTGTAACTCATTTACAGTAGTGAGTAGAGCATCAGTCTGAGGCAGTAAGCAGCAGATTTCGAGGAGCATTAAGGGTCTTGAAAGGTCTGTCTGGCTGCAGTCCACCTGCTGTCCACCATTATCCTCTGACCTCTCTCTCTGCTGCGTGGCTTCTCTGTCTCTTCCTCTCTGTGCCTTGGCCTCTGCTTCAGTGTGAGTGCTTCAGGACTGGTTCACTGATGACCTCCTTAGAGAGCAGGGGAACACAGGGCTCAGCTCAGAGGCACATCAGCTGCTGGAGCCACTGCTGCCACTGTCATGTAGTGAGAGCTTGGATCTCCACCAAACGCAAGAATGTGCATCTCCGTATATTATGTTTTGCAGTGACATTAAACACAACAATAGTGATCTTTAGACCGCTTCAATAACAATACACTTAGTTTTTTTCTGAATCTGATGAGGAAATACTGAGTTAAAACCAGAACTACAGAAACAGAGGAACAAGCAGTAACTGCATGCATATTGCATATTGTACTTTGCAGTGCCATTAGTTTTGCTTTACAAAAAACAAGACATTTTACAATGAGCTGGAACACCCAGCGCTCTGCAGAGTCTATGCTGTGTGTGAGACGAAATGACTCGGGGATCGAATACTCTCAGGGAGTTGGTGTTCTCTCTCCACAAAGCTCTCCATCTGCATCATTGTGCTGCAAACATGCAGTTTTTAAATGTTTCCCAGTGCTTTTGCCAGAGCTGTGTAACAGCCAGCCCAGGAAGTAAAACTCTGAATCACTGCAGTGTCAAAAATAAGTTTAGTCAATGTTTTGTGTTTGCTTATCTCTACCTAAAATTACTGCAACACATTTCTGATCAGGCCAAATGGGTAAATATTTTATAGGTCCACTCAATATGGTTGTGTGTTTATATGGAACTTGAACATTTTAAGTATGTTGCCGACCATGTTATGACATGGTGCACTACAGGGTCATGTTTAGCACCACTTTATTGGAATCACAAGTACCATTACACAAATGTGATTTCTAATTTTAATGTGTCCATAATCCCCGCCCTGTCAATATGAAGATGCTGCTGTTATGCAACCACACAGAATGCCTAAGAAGCTGATCCAAACATCTAACTTTTATGTTACTGCCTTTTTTGTGAATGTATTACAAAAGCACAGAAATATGTAGTGCTTAATGCTTTGTACATGGTTAAAATAAGTAATTAGTCATCTACAGTCAGTGACTAAATGACATACTGTATACCGGTAAGTTACTGGTGTGTTACTGATGAATAATGACTCTCGACCCTCAGATAATTATTTACTGATAAATTTAAATGTCTACTTTTGCCATGCACTATTTTTATTTAACAATGTATGAAAATAAAATATCCTAATGTCAAAAACGTTTTTTATCTCCATTTTATGTAATTATTACGAATGTTGAGACATGAAATGAAGACATAAACCCAGATGTTAGTAGAGCCATACTGTTTTACTGCAACTGTAACTTTTGCAGTTTGTCAGCAGATGTCATAATTGCACAACAATTTATTTTCTTTTCCACTGAAACAGAAAACTGAAATGAAAATGAAAGCAGATTTAGAATATATTACAGATTAAATAGGCAAAAACACTTATCCTTTATATTTACGTAGGAAAATGCTTAGTTCCCATCAGAAGGTGGTATGGCTGTATAGTTTATCGTTACATACAATTAAGATAAAGGCTTGACTTGTTTAAATTACTGTATGCCTAACTGGTTTGTATTGTACGGGTAAGGAAAATATCCAGGGGGCGCGTTAATAAATTACGGTAAAACTACTGATTGGTCAATGCTGGAAGCCCCTCCCTTGAACTGACCCAGCGCGTGACATCCGAAGAAACCCGAGTAAACCCGGAGCGAGCCGACTCCCGGTGCGGCGCGTGTCATCCACCTTGGCTGTCCCCAGAGACGCACCTGGCCGTTGCTGATGGAAACCCGACAACAAGGTGAGTTATTATCAGATAACGGGATCTCTTTAACTATACATTTATACTATGAGTGTATGTTTACGTGCCTGTTCGGCTACTTGTTCAGTCTGCTCCTGGACTGTGCTTAAGCTACTGACCGCAAAGCCAATATTGATTCGTAGGAAATAAGTTGAAGAGTGTAGTGTGCGCTTCGCATGCCTGCACACCGGGCGGATGCATTGGATTACCCACTTTTTGTGCATTACTTACTGCCACTTTTAATTCGAGCCTCTACTGTAAAAGAAATGTGGCCATGTTCAGCCTAGAGTTGTTTCATGCCTTTTACAGTTGCAAGACAACGGGGAAACTTGAGGTCTACCTGCGCACTGGATCCAATTTTCTGTCCAATTTAAAAGTCCAAAACCTACTAAACTTTTGAGCAACTCACAGAAATAGTGCAATGAAATGTTGTAAAGTCATGCCATCTGTTAACTGCACAGTAAAGATTAAAAAAAAGTGTTTACATAGGTGGATGGTTGCTTTAATTTGCATTCCTGGTTCAGTTGCACTGCGCACCTGTTAAATAGTTAACAAGAAGCCAGTGACGCATGACATAGACTATAGCTACTACAACTGCAGTGTGGATTCAGATAGACTAGTAGACCTAGATGAGTGCCTATAGCAAAATGCATATTATGAGATGAAGGTAGTGTAGAAGAAATGTTTAGGCTAATGTTTATGAATTTATGACATGGGAGTTACTGTACAGTATTTTGGTTTAGTCTCAATTGATTTTGCAGCCATATGACCATCCCTGGGGCTCTGATTTAGCATAGGCACATGACCACAGGCCAAATGGGAATCTTGTGACCTGAGGTATTCCAACAATGGACACTAGAAGAAGAGGCACTTTGATGCATAGGTTATACTAACACTAAAGTTATTACAAGTATATGAACTCATAAGTGCTGTATCTCTTCCTTAAAAACTGCATGGACTACAGCCTGCACATCAGTACATCCAAATGAGACTGTGTATGTTGTCAACAGTGGTGGTCCTAAAATAGCACAGGTCCTAAAATAGCACAGGATGGTGTAATGGCATCCATACTTTTGGGATTACTAGACTCATTGTTTCAAAAGTGGCAAAGTTAGTGAGAAGATCTTTGGTAAGCTTTTTGAAAAACAGGAATGCTGGGTTTCTTGTTCATCTGCCAAGCCATTGTGGGTCAGACGTCAGATATCCTGTTCCTTAAAAGTGCATAGTCAGATAAAACGGCCACAAAAAGACGTGTGTGTGTGCGCCAGAAGTGGGTAGTAGTGGTGTGTTTGCCTCACTGCAGAGCAGTACTCCAGGGTCCTGAGTGAAGCCGTGCTGGACTGGGCTAGCATGGGTCCTGACGGAGAATGGGTGAATTCTGACCCACACGAGGGACCACAGGGTAAGACTGGACCAAAAGAGTAATAAACCAAATCTACTCTTCCCACCTATGTACTCACCGCTGCACAGGTCAGTCCCACTGGTGACAAAGGGGGTTGCCAAAGCAACATTTTTAATTATCATATTTTATTCCAGGCAGGATTTGTGGGGAAAAGTATTTGTTTAATTTGGTTAATTGAGTTGTGAGCAGAGGTAGGCCATTTACATTTTTTGTATTTGCAAAAGTGAAGAATATTTGTAATATTTGCTTAAGTAGAATTTCATACAGAATGATAATATTGTAAAATTGAGGTGGAGGAGGAGGATAGGTCAGAAATGTGTTCTCCTCCACAGTCTCGCATCACTGAACTCAATGCCCCAGCAATGAGAGAGGCTTCATCATTTCAGTCTTTCAAAGTAAATGTGAAAAAGTAGCAATTCACTAAAAAGTATAGAATTGTGTATTTGTATTTCAGGCATGTGAGGACAGTGCTTAATTTCTAAATCAGTAGCTACTGGAACACTTGGACTGGGGTCATGTGTTGGGGGGATCATTATAATTTTATTATTTTTAGATAGTTTACAGATTCTCCAAAATCCTTCCAGGTTCCTTAATCCCCAAAAAATCAAGAAAAGAGGGAACATGTTCCTGCAAATTAATGATAAAATTAAGCCCTCTACAGGGAGCCTCCTTCACTTGTGGGACGTCCTGTGAAGGCAGAGTAGATTTGGGGAGCTGTGTGCTGTGAAGAGTGAAGTTTCAGCAGCGCTTTGCATTTTGGGTAATTGTTTCTGGAGATGTGTGTATCAGGAATGATTTTGCTTGGATATTGTCAGTAAATATAGCTTTCTAAAATACTGTAGTTATATATTGACACTTAAGAAGTTACAACAGCGGAAGTCCAAATTAAAAGAGAGCTTGCATCAGGAACAGCCTGAGTGAAAGTCTATGACTTTTATTTGCACATCTGCTCATGCAAAGAGATGTATGTATTGCTGACAAGACCTAAACAACATCCGTAAAGAATGTCCTGCTATTGCTAACTGACTAAACCAAAAAAAAAAAATCAATGACATAATGCTTTGCTTGTTCATCTGAATCAACTTTTGTCTTGCATATGTAGCCATGTTACGGAACTTTTCTGGTGGAGGGACACCACACCACCGGAACATGCTGATCTCTATTGAGATTTAATTTCTTTCCACAGCATGGCATTAAATTTATCTCTATGGACACAAGTCAGACAGGTCAGATCTGTGGAGCAATGACCCCGCTCACAATAAGAATGTATGTTTTTCAAGTTGTTTGTTTTTTTTTTTTAATCAGTTTAAACACCATGAATAAACACCAGATATATGCTTAATTCAACACTGTGGAATATAACATCTCCATCAGAAAAGATAACTAGTGCACTTTAAATATTGCTTGTTTGACACTAAGCATGTTTTAAAACAATGGCTTTGCTCAGGATTAAATCACAAGGAGGCAGTTCCCAATGGGGATCTGTGGACAGAGGCAGGTGCAGAGGCAGGTGCAGAGGGGCCGCCATGGGGACAGACACCACAGCACTGGTACATGTCCTACACCTGGGACATGCAACTGGACAGTCCAGGTGAACAGGGACAGAGGGGGCAGGTAGAGCCAATGTAGTCCAACCTTTACCAACTAGTTCATAATAAACTCTTGGCAGGACATAAACCATTAGCCTGTAGAGGAGATGCTAGTTGTGCACAGTTAGAAATATAGACTAGATTTTACCAAGCTCACAGAGGAGAACCACTTGTGATTCTCACACTGATTCCATGTTACGCTTTAGCTGCCACATCGATGTCCTGTTCCTTAGCATTCCCTGTATATCTTTAGTGATGCCAAAGCAGCACATCAAATCAGTTATCTCCTCTCCCACAGCCCCATGTGCCATTTCAAATATTTCTTGGCTCTGAAAAAAAGTTATGTTGAATACTGTTAGTCATATCTTTAACACACTGGGCTTTCTGTTAACATGCATCATGTGACCCCTGGTAGCCTACATATAGAAAAAACATGTTCAGAATATAAGACCTACGTCAAAACTACTATAATCTACTGTAATTATAACTCATTGTAAAAACAGTTCAATCAGTCTTACAGTGTAACCTTTCAAATAATGATATAAAAACTACTCATTTCTGTAAATAATTCTCAATTATATGTCATTTAACTACATTTATACGTCATTTTACTACAAAATGGGAAAATGTCTACTACTCTTAACAATGAAAGCTGTATTTCCCTAACGTCATGTGATGTGAGAAATAGTTCCCTCTTTAGTTCTCATGCATGACCTGATTATTGCACTGCTGTACTTGTGAATCTAGTCTGCTTGGAGTGGCTTAGAAAGGGTTAAACTACATATTGACTTGTACTAACCTGATTTTGTCTCATTCTGCTGTATGTGAAGACAGAGGACATCTAAGTGCAGGTATGTCCTTGATAGCCCATAGTATTTACATTTCTAGTTGGCACATACTAGTACAACTGTTCCTGCATATTTGCCCTTGAAATACTTATTTCATTCATCACTCTTGCCTTTTGCCGGATGTGGTAATGAAAGCAACATAGTTTACTATGCTAACTGCTGTTTACTGTCAACTGCATAGCTCTATTCATTTCATATGTTTCAGCTTGTATTACCTTAATTCTTGTTTTCTGGTGGCTTTTACCTTTGTTTTATGTAACTACATGTTGTTCTTTCAGCTGCTATCTTGATCAATGATCTTTTTGTGTAGGCCTACCTTGAAAAAAATAGTCCTAATCTCAGTTATAATTTCCAGGTCAAATAAAAGGTAAATACTTATTGTATTTATTGTATTAACTAGAAACACTCACTCTCTTGCGCATTAAGTAATTTTTGATCCTCTAAAATGTGCATTAGATTTAATTTCTTTGAACTGGGGTTCTATCAAAATTTGCACACTTCCTAAGTGCAATTATTTGTCTGTGTCTTACACATTGAAACTACTTTTATTGTTTAGATGTGTTCTGTAAATTGTTAGTTGATCTTATTCTGACCTACCCACTTTTGCTGAAGTGGTGGCACTTCCAGTTAAGTGGGAATCTCATTTATTTCAATAGAGAATTTGGGAAAAGTTTTGCCACTAAAATTTGAAATTAAGTAGGTTAATTTGTGTAAAATGTTTAGTATTCCTGTGCACCAAGTCAACAACACACTGATTCTCTGGGAGGCTTTAAAACAGCTTTTTAGTGTGTAGACTACTACTATACAACTTGTTTGCTGTCAAGATCGACAGCCCGTGCAAAATAATACAACCCGAATGACAATGGTGGCAACTTCTGGAATAAGGTGGATTGGCCATACAGTAAGCAGTGTTAAATGAGGGTGAAGAGCAGGGAAAGACATTCAGCAATTTGTCAAGCCAAGAATCAAATCTGTCACAATAACATTTTGTAACACATTATTTAAGAATATAGATGATAAACGAAAATATTGAAACTAATTGATACCACTGACACAATAACCCTAAAGCAAGATCATCCCAAAAATTCTAAATGTACAATATGATTAAAAAATCTACAGCGAGTAATACAAGTTATTTATTCAACCGTGAGTTCAGATATAGTTCACATGTTATGGGAATACAGAAAAAGTACCCCAGATAAATATTGGAACCCCCAAAGATGATCTGTCACCTATTGAACGATAAATCAGTATACAGTAGTAATTATCATGACAGGCACATGGCAAGTGTTTTCAGTTCATTCATTCATTTTGTATTACTGGAGTTTTGTGTTGAGTCAGTACCGGACATAATCACCTGTAAGAGAATCCTGTAATCCAGTCCACCCTCGCACAGCAAAAGTCCCAGAAGGAGCATATTGCCTTGTACGTTTGTGTGTCATTGAGCAGGACCTTATAATCCAATGGTAATCCAGATTAGCACCCTTCACACTGCAACCATACATTACATAACCTTTGGACAGTCGTAAAGGCACTGGCAGACTGTCTGATTCCCAGGCAGTGGCAGAGAGACAAGGCTAATGCAGTGTTTAGACATCCACTCAGCTCAAGGTTGATCTGATTAACTGGAGGAAAGGTTGCAAGAAAATAACATCATCTAATCTAAAATAAAGGAACACATATTGCATAAATGTCAACGTACATCTTACAGTTAAGGTGAATAAAAGGAATTTATTATAAGGGTTAAAAGTGACACAAATTGGTTCATATTAGTCTGGAGTTGAGTAGTTTTGACTTGGTTTAGGTTGGGTTAATTGCTTATAAAAGCTAGGTTATTAAATTATTTCATGACATTTTGGGCTGGTTTTGAGATAATTTAGCTAGAAATATAAATAATAATACATCTGTCAAATGGCCAATGCCATTTTTCTTACCCCATTGTCAGCCAAGTTATCATGACCTAAGGAACAATGAAACAAGTCATCTACACATAAAAAGTCAAAAATCTAGATCCAGCTATTGAATAAATGGTAATGTAATAACTACTCAACATTAAGAACTGTACAATCTAGTCCTTTTTTCTGAACTTTGGATGTGTAGATCATCTCTTCATCATGAAAGCTGTTAGACATCTTAGGCAGCAATTTAATATGTTGTCTTCAAAGTGAATGCATTAGAAATACTTTTCAGTCAGTCAGTGAAAAGTAGCATGAGCAACAGAACAAGGGTGAACCGGACACTGACCAGAAAACTGGTCTATGGAACAGAAAACAGACTTACATAGGTCCTCTTTGTTAATAGGTTCTGATTGCAATTCTGATTTTGTGGTGCCACTTTTAAGTAACAGTGTGGTTGTGGCTCATAATGTATTGTCTGGTCTGGTGTAGGTGTCCTGGACTCTCAGCCTCTGCGAGAAGCTGATGAAGATCTGGCTTCAGAAATCAACCTGAGTAACTCCATCATGACAGAGGAGGAGAGAGAGGAGATGCAGCAGGAGCTTGCCAAGGTTCACCCACATACATTCAAATAGTCTGTCTATATCTGCTCTATTAAACACCAGGTGACCACTGCTTTTTGTCTCACAGTTAGAAGAGGAGATCAGTACACTAAAGCAGGTTTTAACATCCAAAGAAAAGCAACATGCTGAGCTGAAAGAGAAACTGGGCCTGACTCCTTTGGGTGAACTAAGAAACAATTTCAGTCGTGGATGGCAGGACATGACCAACTCCACAGCGTAAGTGCTTTGGTGTTTTGGTGGTAACTGTGGGATGAACGAGACGCAATTCCAACAAGATGAGATTTTGACATAATATTGTCAGGATACAAAAAATCCAAACTTGATACTGTGGAATAGGCTTGATACTCAGTACAAGTTTAGATACTACCATGATAATATAAAAAAAATGCTTTAGTAATAGACTGTCATGTCAACACAAAATAATAGTGCTTTCTTTGTGTGACTAATGTTTAAATTGTTCTGGAAAGGTCAAATTTGTATCCTGTTAATGTGATGATTGTTGATACATTCAACAATCCTATTTTGACAATCATAGCTAAAAACTGGTGCCGCACAACTTGTTATTTTTATTTAATATTTTTTTGCTTTTATTGTTATGCTGCTTTTTGGAACTACAGCTTCTTGTCTTCTGTGCATAATCTTAAATTAAGAAGAGAATGAGTTCTTGTAACTCAAACCAAATTATTCATCTGTTTTATGTCAACACTGCACTGCATATAGTAAATATAAGGCATCTCAAACTGACCACTGAAATGGGTCTTTATTCTCTAACTGACATCATATCACTGTAGCTAATGCAGATGTGGTACAATCCAATTGGAAAAACATTTTCCTCTGGGCAGACCTGCAAAGCATGTAATCTTGGTCACGCACACAAAAGCAGACATCACAAACATGATTATGAGCAAAGCAAATGGCTCCCCTCTGCATGACCTCTGCACACTGATAATTACTCCCCTGGGTATTGTTGGGTATTGCGGGGCTTGAAGTTCATATTCTGCCCAAAAAGATGTCAAAAGTGTAGTTGTGTGCAGGCGGCTACAGTTTCATCAAGTTGAGATTTACTAATTGATGATCAGCTTTGAGCTCTTACCCAGCTGCCAAAAACAGAGGAGCAAGTGGAACGTCTCCTGTGGCCTCTCTTCTTATCCAATTACACCTCAACCTGAAGCTCCCTTTACACACACGCTGTCCTCATCTATAATGAACTAGGCCCGAGTCTTAAGGGCGAGCTGTAACACAGCTCTGAGCTACGGAGCTTCCTGTATCCTGTATGGAGAAAATAAGGAGACTGGGAAAAAAATGTAATTGGAAAATTGAAATGTTGAAAATAATTTTCAGTTTGGGTGTTTTAGCCCTCTTGTAGTCCCTAAGAGATTTGCTATAATTAGAATAACTTTCCAACAGAGATTCTAACCTGCGCAGGTTTTCAAATGTTTGCACATCTGACAAAGAAGTGGATGATATTTAAACAATTTTGTACACATTAGGAATGAATGTGCTTTGAATGATCAGTCGAACGTAGAATATGTGTGTGCATATGTTGGGCCTTGATGGAGGGTGGGGAGTCAAGGGGAGCGGGTAAAAATGCATGTGCTTATGTGTATGGCTGTATGTTGTTTTTAGAATAGTATTTGCACAATGTGACCCTAGGTAATATATATTTATTTGTGGTCATTTTATCTATATCCATTGATTCCGTATTTTCAGTATTTCCACCAACCTGCTCAGGGTCTACAGGTGTAAATTAGCATTCATGCTATAACCTGGCACGAGCATCTCTCCTTTGACTTTTGTCTTGGTTAAGGGACAGGATTGTTGTCCATTGCCCCTGTACAAATAAAACTATACCATACTATACTTAATACATATATTAAGAATGTAATACAAATTCCATTTTAGAACAAAGTTTACTTGATGTTATTGTTTCTTAAATACTAGCCTCTAGTGGTAGACAACAAGTTAGAATCAGTCATACCTCCTACCAAATAAACAATTCACAGTTCATCCACTTACATGTTCAGCCTGCTCATCCGAATTCAGAGGGCTAGAACTAGACCTTCACTTGGCTCTCCACAATATATACATATTATTCAAAGTTTTAGGCAAGGCAAGGCATTGTATAGCACAATTTGTAAACAAAGTAATTTAAAGTGCTTTACAAAATAAGTAAGACATTAAAATCACATTGCAACAAATCAAAACATAAATAATCATAAATAGTCATTAGAAAATCAACATTAAAAGTGAAGAGTGCAGAATAAAAACCTTTCAATCATATGAACAGCTAAACAGAACTGATTTGAGCCTGGATTTAAACACGGTCAAAGCAGAGGCCTGTCTCACATCTTCAGGACAACTGTTCCAGATTTTACAATGCATATATTTGTTTTACAACGCATATATTTGTTTTACAACGCATATATTTGTTTAGCAGTATCTCAGTACATTGTGTTCACTGTAAACAGGTATAAGAAAACTTCAGAGACACTGTCGACAGCTGGACAGAAAACTACAGCCGCCTTCAGCACCCTCGGCACAGCCATTACGAGGAAACTTGGAGATATGAGGTAATGATATTAACAATTGTAAATGAATGTAATCAGTGGAATATGCAGTGTTACTGGGAATACAATAATTGTAATCGTATGATGGGTTCCTGTCAGAATTAAATTCTCCTTCCCTGTATCTCTGTGTGAACTCCATTTAAACTTTCTTCATCCTCTCCTAAAATATGGGTAAAACTCGTGTTATATAAGACTGCATTAAGATGCTCCTTTGATAGTGAAAAATCCCTTTCTCTCTCCGCTTCTCCCTCTTTCTCTCCGGGCTCTGACTTCTTCCTCTGTCACTCCCGTCTTTGTTCACTAGAGTGCGTCGTGAAGAATGAGTCTTGTCTTGGCTTTGTTCAGCGGCTGCAAAAGGGGCCATTAGTGCTGCAGATGACAAACAAGTGTGCACAAGTGAATACTGACTGTTACATCTTTGTCTAGACTTTTTACTTACAGATTTTTAAATATCACATGCTATGGTTTGTGTTTGTCAGTGATTTTTATGAACATTATGGTTGTTCATTTCAGCCTGGTTGGTCTTGAGTTGCTTTTCCCGCGGAGGTATGTTCTGATGCTGAGGTTGAGCATGGCTGAATTGTTTGAGTTGCAGTGCAGGTTTTTAAGACTGTTTACATGTTTTATTTTATGTCCACTAAAGATTCAAATTGGATGAGTGACCTTGAGCACTTAGACTTCATACTACAGCAAATGGAGCGAATGGAAATAATTTAAGCACTTATTTCACTATTTGAACCTGGCATTATCTAATGAAACTTTACAAAGTATTGCCCACATATGACTGAACAAATTAGAGTGTAATGTGGTTTTTAGAAGAGGCCATACAATTCCTCGTTAATGAGTACATAATTGTTTTTTAAGATATTATTATGGTTTTGTGGTTTGTCTTGCAGTGAAGTTTGAAAAGCTGAAAAACTACAACTAAATGTTTTTTTTGTTTTGAAGATGTGTTATTTATTTATTTATTTATTTATTTATTTATTTATTTATCTATTTATGTATTTATGTATTTATTTTGTTTTTTTTCATCTTCCTCATGCTTTCTAAGGTCTGCATCAATAGGGTAAGGCCCACCCAGCCGCCCAGTGTAACTAACTTAACTATACAGAATCTGGTTTAGAGCGGCTAACATCAGCTGACAGCGCTAAGTGGACAGTACTGAGCCGGTCAGATGACTGTGCTGCCAACGCCTTGAATCAAATAGAGTTTTGTCACGTATATCAAATTCGTTTAATATGCCATGGGAACATGGAAGAGAACATATATAGGAATATCAAGGTATCTCTTCATCGTGATAAACATGTTTATCATGATGAAGAGTAGGAAGGGTAACGAAGGGTACAGGCAAAATTATACAATACTTTGAATAAGGGTATTTTGTCTGAATAACTAACTGGATTGGAATTTCAAACCCATGATGCCCTTAAATTACATTTGTGATCTATGAATAGCACTTTTCAAATTCAGCAGCTTTATATCTTTTGAATAATGCCTTAGTTTGCAAGCAGTTATATTATAGTAGTTAGTCCATATTGGCTTAGGTAAATAGAGGTTAAGTTTTCAACAACTATTTAACATTTATATTGTCTGCCCTTTTAACCTGTTTAGAACACTTCAGTACACAACAGTGTACTGAAGTGTTTAGTAGTATATATTTCTGTATCATTCTAGAGTAAAGTATAGTTAATGCTTTCCTTATTGTATGTTCTGTATTGTTTTGTGCTAATCATGAACTCCTCTTCCATACGCTTTCGGGACAGCTACTCTATCAGACAGTCTATGAGCATGCCCACTATGAGGTAACCTCTCCAAATTTTTTACATCTCATACCAACCAATACAGGGCAGAGAAGAAATAAGAAAGAATGGTTCTCATGTGGTTCTTTCTAGAGCTGATTGCACATGGTTGTCTGTTCACAGGAACTCTCCCAGTTTCAAATCCTTTGAGGAGAAAGTTGAGACCACAGTGTCCAGTATCAAGGTAATGATACACACAAAACCAATAATGTAAACAAGAGACAGATGAAGTGGATTATCATGAGCTTACTTTGTTGTTACCGACTGCAATACAATGATTTCTATATAATTATTGTTTTTGTATTGCTTTTTTTTCACAAAATAAAAAAACGTTGCTACTTGTTAACTTTAAAAAAACTAGCCTGTGGTAATGTGTTATCAAGGTTATTCATACAATCCCTTATCTTAAAGGTCTTAGATGCTGTGTGAATGTAAACAAATACAGAAATAGTGATTTGAACAACATTTGCAATCTTATGAAAAGCTAAAGTAGGCAGTACTTAATAAATAAATAAATACGTTTTTTCAGTATTTTAGTCAAATCAGTTGGCATTGCCGGAGGGTGTAAATAGGCTTTTACTCTTATTAGTTAAGGATGCATTATACATCATTTTTTATAACATAATGTGACTATTTTGTTCCAGAAATAACTGCATGCATCAGTAGTATTTGTTGTTCACTTGTTGAAATGGCTAAAAGAGAATAAACACACACACACACACATATATGTGTGTGTGTGTGTGTGTGTGTGTGTGTGTGTGTGTGTGTGTGTGTGTATTATACATATGAAAAAAAATAGAAAAATGTATGCCTCTTTCTTTTAGACAAAAGTTGGAGGGACAGGATCTGGAGGCAGCTTTGAAGACGTTCTGTCATCTGCAGCAAACGCCAGTAACCAGGACACGCCCACCAACAGCATGACGCCTGCACCCGAGGGATCCTGCTAGAGCCAGTGCCACAGAGCAGCACTTTGACCTGAGGCTGGACTGTTATTCAGTGTTAGAAGCCTGTAATCGTCTTCAGGAAATTAACTTATTATGCAATTTAATGTTTGGACCAAAATTAACACAATTTTAATGTTAAAGGAGATTTGATATGAATGTGGACTGAATGGTCTTAAACATAATCATCCCGATGTGCCCCCTAGTGGTCTCCAAGCTACACTACAGCACATATAGCCAATGAATCTTATACAGGAAGCAAATCAGCTGCTTGTAATTTTGTTTTCTATAAGGTGAACATTCAGGCTGTGACAGACCTGAGATCATAATGTAAAACACACACAGCTGTATCAGATCAGAGACGCCTGAGGTTAATAATTCCCCTTCATGTAAATGGATGCAGACGTGAGAGGCTACGTTTGAGATGCAGATAGTCTGTGTGACAGGGCTTAGCACATCAATCCAAACTGCTGTTAACCTTTTTACTAAAACTATTATTACAAGCTTTATATGGACTATGGCTGATGTATTTCTGCTAAATGATTATACAAATCTATGTTTTGTGGAAAAAAACATTTTCATTGCCATTTCACAACTTTAACTTTGTAAGGAATTAGCTAGTCCCATCATCAGTGTTGATGTGCAACATCGCAAACATGAGATGTTACACAATGCTGCAGTAACACTGTTCCTGTGCATTTGCAATGATGGCTTTATGTTTGTTGTCTGTTCTAAAATGCATTTTAGGCAAGGACACCATAATGTGAATCCAGTCATTTTAACAGATGGTTCAGTGTACAATGATTTTACAGTTTTACATTGATCCAGAAAAATGGATCAGTGTAAGTGTAAATGATACAGTTGTTACTTGTATATACAGCTGTAATTTGACCCAGGACTTTAATGTAACAAGTACATGTAAATGATCTTGGTTCATGAGGACAGCTCCTTGATAATTAATTTAAAATTGCTTGGTGGTGTTGCCATCAAAGTTAGCACCTACATTCAATAGATGCATTTGCTACTGGTCATTATGTCGTCTTTCATATGTTAACCGTTTCCTTTTTGTTGTGACGTGATGGGTGACCAAGGTCATCTCACATTTTATTCAAGTGTTTATTAAAATTCATGTTGACATCCAATTACAACAAACCTTTTTTTTTTTTTTTTTCTAATCACTGATTGGCCCTTTCATGCCAAAGTTGTTAGTCGACCCGACATGACTGTAATTGAAGCAATACAACCTTTTAATAAATACAAAACACTTTGTACAGTAAAAACAAACCAGCCACTAGAGTGACAGAGCTTTTTACACTGAATCACTAATTATTACATAACATGTAGATCCGTCATAGTTACATTAGATTTCAGTTTGAAATATTTGGGGTATAAGCAGCCTGAGAGGTATATGTGTCCTTATCCAACCACAGTGAAAAATGTACTTTCAGGAGGTTTGCGATGTACTGTGTGTATCCCCACTCTGAGCTGCTGTCTTCTCAGATTTTGATTCACCGCCTCTGGTCATATGTGAATTTCGCTCCTCATTTAGACATTTGACAAACTCCACAACATCTGGATGGTGAAAACGGCCTAAGTACAGAAAATCAGTGCACGTAATAATGTAGGTGAACATACTTAGTACATAATATGGCCAACTGAAAGTGTAATATTTACCATTGGTGGAATCAAAGAATTCCTGCAGTCGTCCGGGGGCTGCCTCCTCCTGCTCATACTCATGGGCCTGAAGAATCATTTCCAGGAGGTCGAACTGTTTGACCAGTCGGGCTTCCGCACTGGTTTGGGTCTCATACTCCTACAGTAGAAACACATGTGAGTGTGAGGAACAAACAGATATTTTCATATAAATGTATGCATGTATAATGCCAAGGTCAAGTGTTATACCTCCCATAGTGCATAAATCTCTTGCCTTAGTCCATTTGGCAAAAGGCCAGATAAGCGTCTCATTGCTTCCTGAGGGACATAAATATTGCTAGTCTTGAGAAAGCACACTGACTTGTGTCTAAATTTGGAAGTTACTCACCTCTTCTCTCCGATGTTTTTCTTCTTTGCTGACGTTGTCGGAGGGAGCAATATCTCCCACAATGCATTCTGCCATGTCATGAACCAGAGCAAGCTTTATACACCTTAAGTTGATTGTATTAATTAATAAAACACATTAATGTCGTATTAGTTAGTACTATGAAGTGTGTGCTTTGCTACCTGTCCCTGTCCACTGTAGGGTCAGTGATGGTCAAAGACATCATGGCCATGCGATACATGTGGTCTGACACACTCTCTGGTTCCTTCACTTTCCTGTATACCCAGCCTGTCCGAGGGACTCTCTGTAAAAGACATTTATTATAACACGGAACTGAATAATTTCTTAAGTAGTTGCAGATAGATTTCCTTATAATAACTTAATAACTATAAATTGCTATGTTCATAAGCTTAACATAATATTTACATTTCAGAAATGAGCGCCATGTGTGCACGAAATAGGTAGTCTATTTGATAGAATAAGAAATCCACTGCATGTATGTCCAGATGTCCACTGGAAATAACTAAGAGCAAAGCGTTAGCATATGCAGCAATTGCAGGACGAAGTAATATTTCAAGAACACAATCTGGAGTTAATAATCATTAGTGTTTTCCTACTTTCAGCTGTCCGATAAGCTTCATAAACTGCAGCATATTTCTCATGCCATCTGTGCTACCGGCGGCCGCCATGTTGCTCTTTAACCCGGAAAAACAATAGTGGCGCAGAGACAGTGAGCAGCCGCTAGGGGGCACGAAACCCTAAGCAAAGAATAGCAAAACGGCTCCAAAAGTGTTTTTACTGTTCACATTACATCATTACAGTTGATGATAAACATAATCATAGTTCCAGCACATGCAGTAATCATGACTGTAAATGTTGACATGTTGACTGGTAGATGTCAGTCACACTTGTAGGATTCTGAAATGCCTCACGAAGAAGTGGACCCGGAAGTAGGAAAGCGGGAGTTTGAAAAATATAAACACACATTTTCTCTCTCCTTCGAAAAGCTAAGATCTTTTAACCGTCGCCAAAATGTTGACGAAGGCTCCCAAACTGAAAAACACTATCAAGAGAAAAGCGACAACTAATATAAATGTCAGACCAGCCTCGGAGGCGATGGTAAGTTTTGTTTCTCATTCATTTTTACTGCGTTTGTTTGAACTGAAAATCTGTTTACAACGTGATTTTTTTCCCCTCTAGATTGAGCTTTTAACTCTTGTTTTCCTGAACGGACTGGCCGAAGAGGCAAAGGCTAAAGCTTTCGAAGAAAAATCTGCTACAATCCGAGCTCATCATGTGAAAGCAGTGTCTAAGGTGTGTTCATAACATATACCGCACGTGTTTTATTTGCCTTGTATTTCTTCTGCAAACATTCATATTTTATCGATAAATTAATAACTTGGATCAGGTATATCCATATAGTAATACAATACACGTGTCTCTTTTATAGAAAATGCTGAAAAAGGCCAGAGGGTGAAGATTGAAGTTAATCAAAAAATATGTAGTGTTCATTTTAAATCTTTACTTCCTATCAACTGCCATACTGTTCATATGGACTTTTTCATTTTGGTTTGTCCTTTTGCTGTACATGCTCAAGTTTTATTTTTATTAAAGCTTTTGTTTTGACTACACTTTTTGCTCTGGTCTTAAACTACAGTTCACTTTTCTCAATCATAACTGCTTAGAGATTAACTATTTAGAACCATGATTGCTGATAGTAATGCAGAATTTGGAGGAAATAATCAAGTACATAATTTTCCTTTTCTTCTAAAAGCCTTCTCCTTGCTGTTGTCCGTCATGGTGAGCGTGTTAAGTTGCATGCCTCACAGCACCTCTGATGAGCGTAGCCTCGGCCTCCTTCCAAATTCCACAATTCTTCATGCTGCGTAGATTATCTGTGTGTGGAGATGTTATCCTCTTCGCCCCTTATCTTTACAGACCCCACTGCCGCATTTGTCTTACCGTCCTCTTTTGTCAGTGAGTAATGGAGAAAAAACAATGCTAGTCTTTGAAACAGTTTTTGCAACTATTCTAAAATGTAATGCAAATATTTGACATTTTTTTGTCTGTTTTGCTATGTAAAAAAATATCTAGGGTTGAAACCTATTTACTTTACAAGGATTATTTTTTTATTTGAGTTAATTAGTCAAACAATTTCTTCTGTTGTATACTGAGGTTTTTAAAATATATTTATTACCGAATTAAGGTGTAAATATGCTGCCTGAAGACTTCTAGGTATGGAAAATTAACCAAAAAACATATTACTGATAAAAAGTGTTTATTCTTTTTTAACCATTTTGCTATAATAACACAGTCTTTGTAACATTGTAGCTTGTTTTATAGTGTGTTAAGTACAGATTTAATGATTATTTTAGTAGATATGTTATATTGATTAGTCACAATTATTCCAATACATATTTTCAGTCTTATAAATTACATAACATTAGTCAGTTAATAGTCCAAGTACCCTCACTCTCCATCGTAACCATGTGGTTCATATTCTCCTTTTTTAGCCTTCTTTTTTTATTATTCACTTGGCTTGTTCACTTCATTCTCTCCATCTTTTCGCTCCCTCTTTTCTTCATTTTTTGGCAGCTAAAGCGTTCTTTGGCCTCTGGTGGATATTTTTCTCAAGAATCTGATCTAGCACCCCACTGAGCATAGCCTTGTCATGTTTATGTTCACAGTCAGGTTAGGGCGGGGAGTGGGGGGACTCACGCTTGGTCCTGCGCCTTACACATTTGATCTTTGAACCGTCGGCACCTTTCTCATTTTTGTTGTCCATAAAATGCACAACTTTTATGTTTCCTAATCGTTTTTGTCATTCATGTTGACAATTTCCACTTTTTGAGCAATATCTCCAATCTATAAATCTACCACATGCAGATTGATAGATGGATATTGCTTGGCTGCAGCTGGCTGTGCATGCAAGGTACCCTGAGGTGCTGTTTTATTGCCTGCTCTTGGTTTGCTCATATTCTACAGGGATTAGCGCAACATTCACTTTAAAAAATCTAAAGAAGTAGCCTTGTGTGTTTCAATGTGTGTGTCAGAGCACCTGTTGGCAATTTGCACCAGTGTAGCGCTGTCCAGCTCCTCTGTCTGGCTACATCTTTTAGCTTTGTCTAGCAAAGATAAATCAACTGTTATGTAAATTCTCATTGCTGATATCTCCTCTGACATGCTTCCAGATAGCTGAGAATCAAAGAAAGTGCTGTCCACTTTTTGGCACAAATTTTATTATGGTAACCTAGCGTGCGATTCGTTAATAAATTGCACATGTCTTGCACAGGTTTAAAATTGTGTCACCCCTTACTGTTTTGGTTAGGGAGAGGGGGATCTTCCGTCAGTCCAAAAAAGCTTTAAAACAGATAATTTTGGAATGGAGCAAATCTGCAATCAATTAATGTTTTATTGTGTGTTATATGTCATAAATTTTTAAAGAGCAGAATTATGGAGTTAAGATGGTGAGGTTTTCTCTAGGGGTGAAGAGGCACAAGGGGAAGGCTGAATGCAGTGCAGTTACAATTTGTTTTGGAGAAGTAGATGAAGAAGCAGAGAGTTCCCAAAACAGGCGATAATACGCGCCGGGATGCCAAATAACAAATCCACTGGAGGACTTGACTTTTCATTGCCTCTGTGTTTTTGTGGGAAAGACAGACCTACCCTGAGCTTGCTGAATCTAAGTTTTGATTTCTTGTTGGGAGGTAGTCATATCATACCACACTTGTTATTTTTTCATTTCCTGATTCCTGTCTAATGAATAAAATACTTCATCTTGGGCGTTTATTGGCTCAAATTTAAGCAAATTTAAAACATTGCTCATGTGGGAATTGGGTTTTTTATTACTTTTTAAATTTGTGTTTTTATTCTTAAATGTGAAAATTGCATTTCCTTAAACCAGAACATAAATTTCCTAGTATGTAATTTCAAAATAAAAATAAAAAACACACAATCTTATATTCTTGGTTGACCAGTAAACAGAAAACTCACTACAAATCCAGTTGCAGGTTTCCACTTTGGTCTTGGGCAAGATACAAAGTGTTGTCATAATGGGCCAGAAGGAGGGTCGAGAGAGGGGAAGAGCAGAGACGTAGCCAGAGTGTGTGTGGGAAGCAGAGGAAGGAACAGTGCCTTACCCAAACTTTATGTTCCATTTGGCTTTGCATCTACTACTATCATATGATGCTTTCTCTTCTGTTTGCATTCTTGGTGGCATTCTGCCGGCTTGAGTGATCTCATGGAATGCACATGGGATTTTCATCAGAGAACTTCAACTTTACTCAAAGGCGCTCTTGCTCGGCTCTCCAGAAGGGTCACTTTGAATGTGCTTGGAAATTTCTGCCACCCTTAGAGTCTGACAGGACTTGAGATGTGATCCATGTCGTTTTGAAGGTGAAGGAAAATGCTCATATCATCACTGATTTGGATTCTGCACTTGATGAATCTCACCATAGGTCAAGACAAGCGTAAGTATTGTTTTTATTGAAAATATTACTGCAACAGTCTTGTTTGATGTGGTAGTAGCCAATGCTGTGTTTTTATAGTAACGCAGTAAACAGAACATGCAAGCTGCATATGGAGATGATAAGTGTGCTCTCTCCACTTTTTGAAAATAATGTGGTCAGAGATTTCCATTACATACAGCTCTTTGTACACTGTCCCAGACTACTGAAGTCATTAACTGTTAGGAGGCTGCCCTGTAATTGCCAGTAAATTAATAAATGTTATTCTTTCAGGCTGTCAAAACCATGTAGTGCAAATGATGTATGTTTTATACTGTGTGTTTATTTAATGGATCTTCTCTTACAGGTAGCTCCACTACAAGTAGCTCCACAGCAGGTAGACTGTGTCCCACAGGGTGTGTGACGTGCTCAGCCCTCAATGGTTGCCTGTCCTGTAAACCTCGCCTCTTCTTTCACCTGGAGCTGGATGGGATGAGGCAGAGAGGAGTTTGTCTGTCCTCCTGCCCCCGGGGGCACTATGGCACACGATCACCCTACATCAACACCTGCACAAGTGGGTACATATTATAGCCATATTTGAGAGTTGTTACAGCACCATAGAGCCCTAATAGATAAATATAAGGATGCTGTGGCCTAACATTGCAGTTGGGGATGACGAATGTTTGGCAAAAGTAAAAAATTATACTCATATTTTGCAGGATGCAAGGAGGACTGTGCCTCCTGCTTCAGTGAAAGTTTCTGCACCCGCTGTCACTCGGATCGCTTCTTGTTCCGGGGAAAATGTGAACGCAGCTGTCCCTTTGGGCTCACAGCCAACCTTGAACTACGCGAATGTATAGGTACATGCATGTATTTATGTATTAATTATTAATAAACAAAACATTGTTTTATAATTTATGTTGTATGGTTATTTAGAGTGTCCTGCTGGCTGTGAGCTGTGCATGCGGAGGAACATGTGCGTGCGCTGCAGAACAGATTTATACACTCTTCAAGGACAGTGCTATCTCACCTGCCCAAAGGGGTTCGAGCCGGACGAGCATCTTATGCAGTGCCTCCCGCAAGGTGAGAGGTATTCTAAATTTCAATATTTTTCCCTTCAATAACAATATCAAACACACATGTGAATTCACTTATGCCGACACCATCAATTCACTTTTTTCTACCATGTTTTACTCTTTCCACCTGTGAGTTGTCTTTCTCATCATCACAGTGTCTCTTCCATAGTGCACTGTGAAGTAGGAGAGTGGTCAGACTGGAGCCCATGTGTTCATAAACGCAGCATGAAAATGTACAGAAGGGGAGAGAAGACGCGCACCAGACAAGTGTTGAGTCCACCGAGCCGCTTCAGGAAGCCCTGTCCAAAGTTGTTCCAGTTCAGAAAATGTATTTTTAAAAAGAGACAGAGTTTCATATCAAATGTTATGCCATAGTTATTTGTAATGCATTGTTCTATCTTTTAAAATATGCTTTTGGTATTATTTAACAACTTATACTGTGTAAATATTACCTTTAATGGTTGGCATTGATGATTGTAATTAAGCGGTTGATGTCAAATCTGTAAGCACTGTCTCTTTTGAACAAAACTATGTTTTTTTGCATAAATTATTTTTTGGTTAGTGGAAGGATGAAAATATCGCAATAAAAAATAATGAAGATATATTGGGTGCATTGTTGATAAAATAACATATCATGAATATAGGTCTTATACATTTATGGATGAATCCAACAAATACGTGTCAGAAAAGGAATATAATTTGGTACAGAAGAAGCCCACTTCTAACGCTGCGTAAACGCTCTCCAGACGCACGGGGCGCACGCTGGGCCAATCCAGAGGCAGTAAAATCAGGGCTTGGCTCGGACTGAACTGGAGCTGTCACAGAGACTTGAGACAGAACAAACCCACTTATTTAAAACCGAATGTAAATCATTTTTACAACAGTTTGTACTTCAGCGTTGAAGACAAATTAGATATACAGCTAGAGTGAGTAACCTGCGTCATATTTTACTAACGCTTTTTAGCTTCTTTAGTGATAACGCACAGTGCTAGCATGTGTGGAAGGCTAACACATCTATACCGTAATGTGAGGCAGCGGTGCCAAGCTAATTTTAGCCTTATATAAATATAGCAAAGGTAATTTGTAATTTCAGTCTACTGCCTCACTATGTGTCGGGAATGGTTCTTTTTGTACACTGACTTTTATTGAGCTTAGCAAACATGCTAACATAGCAATTGTGCGAGCGGAAATGTACATGCATACATAGACAGTCTGTGACTGAAGGTATATCGTAGATTTCTATTTAGATATTTGTATATTTTGGATTAGAGTAAAAGGCATCAGTAGTAGAGTTTGTAATCTTAGTATTAACTAAACTCTTGGATGTGACTTCAAGGGGGCGTTTCCAAAACTATGTTGAACTGAATAGGCTAATGCTCTTTGTTTGTGCCTTCTCAGAATGGCAGGCTCTGAAAAAGTGGACTCTCCGTTGAAAAGCCTCACCCCAAAGTTGCAAGAGGAGGTCGGGGAGGCCCCTGGTCCCGGCACAAACCCGGAGTGTGCCATCTGCCTGCAGAGCTGTGTGCACCCAGTGCAGCTGCCCTGCTGTCATGTCTTCTGTTTCCTCTGCGTGAAGGGGGCGTCTTGGCACAGTAAGCGCTGTGCTCTTTGTCGTCAGGAGGTGCCCGAGGACTTCCTAGAGAGGCCAGTCCTTCTGTCCCCTGAAGAGTTGAAGGCTGCTGCAGCAGGACTGAGCCGGGGGGTGGGAGGCAGTGCTCATAAGGACTATGCATGGTACTACGAGGGGCGCAATGGCTGGTGGCAGTACGATGAAAGAACCAGCAGAGAGCTGGAGGAGTCCTTCTCCAAAGGCAAAAGCAGCACAGAGATGCTGATCGCAGGTTTCTTGTATGTGGCTGATCTGGAGAACATGGTGCAGTACCGCCGCAATGAACACGGACGCAGGCGTAAGATCAAGAGAGATGTTGTTGACATCCCTAAAAAGGGGGTTGCTGGATTAAGGTTAGACCCTGAGCCTGTATCCAGTACACTACCAGCTGAACGAGTACACTTAGCTGATGGCTCAGACACATCAGGCCAGCCCTTACCTGCAGCTTTACGTTTTATGACATCTGTTCCCCCTGTAAGACCCACCACGCTCCTGGGTCGTCCCGTGACCAGACTACATACTCCAACGCCTACTTTAGAAGAGACTTTCTCTCAACTCCTGATCAGCTCTCCAGAGGAGGATGTAGAAGATGACTCTTCCAGCAGCAGTGAAGAGGAGGCAGACAGAGCCAGAGGAAGAGCACAGTCGCTCAGGCAGAGAAGGCACAGACAGAGGCCGCTCAGTGAGAACCAGCCCCCCAGGCTGCCCCCTAGGGGAGCCCCGCCCAGTGTGACACCTGTGCGCTCACGCAGCCCTGATGGACAGTGCACTGTAACCGAAGTGTAACCCACAGGCACATCACATCAGACCTGTCTATTGCTTAAGCTTTTGTCACCAAAAACTACTTTTCATTTTCATGCCTTGGGTGGGCAAAACTCTAATCTTAATCTTTACACTTACCGTTTGTGTGTGCAGACATGATTGCAAACTGCATTCTCTGTTTTTTAGTTGTACTGTATTATGTATTGCACTATTTCAGGCTCACCTATGTGATGTGAAAATTATTTTTAAAGGATGTTTTAGATTAAATTATCATTTAAGATCCTTATTGAGGTATAAGTTCCCTGTGCTAGTCTTAGGGAAAATCTCAACATGTTTACATTTGTCTTCTCACTGCGTGGCAGGTTCAGCTCATTCATAACTTGGCAGATAGTTAAGTGGCTATCAAATTAAATAATGATTGGTTCTTTTTCCTTTATGATTCTCTTGGTAAAACATTTATGTGCAAGGCAAATGGAGATTGCGCAAGAGGCTTGTTTTTGTAGTTGACTTCTAATTGTGTTGTCATGCACACTACTTTCTGAAAGCGACTGGCAGAACCACTGGAAAGTAAAGCCTAAAATGTAGTGAGGCACATTTAGATCTATTTCTTCTCATACTTTTTGAAAGGCTACCATCAAAGCCCTGGCATGGACACATACTTGGAGTTGTCTTCTCTTTTCTCTTTCTCCAGTTGTTGAACTTGTCATCATTTGCTTAACATGTTAAATTATTTGAGTGTGAAATGACATAATCATCTGATGCTTGTGTTCTGACAGATCATTAAAGCAGTTTTATTTATCATCAGGCATTGTTATTGGACTTCTTGGAGTGGCTAAAGAGCTGAGGAGGGATTACTGGCAGCAGGAGTGGCAGAGATCCACAGGTCTGTTTATAATGTTCCTTACACTGGAGGCAGCTGGCCAGAGGGAGGCGCTCTATTCACACTTTCACACTAGACTGCTGATCTATAAGACAATGTGGCGAATTAAGGATATCCCTGTTATTTGTTTAGGGTGTCCATAATTATTAAAATCACTTTCTCTTCTCACAATAACGGTATCACAAACATTTTATATTGAGTTGCATGTATCATTCAGGTTGGGAATACATGCAAGCCAAAAACCTTAGTGACTATCTGGACATCTTTTTGAAAACATTATAAACATAGATTTGCATGTGTTGATGGCACAAAATAACATTGAGAGCTTATGGGTGTCCTTCCACATTACTTCTGGGATTTATTTGCAGTGATTTATCTGCTGTCATCGCTAGCATTACCGACTTTTCCACATCTCTCCTATGCAACAGCAGTTATTTTTACGGTCTTGCGGTTTAGGTCTGTTGTGGTGCTGAGGGGGTGCTCCTGGTGCTGACTTCCTGTTTGAGCCTCTGTGTTTAGGGTTGGGAGGGAAAGAAGAGCGTGATAGATCTACCTCTGCTGTCATCATCAGAGCCTCAAGTGTCTGCCAAACCAACACACAAAATCACACGCTCTGACTGGGAGTTGAAAATGAAGCACCTTTTATTTGCCAGACACTTCCCATCAAAAAAATTTTCCTTAACAACAAGTACCGGAATAGTTTTAATCACAATAATATTATGATTTGTTTGCATAGTCCTCCTAGCATTGGTTATTTCAAATTTACTTTATGCTCACATGGAATACGCCAAGCTCTATCTTGCAGTAACAACTTCTCAACTTTTTGTAAGTGTGTTTAAAAATTGTAATTTGAAGAATAGGTGCACTGCTTTTCTGGGGGGGGGGTGTTCCACAGTATGGCATTAAACTAAATTAGACAAGTATAAAAGTTACATACAGCAGTTTTAACCACTCTGAATCTGAAAGCTGGCCAGCTCTATTTACATGTGCATAGTCCCATATGGAGCTGTACATTCTCTAACATCACCCAGAGATTTATCTGCCTTGGACTGTATTTAGATTTACCGCGTATAGGAGAGCCATCGCCTCAGGGTATACAGGGACAAGCTGTCTCCAAATGACTGGAAAACAGACCTTTATAAAGATTTCAAATGACCATTATAAATGATAGGGCTGCACAATATCGTAACATTGTTTTAAAGCTACCATTTCTAAGTTTATTAGATTTTTTTTCACCAATAGATGGCAGATGTGAAACCTGTTCCCCTCTTCCTTTCTCCTGGCTTTTGCTCAGGCTCACCTGTGATTTTTGGTCTTCTGTCAGGCCAAAGCTGCCACGCTATCAGACAGCAGTAACACAGATAGCATTTAGGGGCAATAAATGAGAATACAAGGCAAAGAAGTCAATGATTTTAAATACAAGCTTTTAAGTAGAGCGACTTCTACAGTTTTTCACAGTGCAGACAGGTGCATGGAGACTATTATAGTACAGCATCACATAACATCTTACACATTATTATTGTTTGAACAGAGACGAGGAAAATATATCAAGTAGGTCAGAAGCTGTAGGTCTAGACAGTGTATGATGGAATGCATGGAGTGATATATCCAGACATAGTTTCCCAGTCCAAAACGCAGACAGGAGACAACACTCATACATGCACTCACGGACATACTTTGGTTTTTAACTGCTCGGATGACTAGTGTATAAGCTCCTTCTTCACACTTCACTAAATATTCAGCCAGTCTCAGATCCTGCTGCAAATAGTCCAAGATAGAGCCATCTTTCAACACATCAGGCCTTG
Organism: Periophthalmus modestus; assembly: GCA_019594935.1. Taxonomy (NCBI): domain Eukaryota; kingdom Metazoa; phylum Chordata; class Actinopteri; order Gobiiformes; family Gobiidae; genus Periophthalmus; species Periophthalmus modestus. The sequence continues at coordinate 11,600,407 of JAIEZT010001328.1, forward strand.
CTGTAAAACATTTGTTGTGTCAGTTGTTTGTGAGCTTGTTTTCCTTGCCAAGGGCTAAATAAGATGTCTGTGATCTATAAAATTACATAACTGGATTGATTTTAAAGGTAATAGTTGTACCATATGCTCACTGGTTTAAAAATGGCAATACACTCACAACTCAAGCACCAGGATGTCATTGGGTGTCATACTGAGGACACATCATCAAAGAGAGAATCTTTGGGTTTATTGCCAACTGTTGTTATCGACAGTCCAACGTGAGGACCTCATTCTGCTTTCTGATTAGATAATTGACTGAAAGAAAAGTATATAAACTTTAAAAGTGACCATTCATATGACATGATGTCCAATCTTGTTTAATTCCAGAAGCTAAACAAGGTCAGGTCTGGCTACTTGGATGGGAGACCACCTACATTGCTTAGTATGAATGTGGTGACTGATTGGAAGTGGTCAGGGGGACTGATCGCGCAGATTGTCTTTTTTCTGTCAGTCTCTGTCTCACAGATTGACAGAGACTATATATGTATATATATGTATATATGTATGACTATATATATGTGTGTGTGTGTGTGTGTATATAGATGTATAAATGCTTTGGGTGTCTTAAAAGCGTTATATAAATCCAAATACTTATTATTTAATAAATCACGTTATCATATCAATCATACGGAAAGTAGAGTTTTTTTACCCATGACTCAGCAAGCGTACATTTACTGTGCAGTACAGTGGGTAAGTTTATCCTATCTGGGTTGTGTCTGTCAGCCTTGCGTGTTTTGTCTCTGTGTTTCCATAAAGGCTGATTTCACAGACCGTGTCACAGCTGTAGGAAGCCAAGAATGACCTCATGTTCATACTGTAAACCTCATCGAGCTCACACTATTACAGCCTATCAAGTGACCGCGGCTACTGGGCCATTTATAACCACCTCTGATGGGTCGTGTCAATCCTGTACTGACACATATAATAAAGTTTGATACTGTTACATTATGTGATATAACATGATATTAATATTCCCTACAACTAATGTAAACATACTCTAGTGATTTCCTAATGCTGTGTTTAAGCCTAGTGCTAAAAATACTGTTGCATCAGATCCTCGTAAGATATTACTCTTTGTTGCATCACTGAGACTGGCTATAGTATATTCATATAACATGTGTGGACTGTTACAAAATGCTTCTTCGCACCTATTCTGTACATTTTCACAATATGAGCGATTAGCACTGTATGCTTAGAATAGAGCCACTTCTCCTGCATAGTAAGTCTATATACTTAAATTGGCACTTTGTAACTTTTTATGGTGAATTAACTAATATCTGCTTGTAGGGGTTGGCAGTATGCCAAAAATATTATATCACCTTTTTTTTCTTTTCTTTTTTTTCCCCAAATCTCCATTTTGATTTTATCACAATTCATCTACCTCTATAATATCTTTACATTGCATTGAAGACGTAAATGAAATCTGCTTCTTCAGAAAGCTCACACTTCACTGAGATTGGTTAAATCCAGCTGTGATGTGCGTGGGGAAAAGTTTCTGTATAGAGAGCATGTTGCGTTAAACAGAACATGAATCACAAAAAAAAAACAATAGACAATAGACCTTTTTATACCATATTGCCCAGCCCTGTTTGCCTCATATGGAGATGTTATTGCTTTGCCTGGAAAATTCCACAGTATGGCATTAAACATATCTATGTCCATGGAGACAAGCAGGTAACATTAAACAAGATAGATCTGTGGAGAGGTGATGACGATCTTGGTAAGAATGTTCTTTTTTCAAGGTAATTTTGGGCTGTAAAAATATCTGTAGTTGGATAAATGAAAGATAGGTAAGTTTATAGTCCTATACTGTGGAACATTCCTGGTATAGCAATAACCCTCCACTAGAAGTTCACAGTTCACACAGAGTCTTTTTAAATCTCTATTGCTTTATTTGGAGATATTGTCATTTCAAGATATTGCCATTGTTTAAGTATTTTTATAAAAATATTGTGTGTTTAACTGTAAGGCCAGACATAATCATTCATTTTGAGTTAATAACCTTGTATTTCTCGCCTACACCAAAAGATGTTTTTATATATTCATAATCATATGTGATATGTGGTGTCTTCATTACTGTTTTTATTCTACTGCACATTCGTCAGGCCTTCAATGGTCTGAGGAAGTGATCAGACAGTATGTGACAGTAGTTTATAATGGAGTGGATCTGTAGCCATCTCATTGTCACTTTGGATGTAGCCTTTAAACCACAGGCATGTTTAAGGGCATGTTTAAGGACAGGACCGCGTCACTACCGCTCACGTGAGTCTATTGTGGGCCTTTCTCACATTCTTGACTTTCAAGGCCTTGTATGTAACAATAGACCTGTCTATGTAACAAAGGACCATATATTAACAATAAGGCCTATTATTATTGTTATTATTTATTCATTATATTCATTTGTAATTTTTTTTTTTTTTTTACCTTGCAGACAAGAAAGAGAGAAGACAAAATTCAAAATATTACACAAATATGCAGGACAGGACATATGAGTGAGTCTCTTCTGGAGCACTATGGTAAGCCTGCTGACTACATAGTGTCATAAATGTGATCTATGTTTCTTGGTCTGAAAATTGTGCAGTCTTCTCACTCCTGTGTATTTGGGCTCAGCTCCAGACAGATGCGTGTAGTCTCTCCCTGCTGACTGCTCTGCTGAAACCATATTCAAATGTGTCATTCATCACATGATAGAATCCACTATAGTCACCTCTGCCAGGCAACACCAGCTAATCCCACGAGAGCAGCACCCGCTCTTGTTTTGAAAAGTGAGACTGGCAGCTTGTCTTTCAAAGGGCCACTTTTTGGAGCCTCATTCTATTTTAATGAAGAGGATTGGAATTCTAAAGGGTCCCCTCGGCTGTCCTTGATGGTCCCACCTCTGGCATTGCCACACTCGTCCTGGGGCATTTGAGAGGAGGAGCACCGTAGACACACTGACAGGCTGGACAGCTGTGCTCAGACAGAGCACGGTCCACTGTGACCGAAGATACTCACATGAGACACTCACATGACCATCTGTGCGTAAAGAGGCTGAAAAATGGCCCTGTGGAGTGTGGGCTATGAGAACACATCTACAGTCTAACATAGTTGACCCCAATTCATTATTTAAGCCACCAGGTCTCCCAACTGAAGCATAGTGAATCCTCATGTTGGATATGCTGTTTACTACACTCAACAAAATCTGGAGGAATAAGGTATTTCTTATATGCTGGACAAGTCCCAAGCCCGAAAAAACTTCCCTTCAGCAGTGAACACTCCACATTAAAGTTTGTTTCTTGTAAGAATTTGTAGACAAATGACTTTGATAGATTAGTATTCCTTGACATCAACCAGATGAAACTTTGACATGTGTCAAAGCACTTCCTGTGCTTCTTGTTTGTTGTGAAACTATGTGCTCACATGTCCAAGGCAGGTGCATGCCACTACAGTGATAAAAGGGGGGCCGTGTAAACAGTAGAACTTAACAAGCATACCACTGATAGATGACCTAAAATATGCAAATACCAAGAGACTGTTAACTTTTAACTAGAAAAATGTTGAATTTAGAGCAGTGAGCCTGAGAAGGTGACAGTAAAACCCGTATGCCTGCTACATGGTGGTCCTGTCACACATGCACTTATTCATGTGATGGTCAGGGCTATTTACAGACAGAAACATGCTGTGCCCACCCTGGACACGGGGCAGGCCACTGTTCTACACATAATAGAGAAATTTGCACTGCTGTGCTGTACCAAGGGCATTCAACGTAAGCTCAGTCCTTGTTATCTTGGCCTACATCATCAGAGGTGTATTACTCCAAGTCCTGAGTTCCAAATTGATGGTAAATACATAAATACATTTCTGCATTAGAAACTCCAGCCTCATGCCTCTTCTTCCAACTCTTGGTCTGTTTCAATTTATTCTACAACACAAAACACTGTCCTGTGGCCACACACAGAACACTGTCTTATGTCTGCACACAGAACACTGTCCTGTATCCACACACAGAACACGGTCTTATGTCCACACAGAACATTGTCTTATGTCCACACACAGTGTTCTGTGTGTGGACGCACAACACTGTCCTATGTATGCACACAGAACATTGTCTTATGTCCACATACAGAACACTGTCCTGTGTCCAGACACAGAACACTGTCTTATGTTCACACAGGCGGCAGAATGTCCCTGGCAGGTGGATGGGGCAGAGCAGTGTGAGCCCAGAGGGTCTCAGACGTTATGTCAGACTGCACAGACTCATAAACACTCATGCAGTGGAGAGATTACACATGCACAGAGGTCTCTGCCCAGTAATTGGTTTATTAAAGCAATGATACAATGAGAGACCCAAATGTTATATTCCTGTATGTTTCCAAGGTAATGTATGTGTCTGTTCACTCAGCAGAACGTTGTAAAGCCTGTTTAACAGTGGCTATGGTGGATCATGGGCCTTGGTGTGATAACTGTAAGAAATAAAAATACTAAGTATGATGTAGTCTGTATCAGAGATTTTCCTCTTTCTTATTGGTATTTTTAGCCACTAGAATTCTTTCTTTTTTATTTATTTATTTTTTTTTTTGTGCTGCATATGCACTGCGGCCTAACCTTTAGGGCAAGCAGCAATACTAATCCAAAAGTTAAAAAAAATCTTGACTTATATAATGGTAACATGAATGTTCTGGTTTATGAGTTTAAATAACACATAATAACAATAACAGATGCTGGGCCACATACCAGAGGGTACTGTGGAGCATGTTACACAATGCTACTGTGATGCAAACTATTTTTAATGGGAGTCTCCTCGTTGGAGATGTCAGTGGGTGTGGTCACCTAAGACGTCACAGTTGTCACGGTGACACTTCAGCTGTCCACTCCTGTGTTTTCTTTCCTTGCCCTCTGTCATGTGTTCAACAGCCAGCACAGAACATGCTGTGCCAGGCTCTGCCAGGCTCAGCTCTAAATATGTCAGTCTGTATTGTCTGTACACTAGGCTTTCATTGTGCAAACTGTGGAGAGGTCTTGGTAGCAGCTTGGCAGAAGCTAAAGTACCTAGTTAAAATTCCTCCTCAAAGGCGCCAACTTGTAAGACAGATCCCCATTTTTGCACCTACTTTCTAAGCAACAAGACAAAGTAAAGTGACATTTGAAAGTCTTGAATGCATCAAAACAATACAATGTATTCCAATGTTTCTAAAATGTATTGTCATAATCACAATGACCCAGTAACAACTACTTAATTTATAAAGTTTTAACAGTTAAGTTATAACTGTAGGAATAGCCTACACCAATTCAAACTTAAGTAATGGTTATTCAAGTACAAAAATCCATTTAGCTATAACATAGAGAAAAGTCAATCCCCCCCTCCTTCTCTTTATTTATACCCTAAGACAGCAGGCTAAGATTTCTGGCACCAAAACACACGTCACGCTTGCTATTTCAGTCTGAAGTGCCACATAGCTTTGAGGTTGGGTGACAGCACTGAGGCATCATGGGGCCAAGGCACTTCCGCACGCTTGCAACAGCTTTTACATGACATTTCACACTGCTCACCCTTTGTCCAGAACACAGTATATATTTTGGATAGCTTTTGGATATGAGGAGACTACTATGCATCTGTGTCAATCTTTGTCTGATCCGTGGGACCAGGCTGTCAAGTGCATGGAGTGTTCTCAGAAAGGGCAAAAGGTGATAGGGAAACCACAGTTTTCGACATGGGATTATGAATCCATATATGAGGTTGAATCTAAATTTATTATATTCTAGCATAATTTGGAAGTTGTCATTGACCAATATAGTTGACCCTTGAGTAAGCAGATAGTTAGCCATGACATATTACATGTAACATTGGTGGAGTAGAGGTACAACCTGACTTCGGCATGTCGAAGTTGCTGGTGTCAAATGTCCATAGGCCCAGCATGTTGTAAATCATCATACACTGAGTCTAAGTAAAACAAAATATAACCAACAATAAAACTACTGTAACAGAAATGACAAAATCTTAAGTGAAATCACATGTTTATTTACATGTTAATTACCAAGAAAACAATTTAAGTTATATTGTCCTCAATTTATCACAGTTGTCACTTAAACATTTTAAATATTATTATATTACAATACAATATTATACAGTAAACACACCGCTTGTTGTGCTGTTAAATTCAGCAGGCAACTGTCAGTATTAAAGACATGACATGAGCATGCACCCCCACAGGGCTACATGCTTCAATCTAAACCACATGGAACATACAAAAAATAAAAACCAAATATCCAACATCATGAATGTGTGAACAAAGGTAATACAAGGTAAGTATAAAGCCTGAATGGAGAATGTTGTTGGGGCATTGGCATCATGTAAAACAGTTCATACTGTCACTATTTACAGAAGGAGAGGTGCTGCTGGAGTATCACATAATCACGGTCTCAGTGTGCAGAGAATAGGGTATGAAGTTCCGGTGTTTGGGTGCAGGACTTGGGGGCCTGGTCAGGGGACTGGGGGTCCTGGTGAGGGGGCTTGGCGGCCGGTACATTGGGCCGGACGGGGCGCTGATTCTGGCAGAAGGGGTACAGCTGGCCCATCTGGACGGAGGCCTTTGATTGGCTGGTCGAGCTGGCCTTGAGAAGCTCTTAGGCTTTGCAGTGAGAACATCTGTGTTATCCTGGAATGAGAAGAAAGACATTTGGAATAATGACCTTTTGTAGATTCAGTCTAAAGACCTGAACAGGTCCAAGGATGACCTACCGGCTCGGTGTCTTGTCTGTATGTTGTGCCATTGGAGTACTCATGCTGTATGTCCAGCATGTCTAGTAGCTCGATGAGTCCTTCATCCCTGAGCCCAAACCTCTTCTTCACAGCCACCGGGGACCCGTTTACACCTGTGTAGTCCATTTTAAACTCCCCCTGGTGGACAGCTGCCCTCCTCACTCTGTCTTTGTCTGTTCCGCTTTGAGCCCGGGGCCAAGGTTTGGGACTGCCCTGCACCTGTGCCCGGCGCTGAGACTGCTGTGGACTAGGCTGGCCTTTGGGGGCGCTGTAGCCTCCTCTCTGATCCTTGTGGTTCTGTCGCCCACAGTCTGTTGCTGGGGGCCTGTCTTGGCTGGTCTCTGCCTCTGCTGTCTGCACGTCACAATCAGCTTGGCATTTCTGTGTAGGCGCACGTCCTGGCATCCGTCCCCCCGGAGCCTTGCGCTGACAGCTGGGGGTGGGGCACTTTGGCTCTGTGGCCTGAGGTGGAGGCGACACCACCCCGCTCTCAGTAAGCAGTTTGCCCTCATTTTCATGGAGCATGGCTCCAAACTTCCTGAGCACTGAGGGACTGCCCTTCAGGTCTACAAGCCCACCTAGACCAAAGCACTTCCGCTCAAGACCTGGAGATTCGGCCGGCCCACCTGGACGTGGTTGTGCTTCTCTCTGTTTAAGAGGGGGCTTTCCACCTCCATTTTCTTTATTTGTCGAACCTTCTCTGCTTTTCACTTGGGTCACACGATTCTTCTTGTTTTCATTCTCCACAAAACTTCCAAAAAACTGCTCTTGGCCATTTCTGGGGAAAAAACATTTTCATAAATGGATCTGAAGATGTAGTTTTTCAAATATAACACACTGAATTAAATTGTTATTATTACCTTGCACTTCCAGTTCTGGTTTTGATGTCATCTTGGTATAAGGGCAGATCTGAGCTCACTTTGATTGTATCGCTAAAGTGCTGAAAAAAAATAAATAAATAAATAAAAATCATGTTTTTCAACTTGCATGCAACTTTATTTAAATGTTATGACAGTACAATTTGATCATTTGACAAGTTTAAATAATGAAACATGACTAAGTGCACCTCAGCTGACCCTTCATCACCACTCAATATAGTCCAACTATTCAAATGTGTACTTTAATGAGGAGCTCATCTGTCATTTTTACTTAGATTAGAAAACGTTTGACTGTATCGTCATAAAATTCAGTGTCAGGAGTTAGGCAGGAGAAGTAAGTGAAAGAATGTGAACCCTGGCAGTACAGGCAGACCTGAAGGAACCAGCCCACTGTAATCAATATGCATCAATGCAGCCCAGTGGCTCATGTCGCATGCACAGGTCTGGTTTCCTCATCCACAAATGCCAACAGAATGATTCAACACGTACCACATGGCGCGCTCCATTGTTCTTCCGGCTTGCTGGCTTTCCCTGTCCCAAATAGTCCTGTAGTATGTCTCCAATCTCATGAATTCCATTGTTTTGACAGTAGCCATAACCATTTTGGTGACCGTAGCCATTGCAGCTATTGGAATACTGTTGATGAGTCTTCTCTGTTGCAAAAAGGCCGCCATTCCGTCCCAGTTCACAGTCTATTTCACTGCCGTTCTTCTGGCTGTCACTGGTAGCATCATTTGTGCCTCTTCTAGCCTGAACTTCAGTGTACAACTGTGAAAACACAATATAAAGATTTGAAACATGTTTAACTCCTAAAAGTTACATATATTAAATGTTAAACACCAGACTGACCAATCAATACCATATTTCACTGCTACATGTGTATTTCTCCTCTGTACAAGCAAGTACTTGCCATCATATCTGTTTATACTTCCTTTAGGATCAGATTTCAGATTTGTATCCATGTTACAGAGTGTGAGGGGCCGAGAGCCGGAGGGAAGTTCTGCTTGTCTGTCAGCGCATCACTGTTTAATTAGCTTGTTAACATTTGTCTGTATCACTGCTCCAACAAGGTCATAAGGTTGAGTCAGTTAGAGCACTGCCAACAGATTATTATGGGGCTTGGGACACACACTTTACTCTAATTAACACTGGTCGCCCGGGGTGATGAAACTTCCACTCGCAACTATTATCATGTTATCACATGGACAAAATATTTTTATTCCAGTGTTGTAAATAATGCGTTTGTCTGTTTGTTTTAGTCCCTTAGTGTGTAATTGACAACATTCTGTAAAAAATACATAAATATATCACCTCTTCAATCTTCCTCTGTATGTCCTGAAGCTGGTCTTCCCATTCTTGCATTTCCGAGTCAAAGTTGTCCATGAGCTCTGGCCTCTCCTGTCCCCATCCGCTGTGCTCCAGCCCTCGCTCCAGATCAATGGCTGCCATGACGCAGGGCCACACGACACCTCGGGGGCCTTTCTAAAATGCCAATTTCCCCTTTCTCCTGTTGCACTGAGCTGTCAGGGGTCACTGTAGGTTTGCCAGTCGGGGGTGAGGGGATCAATGACCTGGAAACTCTATAATGACAAATAAGTGACAAAAAAAGAGAAGTTTGGTAACCAGAAATATTCAAATATATTTATAATAAACCATTTCTAGTAAGAATCAGCTTAAATGTCTACAACTCAATAACTAAAAGACATTTTCAAGAAGCCCTTGTATATTATCCCCACCTATGTGGCACGTGTCGACCCTCTGCATGACAGCATCCCTGTTTAGACTCCTGGCCAGTTTGACCTTCCGCCTCTTTCAGACCAGAGGAAGAAAATATCCTAAGCATGCACTGTGGTGGACATTTATTTGGAACCTGACCCAAAACTGCGCACATGGTGTCTTCGTAATGCTCAAGGCATGCACCCACCTTTCCACATATTTTGCCTCTGACTGTTCAACAAACATCAAGACATGAAATATACATGTACCATGCATTTTCCAACATTTCTACATAACCCACATAGTTAAGTAGAAATGTTTAGATAAAGTACTCACTTTAAATTAAAGATACGAGACTGTTGTCTTCAAAACTACATGTGTTCCCAACTTTCAACTGCCTGTTTGCCTGTCACTGAATGATGGGTAATAGTGCTCGAATGTACTAGAGACCACCTCCCACCTGTGATGCAAGACCTGAGATATTAATAATCTTGTAACTATGCATAGTAAACCCAGTACAAGAAGAGAGAGGGGCGGAACTTATGACAGGCAACACAAGAGTCTATAGTGCATTCAATAAATAAAACTAATTATTCTGACCACGGTATGTGAAAATGAAAAGAAATAGTATATCCAGGTAATGGTTAAGCAAAAGAAATGCAAAAGTTTCTCCTGTGTATTGATGTTGCTTCTGAATCTACAATTGGTAATAGGAAACTCAAAATTACTTAAATCACCTGTTCCATTGCAGTCATTAATAAATTAACAATAATACATAACTAGCCTGACAAAGCACTGTTCTTACCTGGCTCTTTGTATTATTCTATTAGGCTCCGTAGATATAAATCCCCAGTTTCATTTTCCGCATCACGCACTCTGCACTCTCCACCTGATAAGCTTGTCCGGTGGTCAAACTGTCAACTCTCCTCTGTCGTGTTTCCCCTCGGTTTTTCCTCCTTCTTGTTACGTAAAACCGTGCGGACTGGATTTAAAGGGGCCCCAGCCTCCACATGTCCAAGTTATGTTCGTTGCGCAAAAGAGGTAAACAGCTCTCTGATCCAGCTGGGTGCCCTGTCTTTATACCCGCACCCCACTGTTTACGTGGCCGCCCAGTGGAGCCAGTGTCAAGTGTCATAATGTCAAATTTATTCGAGCATTTGAAGTCTCGATGGGACAACTGTCGTCACCACCATCCTGGCTATAATTACTGGGCTGCACGGAGAGAGGGAAAGTGTTTACATGGATGTTACAGCTGCTGTCCTCGCTTGGCCAATCAGCTTCACTGTTGCTATTCCACATTCAGACACATGGGCAGATTTTGTCCTGTGACAAACTAAGTCCACAAATCACTTTTCCAAAGGACTGTGAGGATGGGGTGACACCGTGAGTCATTGTGTGTGTCACACGCTTTAATAACTACTATCAAACCCAATCATAAAGGTGATGTTGTGTTTGGCTTGAATAGCATAGCCCACATCACCCTTATAGAGAAACAAATGTATCATTATGCACTGGGGAGGATAAATAACCTGAAGAATTACATATATATATTTGACGAGGTGAAGTCTCCGGAAGTAATCCACACCAATGACTGTTCTTGACTCATCCTCAGCACAGTTGCTTCTGTTCATCTTTCCCACCATCAATTACCGCACATAATCAAAAGCCTACTGAGAAATGCATGGCATTCGGACTAGATCTGACATTTGGCAAAGGACGCGATCTTTAGAATTCCTTCCAGTTGAAAGTCCAGGGATCATTGTCATAATGTGCACCTGTTGTGTTCCTTAACACATGACAGCACAGTCCCTAAGCAGTTTAGAGGAAGGATTAGGAAACCCCTCTCTTTACCTTTGAGGACAGCAGCAGGATGGCACGCAGCAGAAAGTCCTGCAAAAGACGGCCATAACAAACATGTAAATAGCAACGTTAAGCAGAAAGGTTAGACAGGGTTGGAAAGATTATTGGGCTCACTTGTTGATTTGTGACCTAAGGCTCAATTTAAACACTTGAATTAGATTTAATGACCTGGGGTCGTCTGAGGTTTTTGACTGCTCACAGTATGTTGGCTACAGTAGATATTGGCCATCATGTCATCACTAGAGATGAAGACATAGATTTAGTAGGCCTTAGGAACAGAGCCAGAAATAGCAAAGTGATCAGAATACTGAATAATGCACACCTAGGTGTCAGCCTGGCACCATGGAAGTATGTATCCAACCCTATATCAGCAAGTGTTGGAACAAGTGTTGGAACTAGTTTAGTCACATTGCTAATTTTTTATTGCAATACTATGGTAAGTACTAATTTTGATACAATGATAATAAAAATATTATATTTAGGACAAATTTCAATTAAAGATCATATATTACACAAAACTGACTCTTGTGAGCTTTAAGATATGTTAGAATGCTGTTACCTCAACAAAAACATACCTGAGTTGTGTTTTGTTTCATTCACACATGTTTGAGTGATCCTTTATGTCTGTCTACATCTCCAAAGCTCAAAATGCTCTGCTCCACCCTGTGATATCATGAAGCAGTTAGCAGCCATTTTTATCTTTAATTTAGTAGAGATGGCTAATTCCAGGGTTGAAATTATCCAAATGATTCTAGTGAAGGTGTGTGGAGTTTTCACAACTCCAGGTACATTTTGATGAGGAAATGACATCATAACACGGATCAGAAAATAGCATAATATGGGCCCTTTCAAAAGTAATCATATCATCAATAAATATTGTCATTTAAACTTATTCTTGTTTTACAGTAACTCTAATATTGATTAGTATCTGAGCATCAATTATTTTGACAACCCATTTGGGACAATGATTTGCATATCACTGAGAAACTATGTATCATTCACACAAAAAAAAAAAAAAAAATTACTTAAACCCTTTTTTTTTTTTTTTATATATATATTTGATTTTAGCACAAATAAAGCGGCAGTTTATTGCCAGTGAATGATCAACAAAGTTACTCACCTTGTTAAGTTCAAGCTGGTCAGGTGTGGATAGTTTTGAGCCCCGTACTGTCAAATATATTTGTAGTTTCGTCATATGCAGAGATTTTCCTGAGTTTTTTGTAACCTTATCAAAACATAATGTGGCAGTAGGGATAATAAACAACAGCTAAACCAAAAAACAAACATATATGGGAATGGTGTAAATAAAAAGGGGAAGTGTGCGTTACAGGACAAAGAATAGAGTGAAGAGAAAGACTAGTTTAAAGATGGTGGCATAAGACAAGGAGGAAAAGAGGACAAGAATGAGGATGAGCAAAATAATGGGCTGGAACATCTGGGTGAAGACAATAATGACAAAATAATGATGGGTGAACGGGGCAGGGGAAAACAGAATTAGTGCTCTGGTGGTAAAATACGTGCAAACACGTACAATCAGTCCCATTGGAATTATAAAACCAAGTGCATGGCAACTTTAAAAAAAAAATGCGGAAAAAATTTGATACTAATTTGTGTTTCTGAATGTAAAGTGATTGTAAAGTCTTTCGACAGAGCAGGGATCTTCTAGTTCTTGTCACTCACTGAATGCTCCATTCTGTGAGTGATTTTTTATAGTTATATTTCTTGATTTTCATTGCATGTTTCAGTTTTGGCGGTTTTGAACTGTAATATATTATGTTATAATCTTTATTATGTGTTTCAATTACAAAAATAAATAAATATTGAACCATATAATTCCAAGGGGACTATTCAAACTTTCTTTTTTCTTACCGACAGTGGCTCATCTGCCTCTCTGTCCTCCAGCCGGGGCACTTCCAGTCTGTCTATAAAGCTTTGCAGTTCTTTCCTGAAGGCCTTCATTTGTGCATTAATACGATAAAGCAGCTCATGTTCCCTAATCCTGCTACCATCATCCTCTGCTCCTTCCTCCCCTCCTCTTCCAAACATCAGATCTCCATTAGACACGTAAACCCTCGCCTCAGAAATGATAGTGGCCGTATCTGCTATAAGTCGATCTATGGTCCGCACCAGTCTCTCTGCTTCGACTCGAATGTCAATCATCTGCTGTCTTTCTCGCAGACTACAACGCCCACCAGGTAGAAAGCGGGACAGAGCGGACGGTGAAGCAGCAGCTCCCTCTGGTCCAGTGGGGGTGTAAAGACCACGTGTTGGTGTCAAGCATCTACTACTACTTCCATTGTTCCTGACCTCATCGGAATCACTCTCTCCTCCCACGGGCCCCTCACGTTTGCGGTGAGGTGGGAGGAGCCTAGAGGAAGTGGAGTCTTCATCACTTTCGCGGCGGCCACTGGTTGCTCCGCCCGCGTCACTCTCTGCATCACTGTCCCTTGGGCTGGGGCGTAGGGAGAGGTGGGAGGCCAGGTCGTAGCGCTGCATGTTGGAGAGGAGCACGCGGTTTTCATACTGCAACTGCATAACCTGGAGAAAGAGAGGGACGCACCAAGAAAGAAAATTATGATTAAGATAAGTTACAATGCAAACAAAACATTACATATTTCATGCATACTGGCATTTCCAATAGATAGACCACAATGACTAAATACATCTCATTTGACGTTATTGCCTTTTCACTTATAGACTTAAACATGAAGCCTTTAATCATGTAGTAAAAAGCACTATTGCTTCAAGAAGAGCAGCATGATGGGATTAAACTACCTCAAAAGTGCAATTTCTTCAAAATGTTACTATTAATGTAACTGAGTAATGAACTTGCTGCTATCCGGGTCCCTAATTCATACTATCCATACTTGTTCTTGAATAATATACAATATATTCTCAATTTGGTTTAGAATTATTCATTGTGCGTATATCCTGAATCGTAAAGGCTTAATGCTTTTTACACTGAGTATTCATAGATTTCAGGCAAATAATTCATACCTGATTTTCTCATTGCAAGACATATAATATTTCAATTTTAATTACAATAGTGATGGAGGGCTGTTGCCTTAGCTTGAAATATTTGTTTACAGTGAATCTACTAATACTGTATAATACTGTTACAAACCTTGCCACTGAGGTCGTTGATCTGTAGCCTCGCTGCCTTCAGCTCCTCCTGCAGCGCCTCTGTCTTTGCTGCGTCTATCCCTGTGCCTCCTGTACCTGCCCCATGCCGCGCCCCTCCCTCGTGGGTCCCGGCCTTGAACTTTAGCTTGTTGAGTTCTGCAGTCACTCTTTGGTTCTGCTCCTCAGCATCTGCTAGGTTCCTCCTGAGTAGCTCCGCCTCATCCTCCACTAACTGCAGCTGCTGCCGGAGCTCTGTCAGGTCGTCCCCGATGCCTCTACCCGCACCCATGCCCCCCATCACCCCACACCCAGAGCTCCCTGTCCCTTCTCCCTCACCACGCAGGTCATCCAATTCTGCTCTCAGGCCACGATTTTCCACCTAACAGAGAGAAAAAAAAAGAAAAATTACATTGTAACATTTAATCATTTCTACTTCTCCATTACATTTCTGGATATCTTTCAAAATACTTTGCCTAGAATCCTCCACAGTATGGCATACTATTCCATCGCCATGAAGATAAACAGATGACACCACTGGGCCAAGTTACAGGACACATCAGTGGAAATGAATTCTGTTGAAATGAATTTTATTTGAGTATGTTCATAAAGCATGTAAGTACAAGTCCATTACAATCCATAAAATAAAATAAAATATCATCCAAAACACATTGAACATTCTCAAAAGGGATGTGTGAAGAAGTGTACACAATCCCACCCCAAGTGGAGAGGCAAGCTCGCAGTAAAAATGCATTTTTTATTAAGGCATTTGTTTAACAGCAAAACATGTCATTTAATAATGCTGTGGAGCATCCCTGGCAAGCAATAACATCTCCAGCAGATGACTGATCCTCCATTAGAAAAGTTACATAGTGCACACGTATTTGCATACGTATTTCAGCACTTTTTGTACTGACCCTTTGAACTTTTGCAGTTCAAAGGGTCAGTACAAAAGAAAACATCAAGGGTTTTGCAAAATTATACATTAAAAGTGATTGGTACTTTGTAGATAGAAATAGTACTGGAAACAGAGAACATCGCAATATATTCACTCTGTATCCTCTTACCTCTAATTCCACTATTTTCCTCCCAAGAATATTGGCCTCTTCTTCCACCAAACGGAGGCGCAGTTTGAGCTCTGACTCGCGGGTGGTGGGTGGACCCCCAGCCTCTCCTTTGGGATGAGTGCTGTCCAATTCACCATAGAAAGAGCGATACTTCTGTAGCTCCTGCTCTAAACGGTCCTTCTCTTTGTCAATCTTGGCTGCCTTCTTCCTCATAAGCACGGCTTCCTCTTTGATTAAAGCTAATTGGCACTTCAGGTCTTCATTGTCCTCCTTTGAAAGGGCAGATTTGTTAGACCAAATTACATGCAATTTAAGGCTGTATTTGTAATTACAACATCTTCATCTTGCTTGTTTTATGTGGGGGAAGAAACAAGCATATATGAGCAGAACCACTTCCCTCCAAAGTTATTTTATAACCAAAGTCAAAATATAACTGAATGCAAAATCTAAAGAACTGGTGTTTATGAATTTAACTTAATTAGCTCAATCCTCAGCTTTGTGACCATTGTAATAATTGGGCTTATAGTTACTGAGCCTTTAGCCCTTAAATTCAGAAATGTTGGAATATGTCACTCCTAGGAAAAGTTGTTCTGTGCCCAAGCATATGTTGTGTGATCAAGAGGATGCTTAAGTCAAACTAAAACTCAAGTAATTGCTGGGGGTTTCCAAAAATGTCCCTTAATTAAAGAAAATGTCTCTGCCCAAAGAATTACATAATATATCTCATACATACATACATGAAAACATTGCGTCTGCTATGTATTCGTGTATTTCATTAAAATACCTAACTTATTTCCAAGCATCTATGTTTTACAAAACCTTTCACCTCAGTTGGAGTTTTCTTGTCAGGTTTCTGGATGTCCTTACTGCCTCTTCTCTTCTGAAATTGCAAAAAAAGTTGACTGCTTTGCATTTCACTGTAAAACATTGTTCATTGCAGGAACTGTTTGGAGCATTATACATAGCCTACATATACTGTACCTCTTTGGTTTTATCTAGCTCATTTTGCAGGGCTTGCTTGGCCACTTCTACTTCTATCAGTTTCTGCCTCAGTTTTTCATTCTCGTCTTCAGTCTTTGTGCGTTTCTCTTCCACCTTCTCAAGCTCATGATGCAACCTCACAGATACATCCTTAGCTACCTGTAATTATTGTAGTGTTAATTAATACAAGACCATTTAAAAGCACAGTATAAAGTGAATAACACTGTCTCCTATACTTTGAGGTCTTGCTCCAGGCTCCTGAGCAGCTCTTCATCGACCTCTCCTGTCTGGGCATATCGTAGCCTCTTCCTCTCTGCTTTTCTCAGCCTGTACTGTAGGATTCTGCAGTTTTTATTTGCCCTCTCCAGTTCCCGCCTCATCTCCTGCAGCTGACATGTGTCTTCCTCGTAGAAAGTGTCACGCATCTCATCCATCTCTGCCCTCATCTCCTCGATTTCACACTATGGATAGAAACACATTCCATACAACACATGTTTATATCAAAATTAAATATACAGTTTTATAATGATAAAAACTATGTACCTTTGTAATCAATCTAAACGTATACTACAATTGCAATGTAGCAATTGTTCTTTATTTTATCTAGCAGAAAAATCCTGTCTGTGTCACTTCCTTCAATTTATGACTAATCAATAACAGTGTGATCAATATCCAGTCTGCTATCTGTGATGGCCATGCAATTTGGCTGGAGATTCAAGCCTTGTTTTGATAATTTAATGCTTGAATTGCGTCCATGGTTAAGAAAATGTACAAACATAAACATCTGACAAGAGTAATGGCATGTTTGTTGCAATGGCCACCATCTGCACCATCGCCCCAATCCTGCTTGAGGCCTATAAAATAGCTATTCCTGTCTACAAACATTTTACAGTATGTGACAGAGCATAGGAAAGTAATGCAAAAACAGATCGTCAAGCTGACAAACCTTGAGATCGTCGTTTTCATCTAGTAGCCTCTCCATCTCGTCGAGAAAGGCCTGGTCTTGCTGTGTCACGGACCCCGCCTCTGTAGCCTCAGCAGCCGCCTGTTTTTCCGCCATCGCCGCCTCCTCATCCGTTCCTACCTCTCTTTTGGTCTGCATTTGTGCGCTTTTTCCCCCTCCTCAAGTTGACCCTATATGTACGTACAAATGTAGGCTTATAAGTTCAGCTTGCAAGCATCCTCCCCTCCACAAATCTTGCCCAGCTCTGCAGCCCACAACACGATGCTTCTTCTTCTTCGCGTGCCGGGTTTCTCTTTAACCGGTTGTTACGGGCCGTGGATGCACAAACCCCATGTAAACTCACAGCTAAAGCCGCGGTGGTCGTAACTTCTCGCCGGTGCTGCACTTAGGGGCTCCCGGGTGACAGCAGCATCCGCCTGTTTGCGCTGAACACACCAGCATCAGCACCATCCGCCCGAGCAGCTGCCCCTCCGCTGCGGCTCTCCGGCGCCCTCTGCCGGTCCTCAGTGTACCTGCAGCTCATCCTATTGGCCCCCTCCCTGGAGCTAATGTGAAGTGATGTGCCACATACCCTACACAAGTTTGCATTGTTTGTTCTAACAGTGCTTTCAGTTTGCTGACAGTGTAGCAGACAGTGGTGAAAACCGGCGTTATCTTAATGCTTGCTGATGTTTATTCAGAAATTAGACCAGTGAGATACAGCTAAGTTTCAGTGTGTGCATATCCTAGTGATAGTGATGGTAATTACATTATAGTTGCAGTGTAAATAATCAAAAGAAACATGTAAAATTGCAGCTCGAGTCATGTTTTATGCCCAGCAGGGGATGCTCTTTACCCACTTAAGAAGTTAATTACTATAGGTCCTTGGTCTGTGCTGGGGCCAGTAAAATGCTGACTGTTTCAACTGTGTGAAGCCAGTCATATAATTGCTAATGAGATGAGTGACAGGAGAGTTTGTAGAGCTTAACCGTGCAAACTGACCGACCCTTCACCCTGTAACACACATAAGCTTCTAGAGCCTGTTGAGGAGAAGGTGAGCACTACTGTGAAAAGCTCTATATTAATAAGTGACAACTATAGACTAAAGCCATGTTTTCCATGCATTATCACTGTGCATCCACATATATACCTATAACAGGCCACAGAGAGCTGTGCTAAACGCCTTTGATAAGAAAGCCTTGGACACTCTGCAATCCTCTTAGACCTTGGCTTAGATCTTTCTGTGTCCCCACGAGGACAAATACACATCCAGTCTATCATTCACATCCACAGCCTTGTACCTCCTCCCACATGAGCAGAGACAGGTGGTGGGGCTCTGGGATAAGAAGTGGTAAAGTAGTGCTGGGATGAGCAGGGAAAGAATTTAAGAAGAGTTAACCACAGGAGAAAAATCTGAAGAGGCATATCTGCTACGTAACAATAGGTGCAGCAGTTCACTGTGCACTCGTTTCAAAACCAACTACAGCACTGAGAACTTAAACATTTATTGATGACAAAGGCATTGTTTTACTTACCATACTTTATCTCAGCCAAAACTTTATACCATAATGCGACACAAAGAAATATTTAACATAAGAGGTTCATTGTAGTTTTGGAACTACAACTATATGTGCAAGTGCATATCTGATTAACAGTGGCTCATCTAGTGACCTGGTTTCCAAGGTAACTCATGGAGTGACGTTGAAATAAGCTCTTTTGAAGCTAAAGCCAATTTGCTCCAAAGATTAGGGCAGATCTGTCTGGACAGGGCAAAGACAGAGGCTACCTCTACTGCTCTCACACCTGAAACAGCCCTCTACCACCCGTAGAGGTCCTCAAACACAAACACATCCACACACTGTGGGGTGCTGCCATTGTTTTTATTGTGTCACATGTGCAGAGAGAAGCTGTGCTTCCATCTGACACACAAACTAATTCCTTTATACAAGATCTTGATGAGGGATAGGTCCCTTTTTGTAATTACGGGCATTTAGACACTTGAGTAAGTTTATAGTGTTCGGCTACAATGCACAGCAAAATGATGAGAAAACATTTTGTAATGTTACAATCAAACCCCAATTTAGCAGAAGTACTAGAAGAGACTACAGTTCTCTTTTCCGCAAAATTCGTAACAAATAAACACAAACAAAAAAGCAGATGTAAATGCAGCACAATTAAATCAAATAGAGCAGTCCATGACATTGATGATATGTAAACTGAATTGCATGTGGTATGTTCAGAATATTAAAAAGTTGGTGGCAGTGAGCATTGGAGATTTTTTCAGGTTTGGGTTACAAAAAGATCCCTTTGGTACAGCATTTGCAGAAAGGTAAATAGTATGCCATAAAACTCCAGTGTACTAAAAAATAAATTAAATACTTTAAATAAAGTTGAGACAAGTTGATCTGTTTATGAAATGTAGATGAATATTAAATGCTTGGTTGATGTGTCAGGTGAAACTTTTGGTCCTATTTTGATCCAAAGCAGAGTTGGACACAGCAGCGTCACACCTACAAGTTCAGCATTTACCTTCATTTAATAAAAAATCAAGTTATCAAGCGCAGCAACTCTTCTCCAGATCCCATTCACACCATTATAAACACACTGCTACCACTCACCCTTTAAGTTGGCCACAGACCAACTTAAAGGGTCGTACAACATCGTCGTACAAGTACAGATGTGATATAAGGTTAAATTATCCTCTTCTTCCCACCCTCCTTTGTTACCTTGATGTTAAAATGGAGCATGTAGCATAATATTTATTCCCGTTTGGTTCTTGCTTTCTTTTGCTTTTTCCCATTCACTTCCACCTCTTCCACTTTGCTGTGGCCGTTAGTTACTACTGAGTTGCCATTGGCCACATGCTTGCCTCCCTTATATGAAGGTTTGCCCCGGTAAGCGTGGTAGTAGAAATTAGCAAACAGGATGATGAAGGTTACAGCATAGGCAATCAATGCCCACTGCATCCAGTTTGGGAATGGACAGCCCGTATAGAGTGAGTGCCCTGCATGGCCAATAGTCACGTGAAACTGGATCTGAAGAAGACAAATTAGAAACATTAAACACATAAACAAGGCAAAGAAAGACCAATACATTTTACACAACTAATTAATCTAATAATAACATTTATATAAAACTGGCCCAATATTTACCATCTGAATAATGGTCAGATATTTTTTCCACCAAAGGTACTTCTGCATGTGAGGTCCCAAAGCTGCAAGGCCGTAGTATCCGTACATTAGAACATGGATGGACGAGTTGATGGTTGCACCAAAGAAGGCTGAAGATCAAATCAGTGTTAGAAATACAATTTTAAACATATTACATACCCAAAAAAAATATAAAATTCAGTTACTACTCACCCTGTCCTCCGGGGACCCATTTGATGCCAATCCACCACAAGATGAACATGGTGCAGTGATGGTAAACATGCAGAAAGCTTACTTGGTTGAACTTTTTCCTCAAAATGAAAAATACAGTGTCCAGAAACTCCACTCCTTTAGAAATGTAATACCACCAAAGAGCTGAGGCTATCTGCAGGAAAAGAGGATTGTTTATTGGTTACAATGTCTGCTTGTATGCCTGTAGTAACTGGTTGTCAAAAAAAATGTGATACTAATGAGTAGACACTAAAGATATAAATAAAAACTGCTAGTATCAAAAATATCTAGATATATAGTTATTACAGAATTTGACTCGCTGAATATTTTATGATTCTTGATCTATATTAGAAGACCACCAGCTACTGTAATTTGTGTTGAAAAAGACATTGTATTGTGCAAAAATGGGACTAAGTACATTTCATGTATGGTGTTATCACAGCATTTTTGTCACAAGAAAATCTTCATTATTTTGTCTCTATTTGCCTTACATCTGATACACATTTGATATATAGCAGAGGCATACAAAAAAAGTGTGTTGTGTTTCAGGGGGGGGGGGGGGGGGGGGGGACCATAACTTTACACCTCCCTACAGTCTTAGCCACACCCAGTTTGTCTTTTAACTTTTAATCCTACAATAATAAACACACAAGTGATTGTAGAACATGGTTTAGTCCATACCCTGACTTCATTGACATCATTGGAGTAATTGACAGGCTGACAGAGGTAGCTGTATTTGGCTGCTCTTGAACCTAGTAGGAGCTGTTGAGAAATAAACATTAAATGAATGCAAAGCATTTATGAGTATTTTCCTTTATTAGAGATATGTGAAGACAGACCTCTTTGGCGATATAGAAGTTCAGGACCACCATACTGAAGTTGTAGACTATGAGGGTCTTTCTGAGTGTGTACGGCTGGCGATCCTGCATGAATCTGGGGCCAGCCCACAAGAAGAGCAGGTACAGACAGCTAATTGCCAAAGTGGGAAAGGGGGATCCCATCATAGGCCAGTTCTCCACCCTTTTGTCTAGAGAAAAAAAAAAAAAAAAAAAAAAAAAAAAAGAGAGAGATATACTATAATATACCATACTATACATTATATAATATAATATAATATAGTAGTATATATTATATAATATAATATCATATCATATCATATTATATCATATCATATTATATTATATTATGTGTGAAAAATGTGCTGAGGAAACTCCCATGAGAGGACTCACCTGCTATAGTAAGGCTCCATTTGTAAAATTCTACACTGTCATTTACAAAATGTGTAACAACCTCCATTGCTGCCATTGCTCTTGTTTACACTATAGGAAAGAAAAACAAGAGAAAGTAAGTTTCAATTAGAGATACACAGCATTATCTGATTGGTACAACTAGTAAAACTGTTTTGTTGCACGTGTCTCATTCCACATTTGCATTTTAAGGTTTAAATTAATCTATTATTCTTTCAAATACATATAGAATATGGTGTTTGTGCAGTTTCACATACAAAAAATATTTATAAAGATTCAGAAAAAGATTTTAAATAAAATGATAGGTATTGTGGTCAGTTGTTACCACGTAGCTGATTAACCCACGCCACGCTTTAAAACTTTAAAGTTTATGAGAAAAATTAATGGAAAATGTACTTCCGGGGGCGGGCGGTCACTTTCACACATAACACTCATCTACAGGCGCACTGTTAGCTGACACCAGTGCCTCTTATTAATCTATAATTAATCCCCTGATCAGCTCGCTGTCCTTTCAATTATTAAGAGCCCTGTGCAGAGTAACCACTTTCTACAGGTCACATGACACAGTGCAAATGTAGAGCATTTAGGCACAGCAGCCCTGTTTGGTTTGGATCTATAGTTGTGCGGGAAACAGGGGGTGGCCCGATTAGCCGGGGTTGTGCGCACAAAAAGACCGGGGTGCATGTGTCAGCGGGTTTCTCTCGCGTCGCTCAAGAGGCTTAAATTCAATTGATCAACGAGCTTAGACGCAGACCTAAGTAGAAATGCCCACCGACCCGCGAACCCGTCCTGATGCTTATCTCCACATGTGGCACATTCAAGCTTTACGTCTAGGGGGCAATTATAGCAATAGGTCTATGAAAAAATAGTAACCTTATAGTTACACTGTCCCAATAGTTTGGATGAAACCGCTTCTGTTTATTCGAAATTGGGCCAATAACAGGTGCGCAGCTCAAACGCTGCAAGAGGATAACGCGAGATTAGCGGAAAAAACTAGTCACGAGAAGGGACAAATTGATTTCTTTTAACAAAGGACCGGCGTTTCGAAGAATGATCAGTCAAAAACACGTTTCGATTGTCCATCTCTCAAAAGGCACACAAGGTAAACTTTACACCGGCACACTGATGAAATGATGAAGCTACTTACGGTGTGGAATTGTACGGGCGTGTAATGACATCCGGTGCAATTAGGCGCCCGACTCCTTTCAGTAACTGCTCGTCAGCTGCTTCTTGTGTGTCAGACTAGACCGCTGCAACTCACCGGTTCCCGTTTGACAACAATACCAACTTTGGGAAGAAAAATTTACAAGGCAGAAAAAAATATAGACTACGATTGACTAATTACGCTTTCGGTCTGTTCAACGACGGCTGCTCAATCGCATCATCTTGCAGTCTACCAGACACTGAGACGCAAGATGGGTGTGTGCGCATGCGTGCAGACGCTCTCTTAATGTCGCGTGCGCGCTGTAGAGAGGAGCGGGGACATATGGCTCACGGCTTTGTCCGCCGTAAAGACATCTGTTGAGCGAAGGTGTTTAAAGTAATTCAATGTAACAGCATCTATAATGTTCTCCATAGCTTATATTGACTATAGCAGGCTATGCATAGTAGGCGGTAGGCTGGCGTCCCAACAATATCTAGGCCTATACAATTAAGCTATTAAGAATTTATCACCAGTAAACCTTCTCCTTTCAGTTTTCTTACAAAAATATGACACAAGATGGCGCCGTCGAGTCGTAATAAAGTAGACTAGACGAGAGGCTTTACAAGCTTACATCTCATACATTTAACTAGCATTATAACCTGTCATTGAAGAGATTACAAGGAAGTCCTGTCTGGTTAAAAAAAAAAAAGTACCTTCATTATTAATTGCTATTAGACAAGCAGACTGTTAGTGATGTATTAGTTGCTTAAGTATTTTGATTTGCATATATATTGTCATGTCTTTTTTTTTTTTTTTTTTTTTTTTTTTTAATCAATTTGAAGGTTTTGAATTTGATGTACAATATTTTATAGATTGGTATCTTGGAATTTTAATTTAGTATTGCTATTGCTGTTACAGGCGTAGATTACTTGCAGCTTTACTAATGTACTCTTTCTGTTTTAAAGAATATGAAGGAAGTGTACAGAACCCTTTTTTGACCAGACAGCTACCCCATGTGGACAACCACTGTCAGTGCATGATTTGGTGAGTTTCAGTGAACCTGGTCCTCACTCATTTACTGCAAAGCCACCTGTGGAAATGTTTACACATCAAGTTTGTTTTCTGTGTGGTCTCTACTTTGGCACATTTTAGACTGAAGGAAATCAAAAACCTTAAATAGGCGAGTTGGCAGAGCTATAAGAGAAACATTATGGCTGGGCTGTCTGTTGTACTGACCACATCTGGAGAAGCAGTAACTCAGACTGTTCTGACACATAGTTAACAATAGAAAAGAGATTCACAGTCCACTTAAAACATTACAAACCCAGTGTGGTGTGGCTAAAATGACATATGCCAACTTACATTCAGCTGTATCCAAGTATAAATATGGATTGAGGTAGTGTACAGAAAATAAAATACAAAAATTAACAAATTAAGCTCAAACTAAATTGAAATGTCTATTCCTTTGTAGCGCTGTTACCACTGGGTAGGTCAGTCAAAAAAGTCAGTCAAAATGTTTACCAGATGTTCAGATCTATTATACTAAAATAAAGTGTTTAAACCAAAATTCACTGACTATAACCACTTATTTTTAAAAGAGCATTTTCTGTTTTGTTGGTTCAGATAAAATATGTGCATGTGTGTGTTATTGTACAATGCAGTGTTTTTCTTGGCTGAGAGACTTCCTTTTATACTTCCCTTTTATGTAATCAGTTTCATCTTGTGGCCACACTTCAGCATAAGTTCTGTGGTATAGATTTTATACACTGTTAGTCAACTGCAACTTGTAATGTAGTCCTCTCTGTCTCTCATTAAGTCCATGTTTTTGCATCGCTACATCTGTCCGTTCCATTTTCAGAGGTAGTTTTTTCAATCTTTCCAGGACACTTAAAACTAGGGCCTGCCTAGCTGCTGCTCTAAGCTCTATAAAGCCTTCATGAGAGATGTATTATTAACCTATGATTTATGCAGGAACGCAGTGTGCACCCACCAGCAAATCTGTGTGAGGGAAGTTTCACAGCCAACCACCTGGGACCAGCAGTTTTCCACATACCTCCAGAGCAATGCAGTCTTTAAAAACCCATTTGGGGAATACCTTTTTCCAAAACATTGAACTCTCATGCAGAGATCCTCATACTGGGACAGTGATTCAAAGGACTAATGACATCCTACATTTTGACAGAGTAAGTCAGCAGTGTAACTCAAAATATATTGTATCTTTTTGGCTCATGAAATCACAGGCTTGAGCCACTCTGCTCCTCTATGAGTTGTAATACTATGTTATTTTTCTGAATGACTTCTTCATAATAATAATATCTTACACTTAGTGTAAGTAGTAGTGCTTTAAAGGCTTGTTGAGGCCTCTCAAAGTACAATATTGTAGTCGTTATTCATTACTACATTCACTCCATACTTGCTGGTGGTAAGCACTTATGTAGATACAGTTCAACTGCTCTTGGGAGGACTGAGGCTGTCAGTCTGTGCCATGGGCCTCTCATACACTAATAACTCATGCACACACCACATTCATACTAGGCAAGGTGTGTGAAGACTTGATCTGAGGGGGAATCGATTCTTCAACCTTCAGATTGATGGATGAGTGCAATGAAAATGAGCCATGTCACATGCCGCTCAAAGGCTGGTACAAAATGCATTGGAAAAAAGTGTAAAAATGTTAAAAGCAATAGTATTACTACATTTAGCAGTTATAACAGTAGATGTAAGTACTGGTCATTTTCACCAACTCTGTAGGTTCTCAAATACCATACTGTTCTATATCAGGTATGATTGAGTCAAGTTGGTTTTGTTTTGATTAGGATCATTAATGAAAATATGTTTAAATATTCATTTTTGTTGAAGATAACATGACCTTAACACATTGATTTACAGGGCACCCATGTCTAATATTATTGTCAGGTTATACCTATCAATTCTTCCAAATGCCATTAAGTGAAACCAAGCTGTGGATATAAGTGGCAACATGTTCAAATGTAATGTTTTCTCAAAGCTTTCTGAACAATAGTTATGTCGCTAATGCTCTGACTAATTTGTCTCTTCTGGGTGATATTTTAAGAATAATAGAGAACATTTTGTAAATGATTGCTCTGCTAATGAGATTAAGCAAATTTTAAGGATGCAGTTACAGACACATGGGGTTTGATTGGCGGCTGGGAGCAACATGTGCTTCTCTCATATCTGAAACTCATACCAATGCTCCACAGCCAATGTTACAAAAATAAGACTGTAATTTCTCCCCATTATGACCTCAGCCTGCAAATTAGCCCATTTAGCTCAATTAGTAATTATGCGCGGAGAGTATACATGCTATTCCGAAAGACAATTACAACCCCATGGTCAGCCTGTGTTGCTGGCTTTTGTATTCTAGCGCATGTAAAATAGGCAAGCTTCTGCTAAGTTTGCCCTGATCAAGCCTGGGGTAACTTCCAAGGATGAATTTTGCAAGTGGGAACAACCTGCTTGTATCCACAGAGATATTCATTGCTTTGAATAAAATTTTATATAGAATGGTAATAAACTTGTCTGTCTTCATGGAAACAAGCAGATGACACCACCAGGCCAAGTTATTGGTCAGATCTGTGGAGACGTGGGCTAGCTCAGCATTTAATACATGTTTTTAAGGTAGATTTGATAGATAAAAACACCTGTAATTGAGAGGCTTAATGCTATAATGTGGGGTTTTCCATGTAAAGCAATAATATCTCCAAATAGACCAGATAATAGTACCGTACATCTCCAACCAGTACTATTATCATCACTTTGGCGAAATTCAAATGTAACATAATCCCAAGGAAGGCCATGCCCACATTTTCACTTAATGTTTTATTTATTTTAAGATTATTTTGTTCTGTTTTGCATTGTCAAAACAGCAGTCATATGATATCATTGTTATATACAGTAGATTTCCCATAATTACATCCACATTGCCTTAATTAGTACCACTACCTAACTATAGCCGCTCATATTACAGCTAATTGCTATGTGTCTTTCACAGTTTGCCGAGACTTGGAATCCTCACTGATTTGTCTCTGTATAAGATTCATTTTAGAATGCTGTATGAGTTGAATTTGAAGTGTTTTTGGGTAGGTTTTTCCTTGTGTCTAGCTTCTCACTGAATTCTGGCAGTAGGTCATGGCTTGTGTCATTTTCACTATAACCAGCGTTTTTATGGCTTCCATAAAAACAA
The DNA here is from genome assembly GCA_019594935.1 of Periophthalmus modestus. Taxonomy (NCBI): domain Eukaryota; kingdom Metazoa; phylum Chordata; class Actinopteri; order Gobiiformes; family Gobiidae; genus Periophthalmus; species Periophthalmus modestus. Next base: position 11,627,725 of record JAIEZT010001328.1, read on the forward strand.
GATTGGAGCTACATACACACTTCTGTGACCTACATGTGTGCGTGTCCTCGTTTGGCCTCTGAGAAGGAACCCCTCCCTCACAGTGTACACAGCCAGTGCCCAAAAACTCACAAGAACAGTAATGCCTGACCAACTTTCCTCCCAAAATGTTATTGTTATGCCTGTTTCGTTCTTTTATTTAGTTTTGGAATTTTATTATTTTCCATTTTGGCACATTCATTATAGTTTCCCCCTTGTGAATGTTCCCGCCAGCCATTCCTAAGTTAATATTTATTCTGTGTTCTTCTGGTGCTCCGGGTTATGTCTCTTGTCTCTCAACCCCTCACCTCTTTCATTAATCTTCATCTGTCATAGGCTATTTGCTTGTTTTTCATTTTAGACTCTGTTCAGTCTGTTCAAATTCATTTTCATTAACCAAAGAATACAGCAAAGACTTATGTACCACTTTGCAACCGTTGATTTTAATCCACAGGAAATCCTTTCTTTTTTCAGTAAAAGTAAGTGCAATTGCAATTTTCAATCTTCTACTAACCTTCCACCATGATTTGTCCGAAGTCCTGAAACTAACCAGCTAAAATTACTGCTGCACTAAGTGCCCTTTGTTAGAGGGACTGCCACCTGTATTCTTCAATGGAGATCTTATTGCTTAAAATGTTCCGCAGTATAGCATCACACATTACATTTATCTCCATGGACATAAGCAGGTGACTAATTCAGGTCAAGTTATGGGTCATCTGTGGAGAGGTGATGTTTTTTTTTAAATAATGTGCTAAATAGACATATTTAATGCAATACTGTTGAACTTTCCAGGCAAAGTAATGACATCTCCATAGAGACATGTAGATGGCAGACCAGAAAAATTACATAGAGCTCCTTTAAATCAAGTCTGAAAAAATACACCACTTTTAAAACCCACAGGCACTCTAAGGCATCGGTTCAAATGATGATGTATGTGTAATGCATCTATTCACAGTTTTCTCTCTGGACCATTTGAAATCACATCAAAATATAAACAATACTTGGCTCTGATGAGAAATGAAATGACCATTTTGAGATAAGACTTTTACATAAATAAATAGCTGTAATTATTGTCAGACGGGAAAACCTCTCCAACCGTGTAATTTCAACAAGAGATGTTGTAATTATCTCAGACGACCTGTGCATCTCTGCAAAAGGATAAACTGCTGCCTCCAGACTATTACTGTAAATGATAGGCTCAGATGAAATGTGTAAGAAAAAGCTAACCTGATATATGGATAGAGAACAGTTTATTCACAAGTTACAAATATATCACGACTACACAATAAAATAATTTAAAATGTATGTATAAAGTGAATGAATAATGTAAACCATGAGGTCAAGGACACTGTAGGTCACTTGGGGTAAATGTGGATAGTAGATATAGATATAGATATAGATATACACACAGTTGTAATTGTCTTACTTTGAATATAATATCAGAAGAACAGCAGGAGCATAACAACATGAAATCAACATAAATAACAATAAAAACTTTACAATAGACACATTTATACAAACAATATACAATAAATTAATCGAAGTGTGTTGCAATGCAGAGAAAATACTGTTAGATACAACACATCATGTTGGTATTTAGTGCTGTGTAGATACCTGGTAGAGCGGTGTGGACTTTAGGTGAGTGGAGGGCACACGTGATGTCTGATGTTGTGATGAAACTTGAGTCTTGTCTCTGAGCTCCAGACTGTCTCACTAAATGAGGACATTCCTGGCCCTGTCTGCAGATATACGCTAACCTATGCACTGATCCTAAAAAAAAGTGTTGTTTCATGCCCTTAATGAAAGGCTCCCTGTGAAACCATGTTGTTCATATTAAATGAAAAGGGAAGACTGCAATGATATGACGATGAGAGATTTTTGGATGGAAAACATAAAGCTTGGTTTGATCTGCCTCTGTGAGTTTTATGAAGCCCTAATATTTTCTTTGTAATCCAGTAAGAGGGTACACACTTTACAGTTCCACAGATATTGCCGTTTTTTGGAGTAATCACTCATTCTGATAGGCCGATAAGACTGGTCCCTTAGAACTTTAGACCTGTATTTAAGTCACACTGGGTTATAGAGAAAGAGTTTTCCTTTGCTGAATGTTATCACAATATTTTTGCAGAGTTTATTGCCTGGCTTGGCATAACTTAAGGAAATTACATTTTTCACCCAAGTTTGACAAGCATGATCCATTATTTCATGTAAAGCCATTTGCTTTAATCAATTTTTGATCAGTTTTACACAAATCATAGTTAATTTAAGTAGCTGTGTTCTTTGTTATTTTTGTTGCCTTATGAGAATGCACATAGGCCTGTCATGATAGTAGTAATTTATTTATTCATTTATGACAGAATTAACTATACTTTTTATGGGTCAATATTAATAGCGTGTTCTTTTTATTGTACTCACAGCGATCCCTTTTCCTGGAGAGAGCTGAAGAGTGTCAAAATATCTATTACTATATCTGTATTTGAATAAATCTATAAGTCATTACAAATACAAAATTAACATGTTTCTTTGTGCTGGTTATTTATTTCATATGTTTTACTGCCACATTATTTGGAAATAAGTGAATAATTTAAAACTAAGGCATTGTTCTGCTCTGGCTTGCACTGTTACACATGTTAACCAAATGTAGTTGTTACTCTACAGTGCATGGCAAAAGGTCTTATGCAAATCTATAAAATAAGGGATTCTTCATAGAACAAAATTTAATGCTGCAGTCTCGAGTGGGATCTGCATAGTGTCTGTGATCATAGCCTCGAAAGCACAAGTCAACATGTGTCTCTCTCCTCGGTACACGCCGGTCACTGATTATATATACAGCTGCTCCATTACCAGCTTGGCCAATAAGCCCATTATGGGAGCATGGGTCAGGGGCAGAGAGTCTCCCCTGACTCTATCCAAGATATCCCATTCAAGAGGAGTTGGAAGTCAGAGCTAAACCAGACATATATGTTATCTTAAAACACCTTTGACTTATAATAACTGCAACACTGCAGGAATCATGTCAAAATGTTTAAGAATAAGACATACTTGCAGTTGCAGTTTTAGGTAAATTAATGTCTGTAAGAAGGTGACAAGAATCAGAATTGTACAGCGTCTTGGTAACGTTGAAATGGATAACTGCAGAAACAACATATTTTATTACAACTTAATTACATTTTATCAACAACAACAACAAGCACTATTAAAGGGCTTGTATGGGATTTTTTCCATGTATCTTATTTGAGCAAAATATGTCTTGCCCCAGTATGGATATATTGTTTAAGCAGCTCTTGAAGTCAAAACAAAGTCAGCTGTGTACTGACTGCATCTAATTATAATTTTTGTCAGAGAAATGGTTAGCATGCTAGTTGTTGTTATGTTTACCCGTCTGGCCTCTGACAGTTATAGAAAGCACTTATAAAGTCATTGCCAGTGATTATGATGCTCTGAATTCATAAAGTAAGTGAAGAAGAATTTGGACCACTGCCAAACTGTTTAAAATGAACTACCGGTAGTTTTGTTTTCACATTTTTAAGACACATTTAAAACATCGTGTCTAGTGCATTTAAATATGTAGCTTGATTAGTGCTAATGAGGCGGGACCCTGCAGGTAGGACTGTAGGTAGATGCCTCTGTGCGCTTAATCCTGTGCAGTGGAGAGCTCAAAGCCTCTCAGCTCTGTCACGTTCTGTTAATGTTAATCTGAGCTGTATGTGCTGCCAACTGGCTGCCCCAGTGTCTGCCCACAACCAACCACACTGCAGGTCAAGCTCTGAGTGACGTCACCTGCACCAGTCTGCAACCAGTAACACCACTTTATAATGAGGCTGGATACAATATGTGACTCTAAGGAAAAGTAACATAGTTTATCGACCTGGATAAGGGTTGTAATAACGTGATAAATGTGAAATTAGAAGTTAGATGCTGAATACTAAACTTAACATTCATTCAAAAGTCTTCTGCTGTGTATGCTGCTCAATCATATACAGATGTCATTCTGTGTAAGTTGGTGGTTATGTTACTAATGTAAAGTACCCAAAATCTCGTATAGATTAATAATGTGAAATTACCTTTGCAGATGATTAATGAAATATACAAAACTGCCTCATTTGATATTCTAAATTATGTAGAAAGCAGTCAGGACATATAAACAATTAAATGTGACCTAATAATACATTCAAATCCAGATAAATTATTATTCTTTTATTTATTCATTTCTTTGTTGTATGGAAACCAACCTTTTTGTGTATCGTCTGTAAGACTTGTGTTTAATCTGAATTTTCTCACGTTTATCAGAGGAAGTGGTTTGTAATAGAGAAACAAAACATGAGCTACAGACCGCTGCATCTGCACAGAATTAAACTTGTTGTGGAGCCTGTTACTTGGCACGCCAAATTTGTTTACTCTTTTAAAATGGATTTTCTTCTGTCAATGACATCATTGTATTTATATTATGATCACAATAGAAAGACTTTGTTACATATTTTGACTTTTTGGGCTATTTACCATAACCTCTGAGTCCATTAAGCTGTAAATCTGTCCTGTAAAGTATAATGAGAGACTGAGTTAAAGCAATGGCGTGTTTGAATTGCACCAAATATGTTTGCTAATTGATTTTCTGCCTAACCAGCTACTCAGCACCTCTGTTATAGCTGTGTAAAGGCTATTGTCATTGTTTTGAAATTAATTATGAGTATTATTTAGGCATAGGCTACACTGAAGCAGTCGCATGTTGAGCTAAACTTTGAACAAACGCCGCAGAAGCGTTTCATTCAGTTGATAAAATGGTAACATAACATGTATCCAGTATGTAAATCAGTCTCTGTTGTCCTTGAACAGGTAGGCTAATATGAACAGTACCAGCAGCACTAGTACTTGGTCTCCATGTCCACACCTGTAACAGGACTACTTGTGTGTTATATAAGCATTAAACAACGAGGACCCATGCGTTATTCAGTTGTAACGGGCAACGCTGAGTCAATTTGCAGCAGAGACAGGAGAAGGAATTCAGTGCCACTTCCTGTATTGTTCTCAACTTTTTTCCATATATTTTATGAATATAACCACGGGCATACTATCCAAACCAAATTTAAGCCATTAGTTGATATAAAATATAAAATGTTGTGTCCCATCAAGCAACTCTCAAACATTTAATTTGTCTGCCTTAAAATGCAGGCGTTTTTAATATAATCCATCGGCTGCTCAGGTGTTTCAGATCCAACATACCATGAAACGATGCGTTCTGTTGTTTCTTCTGCTGCTGTGTGCTTATTTAGATGAGCTGAATACATGAGGGAGGCCATCATACATTGTGGACATTGCTGACTTAGCTCCTTTGTGGCTGTATGTGTGACTCATGCTCCAGTGCAAGGCAGTTGAAGCATGGAGTTAATAAAATGGTCTAGAGCAACAACATGTGTCTTATTCACATCTGCACTGTGTGGGAAAGTGCCCATCAAAGGAAACTTAAGAACCAGTATGTATTGTTTATAGAAGAAGTTAAAAATATATCCCTATAAATCACTACGGCAATGGTATAGTTTTACTTTTCATGACTGATGTATAGTAACAGTAAATCCAGTGTTGCTTACAGCTCAAAGTTCCAAATTTATGATGGATAAAGACTTTATTATTAAATGCTCCTCCTCTTTAAATAGTAGTTATTTGACCAAACAGATTATCAACCAGAAATTACATGTTGAAAAAATCTACAAGTCGTAATCGGTGTGCAGTTGTCATTATATAATTTCCTCAGAACAGTTGGTTCATACCAGTTGCTTGTCAGTACTTATATAAAGAAAATGACCATCTATGTTTTGATTTATTTATATATGATTCTGTCTTTACATGTCCAAAGCTTTTGAATTTTGTATCTAAAGTATTGGCATGCATGTTATGATGTTTGGCATCCTGTTTCAGTTCTCTGTTCCTCTTTTTCCCTGTGGCCCAGAGCAGAGACACTGGCCCTTTTCTTTCCATCTTTCAGATCCTTGGTTTGTTTCCCCTTTACAACTGTGTACTGGAGCATTGTCTGAACTTTCCGTGGCTATTCTTGGCATGGCTCCCTTCCAGCAACTCTTTAGTGGTTGAGGTGTGTTTATCGGTGTTTGAATGTGGTTCATGACTTCATTAAGAAAGCATTATATCCCAGGATGCAACAGCTTCTGGTCTAGACTGGACCAAAACTATGTACGCAGTGGCATGAATGGTAGAAAACCAGTGATTTCACATTTTCCACTAGACTCAAGGCAACATAGTGTGTTCACTGAATAAATGTATTTTATACAGTATTCGATTTTGGAAAATTTTTTATTTTTATTCTTTAATGTTGCACTTTGTAACATTTTTGGTAGAGGATCTGCTACCTGCTTGGTGGGATTGAATTATTAAATATTATCTGTCTTTTGCTAAGTTTCGTTTGAAAAACATACTTAGTGTGAGGGGGCCATCACTCCACAGACCTGACCTGTAACTGGACTTGGTGGTAGCACCTGCTTGTCCCCATGGAAGTTTAATGTCATAGTGTGGAATTTTTCTATGCTCCTCACCTCTCCATACTTTTTATTCTACCACTTCGATATGTGATCCAAAGCCAAGACTAAAGTTCACTTCCTCCATTCTGGTCTTGAGCTGTGAAAACCTGGGTTAAATAACAGAAAGAATGTGAGACAGCTTAAGCCATGCACCTCTGGGATTATACGCATGTTTTGGGGCAAGCTTTTATCTCTCCGTCAAAAGGAAACCCAAGCTGCCACACAGCTGCCTGCAATCGTTGATGCAAAGCTGCAAATGTGCACATGCATACAAACAGTTATTTCACAAGTTCTGTCAGCATTACCCCAAATTACCTCCTGTCCTCTCCGTGACCCCTTTGTTTCTCTTCCTTTTTACTCTTACCAGATGCGTGTCGCCAGCTGTGCTCAGATGGCTCAGGCAGAGTGACCCGCTGCAGCATGGGGTCGCGTTCATGTGGTCCTTAGATTAAACGCTTATCCGCACTTAGGTCCACCACCCCAAAATGAAACCGAGGCCCCCGATTCGCACAAGGCTGGCCCCTCTTAGCCCTACTTTCTTTGGGATTTTTTGATCATTGGTGACTAATGTGAAAGTTATTAGAACGTTTACACAGTTTGGTCAAGAGAGTAAAGGAAGTTGCAGCTGAAACAGGGCTAGATAAATAATCCATGAAATAAATCAGATTTTGCTTTTATAATTTTGCCCGTTTTTATGTAATTACAGGTGGTTTTATTGCCAAAAAAGAACACTGATACATTACAATTACAGCTCCAAGAAGACAAGGAGGGGAGTGGACCTTCCATCAGAAATGTTACATAGTTCACCTTTAAATGTCTAAGCAGTATCACATCACATGAAGCCTACATGTATTGTTATTTCCATGCTGCAGGCTGATGGTCCTCTGTCTGGTCTCCACGGTAACAGCAGTAGTTGTTGAGAGGCCAGGCGGTGCAAAGTTATGGCCGGAGCTGCTGGTGGTTTGTGTTCAGCTCACTTTTAGGTGACATAACCACAAGGTCGCCACAGTGACCCCTGAGCGGAAAGACGGGTGTGAGAGAGGGGCGGACAGCAGGGTACTGGGGCCGAGAGAGGGGAGCAGGGAGAGGGGCAGAGGAAGTTGAGCTCGGGGTCACTGGTAGATGGACTGAACAGGTTTGGGAGGATCTGAATGACAGTAAACATAACACATGACATAACTCCAATGTGAAACTGCTTTTTCATTTCTAGAGTTTTATGATATATAGTGCAAGAACCATTTTGCTGTTAACAAAGACACTTTTGTTTGGATCGTTTTTTCGCTAACACATCACTCTCCTCTTCGCACTCTCCTCTCAACAGCACAGCTCCCTTTGTTGTGTGTCACCTCCGACCTTTGACCCCGTAGCCCTTGCTGAGGTCATTTAAGAGCCCACAGTGGAAGGCTATAAATCTGCCATTAGAAAGCCAAGCACATCAGTGAGTTAGAGTTAGAGACTTCTCACGACTTACAGGGCCAAACCACAGACACAATTTGAACACAAAGCAGCTATGAAGATTTTAATATCCCCCAGGTATTAAAATGAAAAATTGACTGATATCCTCATTCAGAGTACAGAAAAAACATTGTTCACATGTACTGTATCTGAGACATCTGCAGATTAAGTTGAATTGACTTTATAAGCTGTTATCTACAAGTCCCAGGACATTATACACCCACATCAGATATTATTTATAAAGCTAAATTTCCCCAAATTCCCTTTAGAGATACATAGGAGCGTCAAGCACAAGAAATCTTTTTCCTTGAGCATTTCAGTTTAAGTAAAATAAAAGTTTAAATATGTTGGTAATGAATATGATGGTTGAATATTGCAACTGACATTTAAGGGACCCTTGTTCAATTGCTGCATGCTGCCGTTAGACCAGTTAATACGCAGCAATAATGTGTCCTACTACAGCTGTGCAGATGACACTCAAATCTATGTCTCACTGGTGAATATGGACCAGTGGATTCACTCTGCCACTGCATCCAACAGATCAGTGTGTGGATGCATAACAACTTTCTCTAGCTAAAATCAGACAAGACTGATTTATTGTCTTTGGCCCGCAGAAAAAGAGAGCGAGAAAGTGAAAGTTTAAGCAGTCACCTCCTGTCTCTCTCTCTCTTAAACCTTCAAATCAGGCTAGAAATCTAGGAGTAATAATGGACTCAGACTTGCACTTTAACAGCCACATCAAATCAATAACATCTGAAGCTTTTTACCATCTAAAAAATAGCAAAAATCTAAATTATACTGTGTAAATCAGTCTTGAAGAAACTTATCCATGCGTTTTTGTCTAGTAAGTTAGGTTACTGTTAAGGGCTACTCACTGGCCTCCTCAAAGGACCACTACGAACAGCTGTAGTACATCCAGAACAATGCTGCTCAGACTAGAACCAGGATGTACATGTTAGTGCCATATGAACCATTTCGCACTCGGAGGATCTCAGGGACCGGCCTCCTGCTGGTGCTCAGAGTCAGGACTAAATATGGTTTTACACAGCTAAAATCTGGAACAGTCTTCCTGAATATGTGAGCCAGGCCTTACAATGTTTAAATCCAGACTCAAAACGGTTCTGTTTAGCTGTGCATATGACTGAAATGTTTTTATTCTGCACTCTTCTCTTTTAATGTTAATTTTACAATGATTATTTATGTTTTGATTTGTTACATTGTGATTTTAATGCCTTTCTTAATCTGTAAAGCACTTTGAATGACTTTGTGTATGAATTGTGCTATACAAATAAACTTGCCTTGTCTTAAGTAAACAAAAACACAGACTGTTCTATCTAAAAGTACTGAATACAAGTATATTTGAGTTTTTTGATTTCTGTTGTTCAAACCCAAACAGCATTTTCATATAAATCACTATTTCTTGCTATTTTACCTACTTTATAACAAGCAAAAGCCACAATGCATACTTTCCTCTGGTTAAAGGGGCAGAGGAAACATTTGATGAGCCTTGCAAATACTGCTTTTATGCATAGTTGGCATGTTTCGCCTTAGAAATGAAAAGCAAAGAATAGAGCAAGCAAGAATAGGAGTACTATCAAACCAACCGCAATTTGCTGTTACAATATTTTTAACAACCACATAAGAAGAGAATGTCAAGAAAGTGCAGGTACAAATAGTGACCAAAGTATTATTTAAAAGCATAAACAAACATACAGTGCTAACCATGTGTAAAATGTTATTATTCATGCTTGCCATCATGTATTTTATGTTTCCCACATTGAAACAGACAGACATACACCACACCATTGAACAGAAAGTGATTTGAGCAAGCTGGCGACGGTTGGGTGAAATCCTTGGTTAAACTGTATTGTTGTTGGCATGTTAATCTTCTGTGATAAATTAGCATTTCCATAATTGTCCAAGAATTTGTGATTTGCAAAGAGATAAAGGATAAGATGTGTTTTGGTAGAAGAAATTACTTCCTGGATATTAACTCAAATTGTTTCCTGTTTGTAACTTGCTAAACAAGAGAGACTGGGTGTTCTTGCTATTTTACACATAAGGACAATGAAAGAATTACACTTTTCAGTCCAGCAAGTGAAAATATTTTGACTATAGAATTTCTGTATGGCATACAGTTGAAGAATACTCAATAAACTTAAAATATTTTAGTATTTTTTCTCCAGACTTGTATCCCCATAAAAAAAAATACATAAATAAAAGTATTACATCTTACTGTTTATCATTGCCTAAGAGCAAAATATTACATCGACAACAGTTATTAACAAAACAAAAAGAAGAACAAGCCAGTTTGTCACTTTAGAAGATTGATTTAAATTTGATTTCCATTTCACAATCGATATCTGCTCCCTCGCTCAAACTGAAGTTACTGATGATCGGCCAAAGTTCAGAGCTCTACGACTGGTATTCACAGCTGGATTCATAAAAGAAAAATGAGCTTGGGTCAGGCGGATCTATCTGATCCAGGTTTGTTCAGTGAAGACCAACACAAATCACTTGCACTACACTCATATCTCATACTCATATACTCACAGAATTGCACTCCAGGTTTTGTTATTTTGTTTACAAACCACACAACCATTTATAAAAGTCACATTTTCCCACAGCAGCTGAATGACATGAAAACAGGAAACACAGTCAAATTGCACGGTCAGGCTCAAGCTTATAAATGACAGATTTTGAGGGGTGATATATTGCCACAGAGATATACTGCGATAAACAATCATATTGAAATTACTTTATGCCACTGACACAACGACAATAAAGCAAGATTATGACAATTAACAAATATCTAATTATACAGAAATATTAAAAGAGCTGCAACAAATAAACACCAATATAGAAGTTACTTTTACAACCCTCAACAGCTCAAAAATAACAAATATCTCCCCACTTCTTGCAAAGAAACTGAACATATTGATCTAGCTATTATTTACTGAATGATAAATTGATATAGTAATACATGTGACAGTCTTATTTGCATCAACACATGAATTGAACTGAATTTGATTCCTGTCAACATAAAATTTTGATACAAAGGAAAAGACTCGATAGCCAATTTCCAAAGCACCATTAAAATGAAAAACAGTCTGTTAGACAATGTAATGTGATTTAAAGTTTCTTTTAGTATGTGGTGATGTACTAGCTCTGATATCAGCTCAAGATCATTATAAAACTATTCAGGAAAGGTCACATGAGTTCCAATTTCTTCAGTACCAATACTAGCATCCAGTATCAAAACTAGATAGTGGCTTTAGTATTGATTAGTATGTAGGTATTGATTTTTTTCAGATTTGGTGACTTTTGGTGTAGTAGAAATGATTTACAAATCCTTGCAACATCCATCTTTCATTCATAGAAGTCTATAGTATTGTGTTCCACTGTGAGCTTTCCATGTGATCGATTCAGCACCAGCCCTGAAGCACACTGTAAGTACATTATTACAAAGAGGAAAAGCCTTACTAGTCTCTCACTCAGGAAACAATAAATTATCTTTTATCTCTGAGCTCTGATCTATAGCACTAAAGAAATACGATGCTATAACATTGTCACATTCCCCTTCACTAGAAGCCATTTATGACTTTTCCTACTGTACACCAGCTATAGAGAGCTATACTTATCCATGTGCAGGTGTGATTTTGGCACGAGCAGTGAGTTGGCAGGTGTGTTAGCCATTACAAGCCCATAATCACTATCATTATGGCCCATGGTAAGAACAGACAGGTTAGCAGGCGGCAGCAATAATGCATTTACCAGGATGTGAACGCTCAAGTGGCACCTCTGTAACCGCCTCGCCATAAACATTCATATATGTGTGAGACAGGGAGAGCAGAAAGTCACATAAATGAGTACCTTAGTGATTTAAAGTCAAAATAAACCTGAGACTGGAAATACATGCTGTTTTTTTTTTTAGTCAAACTATATTTCACATTTAAAGGTGCAATATGTGGCTTTTTCTGGTGAGAGTTCGTCATAGAGGTGATATATTTCAGAGCTGTGGAACATTACAATCAATGCAATACATCTTCATGGAGACAAGCAGTCGGTGGATCTTTTATTTTGTTTTTTATTCTGCACCCTTTTGTTTTAATGTTAATTTTATGATGATTATTTATGATTATTTATGTTTTGATTTGTGTGATTTTAATGGGCTTTGAATTACTTTGTGTATAAATTGTGCTATACAAATAAACCTTGCCTTTCCTTCCATCAGAGAAGTCATAAAAGTGTTGAACAAGACATTATAAACTTCTATAGAGTTTTTGAGTTAACAATAGTTTCTCAGGAATTGAAGAATAAGAATAGTGTACTTAAAATTGCTACAGCTGCTTACTGTTTTTTTTTTTTTTTGTTTTTTTTTTTTAGTGGTTTAGATTATTTTAGATGTATGTCAGAGTTTTTTTACACTATGAAATAAAGTTTTTGGCCCCTGGGATTTATAGAACAGTTATAGTAAAGAATGTAATGGGTTTTAAGAGTGGGGGAGACACTGTACTGGCACAAATTCTTGGTGCCAGTACAAAAACAACAGGCAGATATGCATGAGGTCTGAACCATTTTGTAAGTTTGTTTAACACAGGAAAACATTCAGAACACAACTGATTGGTTAAAAAGTCATTATCAGATTATCAGGTGGTGATTGAGCAACAGACAGATGGTTGGGTTCGGGTTTAAACATAACTTTTCCTAACTTTTTCTTCTTTTTAACCTAACAGCAACAACAGAAGAAAGGGATTATCTGAATTCTCTAGGTGCGTAGCTGTTGGTGCCAGACAGGCTGGGTCCTAGTTTTTATTTCATTTATGTGAAATCAGAAATCAATCATTGATCACATTGTGAACATAAACAATTTTACAGCGTCTGTGTTCTATCTAGCCATAGTTACCTAATTTCAACTGACAGAAATTAAACAATCCTGCTGTTTATCAATCCAACCTCAGCCTTGCATATCAAACTAAAAACTAAAATTCCATTATATCACATATCTAAATAAAACATCCTCTGTGTCTGTTGTAAAGTACTAAAATAAATATTTAGGAAGCTTTAGTATTTTTGTTTAGCACACTTATAACCTCACCATCTGGGCACAATCCATCAAACCCTTTTCTACACCTCCTCAAGTGTAAACTAAAACATGCAACTCATCTTCATTTGAGTCTTGAGACTTAGACCACCCCTTAGATTGTACATGCTGACCGACTTAACCATTGGAACAAATACAAAATCCTTGTTTCAATTTTGCAAAGATTATGCTCCATTGGGGCCCTATTACTTTACTGATCTATGTTATAATACTGTTTCCTCATCACAAACATACCTGCAGTTGTGTCTTGTTTTTCATTCACACATGTGCGCTCCACTGTGTTATTAAACTCCATATACCTTCACTAGAATAATTTGGATGAATACAACCCTGGAATTGCCGTTCTCATCTGAGCAAAAGGTAAATTCCAGCTGTTAACTTGAAAACTACTGCTTCATGACATCACAAAGGGCAACAGAGCATTTTGAGCTTTGGAAATGACCTATAATAAAGGATTAGTCAAACATGTGCGAATGAAAAAAAAAAAAAAACACAACTCCTGATATGTTTTTGATGAGATAACAAGAATTTAACGTGGCCAAAAGCTCACAAGAGTCCTTTTTGTGTAATATGGGACCTTTAAAGATAGACTGTGTAATTTTTCTGGCGCAGAATACACCGTGCGCTTATCTCCAGGAAGATGTAATTGGTTTGCCTGAATGTTTTTCTTTCTGTTAGTGGGGTCTCCTCTCCACAGATCTGACCTGAAACCTATTCTCATGGAGATAGGAGCAAAAAACACAGAATGTTTGGATCCATTTGAGTAATATAATGATCCTTTATGATTTTGTTCTTGATCAGCTTGTGTTCAGTGTTAGCAATAGCCTTGAACTTTTGATCTTTTATGGCATCTGGTCTTCTATGTGGTCATGAAGAGTTATCATTCACTTGTGACACATTAGAGAAAGTGGCAATTTTCAAGATCAAATGACATAATATTCGGGTTGAGAATGGTAATTTGGGCTGCTATGTGAACTTGAAAGCATTATACCAGATGTTGTTTTGCAGGATGGATGGGATTCCTTCTGAGGCTTGAAGAAAAAAGAATCAACAACCATATAGATTTCATTATGCAGTACATATAAGGTCATCTGATCCACGTCATTTGTTTTCCTAATATATATTCTATGTATTTTTATATTGTGTCATCACAGTACAAGTAAAGTAAATACTATGACACTAAACCAACTTGGATTTAAAGGACATATATTACTCTCATCAGAAACATACCTGTTTGGTTTTGTTTCACTCAGACACATCTGTATAATCCCTCCGTCGTCCAGGTGTGATCCATAGCTGTTTATTCAGATCTTAAATGAAAAACACTCTGTTCCACCTTGTGATGTCATGTGGTAAAACAGTACATGCTCCACTCCATACAGCTTCATTAGAATCATTTGGATAATTTCAGTGCTGGAATTGTCTAACTCTACTGAACTAAAGGTAAAAGACAGATATTAACTTGAAAACTACCGCTTCATGACATCACAAGGTAGAACAGAGCATTTTAAGATGTAGATAGATAATAAAGGATTGCTCAAACGTGTGAATGAAACAAAACACAACTCCTGCTATGTTTTTGATGAGGTAACAATATTGTAATATGGCTTAAAGCTCACAAAATTCTATTTTGTGTAACATTAGGACCGGATACAAGCGGCCAAAATGGGTTTCCTCCGCAGGGTGGCTGGGCGCACCCTTAGAGACAGGGTGAAGAGCGCAGTCGCACGGAAGGAGCTCAGAGTAGAGTCGCTGCTCCTACACGTTGAGAGGAGCCAGCTGAAGTGGCTCGGGCATCTGTTCAGGATGCCTACTGGACGTCTCCCTAGGGAGGTGTTCTGGGCATGTCCCACCGGGAGGAGGCCCCGGGGAAGACCCAGGACACGCTGGAGGGACTATGTCTCTCGGCTGGCCTGGGAACGCCTCGAGGTTCCATCGAAGGAGTTGGAGGATGTGTCTGGGGTGAGGGAAGTCTGGGAGTCCCTGCTTAGATTGCTGCCCCCGCGACCCGGCCCCGGATAAGCAGAAGAAAATGGATGGATGAATGGATTAGGACCTTTAAAAGCATTAACTATTTGAGTTAGCTTTCACTCATAACTAACTATTATGACTTTATATAATTACCCAGCCCATCCAGTGACCCAGCCGTTGTTCCATTGCTGTTCTGTATTTTCTTATATTGGTTTGACCAGTGGTACTCAATTTTGTTACATAAGTAAAAGTACAGATACTGGAGCAAAAAAAAAAAAAAAAAAAACAAAAAAAATAAAATAAAATAAAGCTTCAAATGTAGTGATTTTGATACAGATTTGTGCTGAATTTTGTTCAGTAGAACAACTGAAACAGTAGGGTTTCTTATATGTGTGTGTGTGTGTGTGTGTGTGTGTGTATATATATATATCTATATCTATATATATATATCTATCTATATCTATCTATATATCTATATATCTATCTATCTATCTATCTATCTATCTATCTATCTATCTATCTATCTATATATATATATATATATATATATATATATATATATATATATATATATATATATATATATATATATATATATATATATATATATATATATATATATTATATATATAGTGTCAGAGGCCCAGAGAGGTACAATGAAAAAACAAGTACCCCGGGAGGTACAGCCAGATGCCCATACCTGAAGCACTGGAAACTGCCAAACAAAGGCTCCAAGCCTTGGCCAGCCGCCTAAAGAGGTACACACGAGATAATGAATCCAGACGAATAAACCGTCTGTTCGCAACACAACCGGCGAAAAGTGTCGCGCTCAGTGGCAGGGTAATAACACCAGAGCAGACCCACCAAGGCTGGAAACCGAACAGTACTGGAAAGGTATATGGGAGAAGGAGGCATCACATAACAGCGATGCACAGTGGCTAGTGGCTCTGAGGGAAGACCTCCGTGGAAGCAACCTCCCTGAACAGAATCCAGTCACCATCACAGTGGCACAGTCAAGAGTTTCAGGTATGAGAACTGGACCGCACCAGGCCCTGACATGATCCACGCATACTGGCTAAAGAAGCTCACTGCTCTCTCCATGAGCGCCTGGCAGCACAAATGAACCAGCTGCTAATGGATGGGACTCACCCTGAATGGCTAACCGAAGGGCGTACGATCCTGATCCAGAAGGATCCCTCAAAGGGTACAGCTCCATCCAACTATCGGCCAATAACCTGTCTCTCCACAACATGGAAGCTCATGTCAGGCATCATCGCGGCTAAGATAAATGGGCACATGGATCAATACATGAGCACAGCACAGAAGGGCATCGGCAAAGGCACCAGGGGAGCCAAACACCAGCTCTGGTAGACCGAACAGTCTCCCGAGACTGCAGAACCCGTAAGACCAAACCTGTGCACGGCCTGGATTGATTATTACAAGAAAGCCTACGACTCAATGCCACACACATGGATCATTGAATGTCTGGAGCTGTACAACATCAACAGGACTCTAAGAGCCTTCATTGCAAACTCAATGAGGTTGTGGAAAACCACCCTTGAGGCCAATGGCAAGCCACTTGCACGAGTGACCATCAAAAATGTGGTATATATCAAGGAGATGCACTGTCCCCACTGCTGTTCTGCATAGGTCTGAACCCCCTCAGCCAAATCATCAATAACACTGGCTATGGATACCGACTCAGGAATGGGGCCACCGTCAGTCACCTCCTCTACATGGATGACATCAAGCTGTATGCTAAGAATGAGCGAGACATCGACTCACTGATCCACACCACCAGGATCTACAGCACAGACATTGGAATGTCATTCGGGCTTGAGAAGTGTAGCCGGATGGTGACAAAGAGAGGGAAGGTAGTCCACACAGAAGGGGTCTCACTCCCAGAAGGGACAATAGCAGGACGTTGAGGACAGTTACAAGTACCTTGGTATCCCACAAGCAAATGGCAACCTTGAAGAGGAAAACAAGGAAAGCAGCTACGGCCAAATACCTCAGACGAGTAAGGCAAGTCCTAAGGAGTCAGCTCATGGCAAGAATAAGACCCAGGCAATAAACAGCTACGCCCTGCCAGTAATCAGATACCCAGCAGGAATCATAAGCTGGCCAAAGGAGGAGATACAGACCACAGATGTTAAGACACGACAGCTCCTGACCATGCATGGTGGGTTCCATCCCAAATCCAGCACCCTGAGACTGTACGCGAGCCGTAAGGAAGGAGGCCGAGGACTAGTGAGTGTGAGAGCCACAGTCCAGGATGAAACATCCAAGATCCACAAGTACATCCAAGACAAGGCCCCAACAGATGACGTGCTCAGCGAATGTCTCAGACAGTGGAGTGCAGAGGAAGAGGAGCTGGAGGAACCATCATGGAAGGACAAGCCCCTGCATGGGATGTACCACCGGAACATAACTGAAGTGGCTGATATATCAAGAAATCCTACCAATGGCTTGAGAAAGCTGGACTGAAGGACAGCACAGAGGCACTCATCCTGGCTGCACAGGAGCAGGCCTTGAGCACTAGAGCGATAGAGGCCCAGATCTACCACACCAGACAAGACCCAAGGTGTAGGCTGTGCAAAGACGCCCCTGAGACAATCCAACACATAACTGCAGGGTGTAAGATGCTGGCAGGGAAAGCATACATGGAGCGGCATAACCAAGTGGCGGGCATAGTGTACAGAAACATCTGTGCAGAGTACGTACTGGAAACTCCCAGGTCTAGGTGGGAAACACCTCCAAAGGTAGTGGAGAATGATCGAGCCAAGATCCTGTGGGACTTCCAGATACAGACTGACAGAATGGTGATAGCGAACCAACCGGACATAGTGGTGGTGGATAAACAACAGAGCAAAGCCGTTGTGGTGGACATCGCAGTGCAGCAAGCGATGGGAACATCAGGAAAAAAGGAGCATGAGAAACTAGAGAAATACCAGGGGCTCAAAGAAGAGCTGGAGAGGCCTGGAAGGTGAAGACCTCAGTGGTGCCCGTGGTCTTCGGAGCACTCGGGGCAGTGACCCCTAAACTGGAGGAGTGGCTACAGCAGATCCCAGGAAAAACATCAGACATCTCAGTCCAGAAAAGTGTTTTATATATATATATATATATATATATATATATATATATATATATATATATATATATATATATATATATATATATATATATATATATATATATATATATATATATATATATATATATATATATATATATATATATATATATATATATATATATATATATATATATATATATATATATATATAGTAAACTATATATACACACTAATAACCTTAATAGAGCATAGACAAAGACTTAGCTCATAATCAGCAAATACTTACAATTAATGATTCAGACTTAAGTTCTAATGAATGTATTCATTTAGTATTTATTAATAAACTTGTTATTTTAGTATGTTATATATCAAATCTTATAATCTTAAAAAAAAGACAAAAACGTGATGGATTTCTTGCAAAATGTTGTATTTAAGAAGTATGATGCTGATCTCTCTAAGTTGAGGAAAAATGTTAACAATTCAATATCTTTCAAATACAATATTATTTATCAAGTAACGTTGTCTCAGCACTATTAGTTATAAACAAGCTTTCAGAATTACATGTCACTAGTTACACTAATTGTGAAAGATGATGCTAAACTTTATAGCACGTTAGCTGGAATATATTATAATCTGAGTCATTTCAGATAAGCTTTGAAAACGCCTGCTCCCACTGGCTTTATTACGTTTCCCACATTTCGAGTTTGACTTTTGTACAGTGTAATATGCTCCAGCTGGCCACTGTATTTACTCTAGCGCACATAAGCACTTAAGATTAACACACATCTGATTTATTGTCACAACTGACTAGTAATTTCATACCAAACCAAAATGTTACGCTATAAATCCATTGCCTAATAACTAGAAAGATTGAATTTGGCTTCGGGGAGAATTCTATTATCTGCCTAAGTGAACTGTTTGGCACTGTAAGGTCCAGCATCTTCCTCAAACACAAATAGTGGGACAGCACAAATATACAAATGCCCACACAGAAACACGGCTTTCTCACAGTCTCCTCGGTCTGTTGTTTGAGTTACCCCATGACCTTTGACCTCTGCTGGGCTTTGCAGGAAAGACTCTTGGCCTTGGTGTTACTGTGACTGCATCTTTTCCAGACAAAACACTAAGATTACATGATACATTTTTGCACTTAAATAAATCTTTTCTCTTTGCTTTGTTAGCCAGTATATACTTTCATTATCATTATTTATGTATTTGGGGCCCAACCTTGGTTACTCGACTCCAACTACAGCCAGTATAATCTGGTTGGTGTTTTATTGCCACGTAAGCCGCTTCTAAATACAAAACATTATGATCTGTTTTGAGGAACAAATATAGTTGTATTTTAAGACAACATATTCAATAAAATGATCATGTCTTCTAGTCTGAGTCACTGAGAGTTTGGACAAGCTGCCACCAGTCAGGTGAGGTCAGACAGTGAGTTATTTAAAAATATTGTTTGTACAAGTTACAGTGTTAAGATCCAACTCACATGACTGAGTAGGTGGTATTAAAAACACCTTGACTGCTTTTTATGAATAATTCTTATGATGTGATGCATTTGTGGTGTCTGCACTTTTGGACAGGAGGCTGACCAACAAGTCTTCAGTACAAGCAGGAAAATAGGTTGGGTGAAAGACAACAACAGAACGTGAATATGCATTTTTATTATTGTTATTAGTTTTTTGAGAATGCAATTGTGCAATTAATAGCCAATAGGTCAAAATACTTAATAAAGACACATACACAGTTTTTGGTAAACTCTGATGAGTATTTGACTAATTACTACGAGGCTTTGAAAACGGAACCCTTTTGGGACAGGAACACAAATATTAGGTCACATCTGATACGCTCTGTCGTCAAAAGTCTACATTTGGCACTCCAAAAAGTACAGGCAGCAAACGGAAAACTTTATTTAGATAGCTGGTCTAGATTATGCTTTAATGAGTCTTCTAACCGGGATTTTTTTTCCTTTCTCATCTAAAGGTTACCTGACATAGTTTCTAAATTGAACTGTCCAGACACTGTCCAGTGTGCTGCAAACTTAAGCCTTCTGTTTCTAGGTTAACCCATTTCTTCCTGTTGTGCAACCAGTCTCAAATCCTACTTCACTTTAAGCCATTGATACGGAAGTGGACTATATTTTTCCCTGCAGTTATAGTAGGAAGGAGCGAGAGATACCTATGGACTAGTTGGAGGAAAGGGGTGTGTATTACAGTACAATAGCAGCTGAATTGCTGAGCAGTAACCATACCGGTGTACTGAGTATGCTTACACTGGAGCTAGCTAATCCACTTTCTGCAGATGGGCTAATGTCCTTACTGTAGCTGAGAGGGGGGATATATTTAGTGTCCACTCTCTCTCTCTCTCTCTCTATCTCTCCCTTCTAACCGCGAAGTAATTCAGTGATCTGATTCTAAATACTTGAGTTTTGAAAAATATTAATGATTACAAAGGATTACGAAGAATTGTACACTTGAAAGTGCAAAACAACTACAGATTTCTACTTTGGAGATTGTTCACTATTGGAGTCTCCATGGATAGGCTATTGCTTGGAATGTTCCACAGCATTGCATTTAAATTATCTGCAACTCCATGGAGAGAAGGAGGTGATAACACGGGACCAAGTTACAGGTCAGATCTGTGTGAAGCATTCAAAGTAAGAATGCATGTTTTTAGCATTAAAAACACCTCTAACTGGATAAATGGAAGATCGAGGTTTAATGCCATACTGAGAAACATTCCTGGTAAAGCAATAACATCTCCATGGAAACAAGTAGGTGGTAGAACTCTTCCAGAAAAGTTATATAGTGCACCTTTAAATATGAAAATCACTTTGGAAAGGCAAACTTGTGTGTTGTTACTAATATGTTAAATTTGCAGTTCTTTTTGTAGTAGCCAGTCCTATACTTGGACTTGAGTATAGCATGGGTGAGATGCCTTGCCCAGAGACACAATGACAGTATGCACATGCTATGATATGCAATGATTAATCCACTGACCTTTTGATTGTTTGGCTAATGCTTAACAACTGTACCACTGTTGCCCTACAATACAGGATAGGTGGTAATTGGTAGAAAAGGTAACACAACAATTATTTGGTATAAAGTTTGACTAAAAAGACTAAACCTCACCTATCACTAAATATTATTATTATCATCAGTTACAAAAGCTTCTATAGCCACACTTATCTACTACAACTAACATGACTCTTATAGCTGTTGAAAAATGTGCAGCATTTTAAACCCAAAGGTATTGTTCCTGTCTAATTGTTAACACTTCTGTAGCCTGGCATGTGACTAATAGAGGTATATTTCCTCAATGTCATCAGTGAAAGTGACATGTGGGCATTAGAGGGATCTATGGACAATCTACTCAATCACTGAGCAGGTGTCTTGGGATCTAAGGGTTCCGCTGGTAGTGAGACCTGCCTTTGTATGCGATGAACTTTGGCAAACCGCTCTGCGGTCTATGACGTCTCTCCGAAGGGAAATCCTCCACTCTCATCTGTCACTTATTGGCAGCATTGAGTTCTGCCCTGTGGGTCTGAGCTCTACCTGAGTGCATTGACCTACTCAAGCTAACCAGACAAGTAAGACAAGACATTAAGCGCCCAAATCAACAAACGGTGTGTGGTGTGAATAAAAAAAGAGGCAAAACTCATTTCTGAGGGATATTTCTCATTTAATTAGTTCAAATAATCAGCATCTGTGTCCAAATGGGCTGGTCATGGAATGCCCCCATTGGACAATATCACAATCTCTTTAGAGCAATTGAAATCCACATGAAACTTGGAGCTCACGCATAGACTGTGTCCACATGTGTTATTTTTCATTAGCCACAGTAATAAGACACAACAACAGTTCTACAATCAACCAAACACAAACTGTACAAAAATAAAGATTAATAGAAAAATACATCTGAAAATATGTCTGAGACATTCTGCAGAGGCTAGCACTTTGGTTGTGATGACAAAAGCCGTATGTTTATTGCTTTTCAAAACATGTGTCAATATGATTATGCATCATACAGAATTATCGATATGCACTTATTTACTTTCCAAACCCTTTGCTGACAGCTGTGGTTTGTCTTAAACTGACATAATAGTTAAGAACAGATGAATATTCAAATATCATGTGTCTGCCGTCTCAGAACATGTTTTATCACATATTTAGATCCCGCTTTAGGATGCAAACATTAAGACATGACTTTTAAGTTCATCCAATATAAGTTGATAAAAATGTGCGCTTTCCAGTGTGTTTTCTAATTGAATGAGTTCCAATACATGTGTCTGTACGTTCTGGATCTATACATCTGAACAGAATGCCCATCCCATACATGCCCTTCTCTCACTAACTTTAGTACTTTGCACAATCTGTTACACTGTGGATATCACCAGTATTTGACTTTGTTGCACTTCTGCTTTAGCTGCCAAACCTTTCTCCTGTTGCAATAGTCTCATTTTTATTTTTGAGCTGCCCCTCCCCTCTCATTATAGATCATGAGATTATGCTGTTACTTCCTCTTTGATGATCAAGATGTGCATTTTGTCCACCAGCACTGCAGATAAGAGCTCAACTAAACATTGACACAATTTATTGATTAGAAATACAACTTAGCAAAGCTAAGCATGCTATTTATTGGTCATGATATATTCATTTTAATATTATCACTTTTATCTCTTCACTACAGTTAAAATCACAAAATATCTTTTCGTTTTCTGTTTCATCTAGGCACTTACAGACATTATTTCCCAACAGAAATAAATTGTGCATTGTTTTGTTGTTTTTGGTCTTAAAGTAGATCTTAGGGTTTGTAAACAACTTCCTTATTTTGCATTGTCCTGCACAATACTGATTGTGTAAAGGTCAAAGGTCTAAAGCAAGCAGCATGTTTTTGAATCCCAAGACAAGTCAATAATACTTTTTACATGTTATCAATATCACTATCAGTGCGGATAATGAGCCAGACTTTGTTTCACTGATGATGAGTGGCGCTCCCAAATGCTCCCACTGAACTGCTCTATACTGCACATAGAATCAAGAGCGTTCAATCAAGACATTGGTTATTATATATAATGAACGTGACGGACTGGAGTTCAGTTGCAGGACAGCCATGGAGCGTACATGTGATGCTGTGGTGGAATATACTGTTGAGGGGGTGATGGTGGACACGAGTACATGGGCTGGACCTGTGCTATGTAGTAGTTGTTAAAGTTTCCATCAGAAACATATGGCGCTGGCTGGTAAAAGCAGGTGACATTTGCAGCATTGGGGATGGCATTTTGTTCTGCCAGTACTCTCAGTGCAAGAGAAGAGATGAGACTGAGTGTCTGTCGCCTCTCATGTCCCATGAGGCACACCGTACTCTCCTGAACCACATGGTACAATGTGGCCAAGTAGTCATACTTTCTGTCCTCTAAGTCGACAAAGTGGTTCTGAAGGTAGGACTCCAGCTTCCTTCTCTGATCATTCACATCAGGGAAGTCTATGAAAAATCTTGAACACATGTAGCGCTGTAACAATTTCATCTCTTCATCAGAGGCGGCACGGAAGCCCCGCACCAACAGGTGGCAGTACTTGAGCAGGCCTCCTCCTCGTATCTCCTCAGGACTCCTGGTGCAAATCAGACGCTTGCGTAAATGGTCCAGAGCAGTGGGGAAGTCTCCATAGACACTCTCCCCCAGGATGGTGGGGTGAAAGGTGGCGGCCATGGGGTGTTCCGAGCACTCGTAGAAGAGCAGCAGGGAGTCCAGGCGGATCTGGAAGGAGTCCACGCTGAACTCAAACTGCCTCCGAAGAGAGTCCACAAACTTGAGCTCCACGTTCTTGCCACGGTTGTTGGAGAGAGAGATGAGGCTCCATCGGTCTGAGTCATTGCACACTTTGACCATCTTCTGCACATAAGCCTCCTGCACACAGTGTAAGTGTAAGAATCATTACTACACAAGTGTCAAAACATGGGTTCAGATGGGACCACTTGACATTTAACTCCAACCTTTTAGAACCAGTTTATGATAAATACTCTGAAAAAGTAGGTTTCAAGCATCTATTAAACAATAATAATCACCATCATCATGGCCTAATCTGAATGTAATGGCTAACATTAAACACATGTTTTGTTGATCACATCTGCAGCTGCAGTACCTGCAGCCAATCTCCAGGCAACTGAACTCAACTAATTAATGTGGAATCTACTCCAATTGGATTACACAGTATCCTATTTTGTATTCAACTCTTTTGGTTTGTGAAGGCCTGGGTGAAATGGGTCAGTGGCAGAAATGTATTATTACAAAAGCAAAAGATAGCAGATTTTAACAAAACTGATCAGTGTGTCTTTTTATGCTTCTGAACTGAGAATGAATACCTTGCACCACAATTAAATAATACCCTGCATTTTAGGACAGACTGCTGATCTTGGTACTGGCCTGACACGGCCTGCACAGCTCACTAATGCAGTAGTTACTGATTCAAACAAGACAAATAATGGCCTTTACTACATACCATCACAGAAATAGTTCAGTTTATCATTCACATAGCTTTTCCAATAGGTATCTTTATGAAAGCTAATGATGATGCAGTACTTTTATTATAAAGACAAATACAGTACACAATACCTTTAACGTCACCGGCGTGATTTTTTCCTTATTGACTCCCTCTGGCAGAAAGTCTAGAAGTGAGTCCAGAACTATGTTCTTGACAATCTGAAACTCCAGTTCCCCTTTGAGTTCAGCGCAGAATATGAGGTCGAGGTCCTTCCAGCCCAGTCCGCTGTCCTCGTGCAGCACGTAGCTGGCTGCAGAACCGTTCAGGCGCACCTCTCGGACGTGAATCCCCTTCTCCTCCATGCGGCTCCGAACCACTTTGACTATGTCCCGTGGCTTTACCTCTAGAGTGGGGAAGCTCCATCTGCCGTGGATGGGTATGCTGCCTGTGAGGATAGAGTCCAAGCGCTGCACTTGCTCCCAGTTTAGCACGCTCAGGTTGATAGTCTCTGTGTTCAAGCTGCTCTCAACTTTTACACATTTGGCGTTTTGATCCATAGTGAGACAGTAAAATGTGGTTCTAGCTGGTATCAAGTTTCTCTTGTATTGGCAGTACACAGGGCACGGGTTTTCAGAGCATTTTATGCAGCAGTAAATAAATTAAAAGTAAAATTTGAGCAAAGCAGTTACTCCGTCCGCGCGTCCTGGATGTTTACGGACGCATCCATGTCCGCCAGTAAACCTGTAGGCTGTGTTCTAGATGTCTCCCACAAGTTCATGCGTCTTGACGCATCCCTTCACGTCTGCCACGAACTCTCCTGCACGACAACTTTCACAAAGTGGTGCAGCAAAGGCGAATTCTTCACATTTTGGATTTTAAATATTAGAAAAAGTCCTGGGAGATGCTACAGACGTTCAGCTTGTCTTCAGCTGCAGCTCAACTTCTGAGACTGCGCTTCCCGTCTGAGAAGGGTCTGGGCGGGTCTTTGTTTGATTGACAGCCCACACCTAGACACCGCCTCCTGATCACCAAGGGAAGGCCGGCTTCCCCTGAACCTGCCTAAACTCAATCACTTTATTCATTCTACTAGATTCCCTATGTCTCCCTATATTTATCTCTTTATTCAGGCCTATTATTCAAGCCATGACTTTGAGCTTACTCACACACTTTGTAATGCCAGTGCACACAAACTTTCCCTTTTTCTGCATCAAAGCGATAAAAGTGATAACTGTGGAGTTAGAACACACCCATAGAGACCCACCCAATAATGTCTTAACTGCAAAATGAAGAGTCACTTTAACAAGAAAGGTGTAGTATTGTAAGTGTAATCTACAGCCGCGATCATCTCTCTAGAATCGTTTTCCTGTAGAATCGAGCAGAGCTTGGTTTGGCCCTTCACGCGCGTCACCGCAGACGAGCCCATAATGCAGCTTACTGCAGATTACCTATACGTGCAGAGCCGCGTCCACTCGAGGCCGCACTGACACATACTCGCACCTCTATTCATATTAGCATTTACTTTCTGGTGCATACTTCTGCATAGGTTGTATATTGTATAACCCACGTCATACATGATACATGTTACTGCTGATTAAAGTAGTGTGTTGTTTCAAAGCACTGCACAAAATGTCTAGTGAATGATGAGACTTTTTTTCTAATCTGTCCTTGCCTCCAACGTGTGAAAATGAGTCATAACACAATTATACACTTATCACATTTCAGCATCAGTTAATATAGATATTAAGTCATTACTGAATACGTCATCAACGTGTTTCTGTCGGAGCAGCTCCTCTGTGCCCCATTCAACAGGCAGCTCTGTGCCAGGCTTACTGCTCAGAATGCTTACTTGACCTCTGACCTTTGACATGTCAAGTGGATGACACCGGCTTGGACTCCAATGTCTGACGACATCAGAGGATTGACGAGGGGATTTCACAGACCCCTTGTCGTCCTGCCAAACCAATTTACACATATGGAAACAAAATTGGAACTACTATTTGTCCACCCAGGTGATATAAAAATGTAATATAATATAGGCCTGCTTAATGATGAGTAAGAAACCCATGTGATACAGCAGATACAGTACTAAATAAAGAGTTACGAGTTGTATAATTTCATCATTAATAGTCTTTATGTCTGTGCTGTGGTCCAACTTCTTTTGTGAGATTCCTCCACACGGAAGTTCATTAAGAGATTACAGTGAGCCAGTTAAAGGCCGAACGTGCCGCCTGGCTCCTCTGCCATCTTCACTACGTCACCACGTCCATAATTTACACTTTTATATCTCTGAATATTTACGTTTATTCCTGGGAGTTATTCTCTATCATTGTTCATTTATTTATGTTGTTCCCTGCAGATGTCATCACAGCCAGTCGGCTGAAATCTTTCATGTGGTCAATATGCAATATATGGAGTGTTCCCAAATAAGTGAAACTCTTTAAGTTAATTTTTGCCAATCATGACAATGGCTCACAAGAGTAGAACAATTAGACAGTAATATAATGATTAATTATATTATTAACATGTGTTTTGCATTGATTGTAAAAGTAGCAGCATTTTGTTCTTTTATTATTACCACGGGGTTCTCATTCAGTAGGCTTACAGCAATGTATTATTATTATTATTATTATTATTATTATTATTATTATTATTATTATTATTAGTAGTAGTAGTAGTAGTAGTATTATTAGTATTAGTATTATTAAGAGTATAATTTATAAAACCGACCGAGATATTCACAGTATTTTTTAGATACATGTTCTTGTTATCACTGACACATAGTGGCCTTTGACTGTCTACTAACAGCGTTCCTGACAGTTTTCCTTAGACCCATACGACATCTTTACCAGCTCTGGTTAACCTTGAAGACTGCCATATAAGCCTCCTATGCTGCTAATGAGCTTCTCTGATGCATTGAGGATAGTCAAGTTGTGCCGCCACACTTACTACTCACTATACTTTCATAACACTGCAATAAGACTGCACAGACTAACATAGACAATACCCTATGGTCTTGTTTAAGGACAATACAATTGTCTTATTTAAGGTTGTTAGTTCATTTTTTCTCATGTAGGGAAACACCTATCCTTGGACTTGTTGGTGTAAGTTAAAAGACACATATAATTACACAATAATATAAAAAGCATAATTAAAATAGAATATTTTTTTTTACTCCAACTGTAATTTAACCTCTGACTCTTTAGAGGGGGCTAGACACGGTGTTAGCAACTAGGATAATTGATCCAGAGCCTCAGCCTCGACAAACTGAATTAACCTGGCTGGAACCTAAATTTAACACCTCAAAAGTTCAAAAGTGCAGGTTAAGATATTGCTGCATGCACAGTATATATTGCAGCCTGAAGATTTGTGAGAGTAGTTTAGTGTGGTTTCCTGTGAGATCCTGTGGTTGTGCTGCAGGGTGACAATGATGTTCATCTAAACAGGCCTAATATATGAATGTGCATTACAGACCGTGCATGGTGCAAAGAAAAGATAAACTGCATTTTCTACACTTAATCAACCTTGTAAACCATGATAGAACTTGCCTTTTTAGAGGCTATAGCAAAGAACTATAGTGCCATCTAGTGGGATTTGACAGGCGCAATCACAGTTTTGGGTTTGATAGAAAGCACGCTAGATGGCGCTCTTTTTGTATGTATGAATTTGACTGTTGGTATGTTCCCACTGATCACTTAGGAAAATGCGAAAATGTAGATGGACAGTGGTTTTGTTTCTATTGGAATCATCTTTATGAGCTGTAGCCTACAATATGAGCCTATAATAAGCTAGATTTTACATTTAATTTTGGCTAATGTTATTAATTCACAATGTAATTTAGTTTGCCATGGTGCCAAGCAGTGTGTGATTAGTTGATAAACCACTGGAAATGAATGTACATGACCAGTTATTGATGTGCACCTCCATATCCAATACCTTGTCAAATGCAAAGAAAGTATTTTTTATTGCCTAATCTTACTCTTGACTTCTGCTGCATCTGACTTCTGTTAACACCTCACAAGTTTGCGTCACACAGTTTTCTATTCTGAGACTACTGAGTAATTCGCAGAACGGTTGGAGAGATGTAAGAAGATATATTTAGGTTTTATTCTATGTAAACTGCAATAGTGACCTAAAACATTAAAATGAGTCAAATTACCTTTTCAAAACTGCAAAAATGATAAACCCTACTGCTTCAGAATGGAATTTGAGTGTAGCAAGCAGCTGATTTTTATTGCCACATTTTTATTGTTGAAAAAATGGCTGTTGGAAATGTATGAAACTGACCTGTGAATGACCCAGTGTCTGATTTTTTTTTTTTTTTTTTTTTAAAGTAACTACAGAGAAGTAGATGAAGAAGTTGATAACTGAAATTTTCTGAGAACTCAACCCTCAAATGCAGGACATGAATCAGTCTGATTTTGGGGAAGCTGAATTAACACCAACAAGACATAATAAATCTATGGCTGTGTTGTGCAGCTATTTAGAAAGAATGAAACTCCTCATTTTATATTGGTTTGATTGATAAAACAGTCTGCAAGAGATTAGTAGACAGTTTACACTCCACAATTTACTGCAAGTGCAAAATGCCAAATATTACAGTAACTGCTGACTACACAAAAACTTTTATTGCCTGCAGTGGGGCTGCTTGATTATGTTATAATTGAAATCATGACTATGACATGGTTACTGCTCTAAAAGTCAAAATGGTGAGAACTTGAAATGATTCCACAGACCACAGCCACAGGTGACTGAAGTACGCTTTTAGTGTTTGTGGTGAGGTTTGGCGAGTTGATCTGTTATAAAGGTCCTGGATACTTTAGCTGTGGGTGATGGTAGACCGTGCTGGGTGGATGAAAGCAAAAGATGTGGGGGTGTAATCAAAAAACTGGCTTTGCATTGGTGGTGGATACTTAAGCTTCAGCATAAAAGGTGATCAAATGTCTCATGGCATTTTGTAAGGAAAAACTACAAAGACCCACGTTAGCAGCTTGTATTGCCAGAAACTCCTATTCAAAGCTGACGTAATTTGCATATGTGCTGTTTTGTTCACTTCAGCTGATCTCTCTCACGCACATGGTTTATTTTTGTCTTTGGTCATTTTTTTATACAATGAGCTCACATCTGTCTGTTCTTTGACCTTTGTCTTCTCATCCATAAACAGCCTTATTCAGAACACTCACAGAATACAACAAATATGTGTAATATAAGTAGTTGCAGGAACGCTTTTGAACTGGTGTCATCAAATTTTGTTCATCAAATGCAGAGGAAAAATTTATGTATGGAAACAATCAAGTATGTAGCAGACGTAAACCTTTTTTACATTCGGTTGTTTCAGTTGCTGATGTTATGAATCATTTTACAGTAGAAACAAAACAGATTTTATGCCGCGCGTTTATTCAATTTCAATTTTTCAAGTTTTTTTTAAATAGCTAAAAACATGGATTCTTACTGCTTCTCTACAGATCTGGCCTGCAACTTGGCTTGGTGGGATCCCCTGCTTGTGTTCATGGAGATAGATATTTTTAATTCCATACTGTGAAACTTCCTCTGCAGAGCAATAACATCTTCATGAAGACAAGAAGAAGAACCCTCCATCAGAAACACAATATAACAATAAGTTTTTTTTGGATGTCTTGCTTAGAACTCAATACTGATGCCTGCAGATTGTTGCCTTTCCACAATGGGGTCCTCAGCTGCTTTGAGGGCAGGCTCCAGGCGTGTACTCTTGGACTGTGCTGAAGTACAAGTATGTACTGGAGAAGAGCTGCTGTTGCCTCATAAATAAGTGATGAATGTTTATAATCAGGCCTTTCCTGTTTGGAGCAGAGAGAGAAAAGGCTCTTAACACATCATTTGTGAATGTGTGCAACCCTGACCAGTTCCACCAGATGGTACATCTTTTAGTAAAAGCACTGATCATTTCTGGGGAACTGTTGACCTAAATCCACACGAGGCAGTTTGACTTCGAACAGCTGATATAATAAACCTATGGATAGTTTATGTGTTGCAACAGCTATTTAAAATCTATGGAACTCGTAATTCGAAATAGATTTAATTGTTAAAACAGCGAGACAATAGTAGCTTTTAAAATACATTTACATTCAACAGTTTACAACAAGTGCAGAATGCTAGCTACACAAAAACTATTAGTGCATGCAAATGTATAAATGAAAATGTTATAATTATGATTGAAATTACAAATTATAATTGAAATCATGATTATTCAAATGATTGTTTGCTTAGAGTGAAGGTGGGGCATCAGCGAGCCTAATATGAAAAAGAAAAAACTGAGGAAATGAAAGTGTCCTCAGTTGTACTGGTCTGGTACTCTATAAAAGTAATCTGTTGACAACTTTTCCACTCAGGGATGTTAATCTTACCAGATTACACTATTACACAATTCATGTATTCAGTTAGAGCAATAATTGGGAAATTTGATTAATTATTAATTAATTGGACAATCCTAACAAGTAGCATATTATTGTAAACCACATAGGTTACTTAACTTTGAATGCTGTGTTCCAATATCCAGTATATATGGACTGTGAGCTTAGTTACCATAAAGATAAAGTAGACAAAACAGCAAAGATAAAGAAAATAAATTGCAAATAAAAACCCATGGTATTCAAGCAGTTATTCAGAAAATCATCTCCAGTAAAACGTTGGATCTGGTCACTGGATCTCTTCCATATGAGTGAATACAGAGTTAGATAAAGCCAAATATCTAAATCCAGATGTCGGCATGAACTACATATAAAGTCAAAACACAGATACTAACATCTCAAGGCTAGAAAATCTGTCCAAACAGATTATATGCTTCCATTGAAATGTAACAATGAACAGGGAAAAGAGTACAAGGAAAGCAAGTGCTCATATTCAAAACAGGCCACATATGTAACGCACAGTAGTCAGTATACAATCATTTAAAACCTTTTTAGACAACCTACAGTGTGGCAGAGTGGCTAAATGATAGCGTTGTCATTCAGCACTAAATCAAAGTTGAAACACGGGTGTATTTCAAGCTTAACATCATTCTAAACAAGTCCTTAAATTACAAAGGCACAGAGGATGCACTATGTAATGTTACACTGCAAGGTACTAAATCTTCACAGTACTGCTTACTTATCACCGCAACCTCAGACTTTAACTTTTTGCAGTGTGTGATCCAAGACAAATAGTTACAAGGCCAATATTTTTCCTCCAAAGGTCAATTTTAATAAAAGCAATGAAACATCCACAAGCAATGGCGAAAACACATGTGGAATCAATCTAATATGATGTTTTACAATGATAGTGGCGCAAGATACACCTCCAAAGGACAGTATTATAAAGTCTAGAGATTTAATTTAGTGTCTGTGTTTACAAGTAAACTGTCTATGACCCTGGTACTCTGTCCTGTCTGCTATAGCTGTGTGGGGCAGTGTTGTGATTACCTGTAATTACAACTTAAATAGCAGTTCAGAAAGAAAACAGCGAGTAGTTAGATTTTGTATTTCAGGGTGGCCATGTTTGCAAATCTGGAATTCATAATGTTAGATTTTAAAGAAATTTATTTATTTATTTATTTATTTTTGTATGTTGTATGTGTCTGTGTTTCACATGTTTGCCAAGAAAATATGGTTCTGCATGAAGTCTCAGCCAGCCATGTTCAAAAATTGATTTAACTTAATCAAGCATGTATGTTTTTTTCAAATGATGTTAATGGGGTCACCACTGCAAATTAATTTCTCAAAAGTTTGTTGCAACCAAAATGCAAAGATGGTGGAATGCTGTAAAGATATGATTAAAAGTAAAGTTGCACATTGTTATTTTTCTTCTCTTTAAAAGACATTTTGGTTTTGACACATATTTTAAGTCATTTAAAAAGTACTGACAGATACCAGTTAACTCTTTCATGTGTATTTTTTGACATAGTTCTTCAGAAAATAATTACAAAAGCATGCACATTCTCTGCAAATCAGTGACGTAACTCATTCTTATTTGTCACCTATTGCTAACCGCAGTACGTGACACAGTAGTACACCACATGCCCTTCCTGTTTTTATAAGCAATACACACAAAGTGCAGACATCAGGTGCATAATGCAAAAGTGAAGTTAATTAAAGTAACTAAATCACCACATGCTTGTCTCCATAGAGCTGGTGTTGCTTTGTTTCACACTGACATGAACATGTGAGCCCGCTTACACTAAGAATCACTGCTTTTCGAGATATATTTTAGCAATAGGGCTATAATTATAATCCCATACTATAAGCAAATATAACAAAAGCATTAACCAGTGTTTGTTAAGACAGCACACAGATGAAGTGAGACAAACAAGCTCACACATTCACTGCACATCTGTTTGGATCTGCTCTAACACCGTAACAAAACCTCTGCTGCCTCTTCCGTGATATCACCACGAGTGTCATTCTGCACATGGGAAACTGCTTAGCTCTGCATTTCTACAAGCCACACATGTTTTCAGAATTCAACTTGTATTTTTTTGAATCACTCTTCAAATAGTAAATAGCAAAAGAGACTTCACTGAGGCAATATCTTGAAAAAGACATATGCTTTTGCATGTTATAATTGTGTTTCCTTATCATAAGCGTACTCAAATTTGATTGATTCATGCATTTGAATAATTCTGCATGGTTCTGCATGTGGCTTGTGGCTTTTGTCAGAGCTGCTCGGGTACTGATTAGAACCAGGAACTACGAGCACATAAGTCCTGTGCTCATGTCACTGCACTGGCTTCCTGTGACTCAGAGAACAGATTTAAAAGCAGCTCTGTTTATGTACAAGTCTCTCTATGTCCTAGCACCAAAGTACATCTCTGACATGTGAGCGCTATATGAACCATCTCGTATTCTGAGGATCTCAGGGACTGGCCTCCTGGTAAATCAGAATTTCAGTTTAATGCAGCTATAATCTGGATCAGTCTTCCTGAAGATGCGAGACAGGCCTCTACTCTGACAATGTTTAAACCCAGGATCAAAACAGTTCTGTTTAGCTGTGCATATGACTGAAAGGTTTTTATTCTAGACTCTTCCCTTTTAATCTTCATTTTATGATGATTATTTATGTTGTGATTGAATTATAATTTTAATGTGTTTCTTAAACTGTAAAGCACTTGGAATTACTTTTTGTACAAATTGTGCTATACAAATAAATTTGCCTTGCCTTAAGCACTCAGAATATCACTGTTTTCACCTACCCCCTATCTCCACCTACACCTCTGCACTTACTTGCAATTATTCAAAACATGCACACTCCGGGTTTTGAAGGGTACAAAAATGAAATGAAATGAAATAAAAAATAATGGTAATAATAATAATAGTGGACTGAATTTTAATATGAACCGGTCTTTCCGTTTTGAGTTCTTTATCTAACTGAATGAAGCAGGCTACAGTGGAAAAACCCCATGAAGTCAAACTAAATATTGTGGGAGTAAAGGAAAATCCCTCTTGTTTTATACAAAATGATCACAGTCTCATTTTATGGTCGGGACTTTATCAGACACATTCAGATATGGTTTGGGTTGCTGTGGGCCAAAGATCTAAATCAGTGGACAATCAAAATCATGCACAATTCTACTTCACTGGTCAACTAGGAAGTTATTTTTTCCTGCATAGTGTCCTGCTCTTATTACTGTCTACATATGAATTATTATTTACATGGCTTTCAATACACTTTTGTACAAAAACACTGCAGAGCATAATTATGTCCAAAAGATGTGTTTAGAGTATGGAGTTGTGTATCAAATATCACATTTGCATTTTTACATGAATAGAAGGCTTTATTATTAAAACCAAAATAAACCACTTCCAGAAAACAAAATCAA
This sequence comes from Periophthalmus modestus, assembly GCA_019594935.1. Lineage (NCBI taxonomy): Eukaryota > Metazoa > Chordata > Actinopteri > Gobiiformes > Gobiidae > Periophthalmus > Periophthalmus modestus. The sequence continues at coordinate 11,662,187 of JAIEZT010001328.1, forward strand.
AATCAAAATCTGTATTTAGGTAAAAGTAAAAATATATAATATATTTCACATTTGAGATTAGGGCAGATGTGTGGGAAGTCATGCACATAACCCAGGACACGATTTCCTGTTGTTTCAAGCTCTCTACTGATTTCAATCAACATATTAATCCACTCATTTAGATGTTCACCATGGTTATTTGAGAATCTAATTACTGTGCTATATTCCTCTTTGTGGCTATGTGGTCTCTTTTATGAAGTTAGAGATTTTTAGTCTTATCAACATAAACCATCAACATTTAGCATTGAGAAAGTCTTCATCTTAAACACAGAACCAGTTTTCAAGTTTTGCTGCACCTTACCTTTAATACCTCTTTATTGGGAGTAAATTGGTAACTTCATCAGTATACTATATACTACTGTAAATGGTCAGGCTACCAATAATAGTGGGACGTTTATCAAGAACTGGAAATGACTAGAGACCGAACACGCAATAGCATGAGGAAGTGGTTTGTAATGTAATTTAATTGGAAAAATGTAAAAATAACAACCTGACACCATATATACAGAAATACAACAAGAGTAGAAATAATGAAAAAGATCAAATACATGTTTTATATATGTTACATACAGCAATACTTTATTATAGGTTTGAATGAAGTTTTGATGTAACTTTATTAAAGACTTTACTCCTTTAAAGGTGCACTATATTTTCTTTTGGCGCATGGAGTTTGTTTCCATGCTTTGTCTGAATGTCCCATTGTATGATCACAGTGTGACATGAATGATAATAATGATGCACTGGATTTATATAGCAAAACACCCAAAGCGCTTTATGATGCATTATTCATCCAGTCCATACTAGGTGGTAGTAAGCTACTATTGTAGCCACAGCTGACCTGGGATAGACTGAAAGGTGGGTGTCTTAAAGACACAACGACAGAGACCACAGCTTGAATCACTAAGCCACTGTTGCCCCAACATAAATTTATTTGTCTCATTTGGAGACAAGATGTCGCCGCCACCAGGCCAATTTTCTTGTCAGATCTGTGGAGAAACCACTGACAGTAAAAATGTATGTTTATCAAGATATTATTCAGCAATGTAATACCTGTAATTGAATGAAGGTAAGATAGATAACTTTAATGCCAAACTGTAGAACCATCCAGGTAAATCAAAATCATCTCCATGAGACAAACAAGTCGTGGAACCTCCGCTAGGAAAGGTACATATAGTGCACCTTTAAGCTCGACTCAAAAGATGAGTTTAATTCTCTGAATAGCAGTGCACTAACATTACACATTATTAGTCATGGTACGTTCTTCATGATTGCTAGAGATTATCTCATTTTTTTCCCCACATATTCTGAATGCAAATGCATAGAGAATTGGGTTCAGGCAGCTATTAATAAAGGTTACAGATGCAAACATGTTGTAGGTAGATTTAAAAAACTTAATTATACCAGAGTCATTTTGTGTAATGGCTATTCCAATCACAAGATCAAAAATAAAGTATGGCATCCACAGAGCAAAAAAAGTTATTATAATACCTGTGACCAGCTTAGATGTCCAAGAACTGTTAAAAAACACAACCTTGTTCAACTTTCTGTTCAGACAAATGTATGCAGAGGCTGTAATGACAAATGAGCTGAAACCCACAAAGCATTCAGTGAATAAAACAGCCACTTGCTGAGCTGAACTTTTGTAACATGGAAAACACATAAGTCGATCTTGCATAACTATGGTATCTCGAACCACTAAAGCTGGGACTGAGAGGACCATTGATATGACCCACAAGAGGACAAGAAGTCTCTTCTTGAACATGAGACATCTTTGCTGGCGTGTGACCTGCATGTAGCGCTGGATGCTCAGAACAGTGACAGTCAGCAGGCTGCTATGTAGGCTACAATGCACGATAAAGGCCATAATCTTACATGTGGCAATATCCAGGGTCCAGCCATGCAAAAGAGTGTAGATCCAAACAGGCAGAGTGACCAAGCACAGAAGATCGGACATGGCCAAGTTCATCATCAGACACTGGGTCAGTCTGGAGAACTGCTGCCAGTTTGGTCTGAGTATTAAAACAGCTATATTTCCAGGGAATCCCACGAAGAAGCACAGGGACAGCAGCACTGCAGGAGCAAGATCCTTAGAGCTCCAGGATCTTGGAGTTGCTGTGGTTGAGGAGTTGAAGTAGTTAGCAGTGGTCCGGCTCAGCTGGTCCATGTCTGCTGCACAGAAGTTTAATGTTACAATGAGGCAGTTCTGATCATGAAACGGAACTGGCAAATGTTAAAGTAAACCACAATATATTCTAAAATTACTCACACAGTGAGGTTTGTTTCTCCTTTGGTCAGGTTTACCAGAGAAAACTCTACCTTCCAGTAAGTGTATTATTGCTTGTTTCTGTCCATTCTTGACCATTACTGATGTTTTACGCATCAGTTATAGAGCTCCAGTACAAATTCAAACCATTGGCTTTATTACAGAATGGGTCAAAGTTTCAAAAATAAATATAACCTATAACCTCTCAACCACAATGTTTTTCTTCACAAAATCAAAACAATGTTCTAATTTTCAGGACTTGATACTGTCTAAAACCTCATTTTAACTTTTCAAATAGTGTATATGAAAACAGCTCAAAACTGTAACATGTTGAAGGTTAGTGTTTTGATACTGGCCCTATGTGACTATGTTACTTCCATTTTGGCACAGTCCCTTTCAGATGCATGTCTGTATCACCTAGACAAAAAGTCTATTATTTACCAAAAACACAAAACCAAACAGTATGACTCATGAGCAAGCATACCACAAAACTGCATCTAATTCCGCCAACACATTGTTAATTTTAAACATATTTATATATAAACATTATTACATTATGTCAAGTATAACGCAACCAAGAGTATGGTCATGATCTGTACGACCAAAGAGGACAAGCACATGAGATATCCCGATTTTTGCCTGTCTAATGATGTGTTGAGGGTTACAACTTAAACTAAATATCTTGGGCATATTATCACTGCAGACATGGCAGATGATGATATTTATAGACAACGCAGGGTGTTGTATGCTCAAGCTCTTGCTCGCAAGTTTGGTTCTTGCACTGATGATGTAAATTTGATATGGTTTAAATCATATTCTACACCATTATACACTGCCCACCTCTGGACTCATTGCAAAAAAGCCAGTCTCCAAAGGCTACACGTGGCTTATAAAGGCACTTTACCGGTGTTCTTAAGGAAGCTGCGATGGACTAGTGCAACCGAGATGTTTGTCACTGCATGACATTGCAAGCTATACTACAAACTTAACTATACAGATTTATTTGCAGGCTGAATAAGTCAGAAAATTATAACATTAATTATAATGTCACTTACAAACATAAGATTCAGTGCAATACGCTATCAGTCTAAGATGTGGAGACACTGGTAATATAATATACTAATATACAATCTTACAGAATTACACATAAATACAATACAAAAAAACAAATCGAGACCTGTAAGTCACAATGTTTTTGTGATTTATTGTGAATTTAATCTTGTTGATGATTGCTATTTGTCTGACATAGTCCACGTGCAAACGCATAGAGAAGTGGATTTATGCTACTGTTGATAAATATTAAACTTGCGAAAATGTTAAAGTTCGAATAATAAAACAAAAGAATCTCAGGGTTGTTACTTAAAATGCCACCAACAATCACAAGATTAAAAAGCACGTATGGCGTACACAGTACAAAAAATGTCACTATGATAGTGGTAACAAGCTTGACGGTGGATGGATTGTTGAAAAATGCTGCCTGCTTTAGCTTTCTGTTTAGAAGAATATAAGCACATGTTGTTATAATGAATGAGCTTGTTCCAAAAAAACATTCAGTGAACAACACAGCCACATGTTGTGCATGTGAGGAGTATTTTGGAATACAGCTGATATTTTTCTGATTTACTTTGATGATCTGTCGAACCACTAACATAGGGATGGAGAGGATCATCGACATGAGCCACATCAGGACAAGGAGTCTCTTCTTGAATTTGATGCATCTCTGTGGGTGTACAACCTGCATGTAGCGCTGGACGCTCAGAGCAGTTATGGTTAGCAGGCTACTGTAGAGAGAGCAATATACCAGAAATGTCACAATCTTACATCCGACAATGCCCAGAGCCCAGCCATAAAGCATAGTGTAGATTCAAATGGGCCGAGTGACCAAGCACAACAGGTCGGACATGGCCAGGTTCATCATCAGACACTGGGTCATTCTGGACAGCTGATGCCAGTTTGGTCTGAGAATTAAAACAGCTATATTTCCAGGGATTCCCACGAGGAAGCCCACTGACATGAATCCTACTGGGACCAGAGACCACGAGATCAAAACTGGAGTTGAGAAGTTGGTTAAGTTTGCAGAGGTCAGGTTCAGCTGGTCCATGTCTGCTGCAGAGGCTTGTACTTTCTAATCACAAAAACAAGAACTGGCAATGTTTAAACCAAGTCTATTTCTTAAAAGAGCAAGACACGCATATCAAGAGGAAGGAAAAAAAGCCTTCCTGGTTAAATTGACACCTCTTCAAAAACTACACATTTATCTGATTGTAACTTTCAGTAAATTAAAAAAAATGTTTACAGCCTTATTTCTCACATTACTTTGCTGATCCATTTTGTTCAGCATCACAGCATCATGTAAGGAGTTTACTGCATTTCAGGCAATGCAATAACATTTGGACGAAAAAAAAAACAGGTAACAGATCCCTGACCAGAAATATCCACCTTAAAATCTCTGTATGGAAACAAAATAAAACTACACATTTTATCTACGATTGGCTCCCACAAGAACAAAGGGTGTAAAGAAGAAGAGCAGGTGAAGTTAGCTGAGGTCAGTTTCAGATGGCCTATTGCAGAGATTGTAGTTCCAATTCTAAAAGTAAGAAGCTGAGAACAATACTAACAAGAGGCATGTTCTTGGTTGAATTTACACTTAAACTTCGGAACCTAGTTAAACTGCATCATTACTGAACATTTACACAGCAATATGCAGCATGTCTCTGTTACTCTTCGCTGGTACATAAAAAATCAAGTGTATAATTTTACACAAAAAAGTAAAAACTCTAAACACATAAAACCAAGTACAATAAAAACGTTGGTCCTTTTCCCTTGTTTTGTTGGTATTGTAAGGTATTTTCTAGCAATACAGCACTAAATCAAATGCAGAGCAGTGTGGGGGACTACAAAGATGTGTGGACAAGAAGATAATCACAAGACCAGAACATAGGTATGTTCTGGTCTTGTGATTAAAGCCACTTCTTATCTGTAGCCCCTATTCCCAAGGACCGTGTGACCCCCACTCTGAGAGGGTCATAAAACAATAACATTCTTTGACTTTGCCTAAAGGTTTCTTAACATGTGACACCATGTTGACAAGAAGAAGATCCGCCTCACACACACAGATACACTGGGAGACCCTATAAAAGCTGTCAACAGGCACATCTCAGGACTCTCTTCCTATCCTTTCCTGAGAGCCCATTGCTTCATTGTTCACTTGACTTGTGTGGAACTCATTAAACCCTTCTGACTTTATACTTCAGTCTCTTGGTCCTCTTTGAAGCTTGCACCAGAAACGAACAATTCTTACAGTATGGTGGATATTTACAGTACAGTGCACCCCAACAAGTATAATCAAAATCAGTACCATATGGGATAGGCAATGCATTCATGTACATTTCTATTACTCAAACATATACTTGTTATCTATCACTAATGATTACCATTGTTCTTGCACCATATAAGAGCAAAAGTGTAGGAGTGGATTTATACCACTGTTAATGAAAGTTACAGATCCAAAAAAGCAAGGCAAGTTTATTTTATATGGCACAATTTGTACACAAAGCAATTCAAAGTGCTTTACAGAATAAGAAAGACATTACGGTCACAATACAAAAAAACCCCATACGTCATAAATAATCATAAAATGAACATTAAAAGAGAAGAGTGCAGAATAAAAACCTTTCATTCATATGCACAGCTAAATAGAACCATTTTGAGCCTGGATTTAAACAATGTCAAAGTAGAGGCCAGTCTCACATCTTCAGGAAGATTGTTCCAGGCTTTAGCTGCATACAACTGAAATGCTGAACCCCTCAAAAACAAGATCATAAAACTTGGTAATTGTCAGGTTGTTAGCTAAAGTTAAATTTAGTTAGTTGGTCTTTCGAAACACTAAAGCCGGAATGGAGAGGACCATTGACATGAGCCACAACAGGGCAAGGAGTCTCTTCTTGAACTGGAGACATCTCTGTTGGTGCGCGACCTGCATATAGCGCTGCATACTCAGAGCAGTTATGGTCATCAGGCTGCTGTAGAGACTACAATGCACAATAAAGGCTATAATCTTACATGCAGAAAAACCCAGGGGCCAAATATACAGAAGAGCGTGGATCCAAACTGGCAGAGTGACCAAGCATAGCAAGTCGGACAAAGCCAGGTTCATCATCAGACACTGGGTCAGTCTGGACAGCTGCTGCCAGTTTGGTCTGAGGATTAAAAAAGCTATATTTCCAGGGAATCCCACAAGGAAGCAGAGGGACAGCAGCACTGCAGGAGCAAGATCTTTGGAGCCCCATAAGAATGAAGTTGGAGGTCTTATGGGTGAGGAATTGGTGAAGTTAGTAGAGGTCTGGTTCAACAGGTCCATGTCTGTTGCGCAGAGGTTTAAGGTCAAAATGAAGCTTGTCACTTCTAGTCATGAAACAAGGAACTGGCAAATATTAATGTAAATCACATTGTATTATAATATTTCTCACATTGATGGTTTCTCATTCATCTTTGGTCAGGTTTATCGGATAGGACTGTACCGCCCAGTGAGTGTATTGTTTTGTTTGTTTGTCATTTTTAACCATTACTGATGTTTTACTCATCAGCTATAGGGCTCCAGTATAAATTAAAACCACTGGATTGAGTAAAGAATGGGTGCAATTTCAAGACCAAATTTGTCAGCGGGAACAGTGAAATGATATTTAATTTGGGTATATTTTGTCAATTTGGTTTAATACATCCATCTACTTCCCTGAATCTATACATGGTCCAGACAAAGAGGGGGCGTGCCCTATGGCAGACACTTTTAAAAGCTTGGGAATGGCCGTGGGCTGGACCATGTGGAGGGGAAAACTGAGTCTTTTTCTTTTTGTTTTAATGTCTTTTTGTATTTTGTAATGTTTAGGTGTTTATAGTTTTATTGTGTACAGTTTTTGAGTTGAAGGGATTTAGGCCTTAAGAAGTAAAGCAGTGTTGTATGAGATCCTGCTAAAGTTGTACCTACTATACGTTTGAGAGGGTAAAAAAGCAAGGCAAGCCAGTCTTTCGGGGGAAAAGTGCAGCCGGGTACATGTGGGTTGTTTCCTCAGTTTCTCAATTTCTGTTGCTTTTTGCTTATGTTGAGCACAGTATTTTTTTTTTTAAATGTGTATTATTTTTCCATGCATTACCACGGTGATTGAAATAAATTTTGATAATTGAGGAACTTTTCTAAGTTTGCTTGAGTCTGCCACATTGGGTCAGGTCTTCCTCACAAATAAAAACATTGTAATACAATTATATCGTATTACATTGTACTATGCTTTAATCTCAATGACATGCAATGACTTATCTCATCTGGAAACAGTTTGGCATCTGAAATAATATTCTATAACTCACAAGCTTTTGGTCAGTCTTTAGTTTTCACCAATCTGCTCTCATTCTCAGAGTTACGAGCACAAATAGCTGAACTAATATGTGCATAGATTCCATCGCACTAAAACCGTGACAAAGTGTGACACATTTGTCTCCACTCTTCAGTTGAATTCTTATAGAAGTAACACAAACCATGAGGCCAGGAGTCTGGACAAAAGGTTTATGGCATTACTGTGATTGTTATCTGGAATTTGGATATGTATTATATGTTAAATGTGAGTACATCAGCATTTTGTGTAGTAACTGCATAGTGTAGAGTGGTCATATGTCACTCATATGATTTCTAGATGCATAATGAGAATTACATAGATAACAATAGTACTGAAGGCTTAGCTACATCAATGAGGTGTGTTTGTGAAGAAACAACTGGCTAGTGTCGAGTGTCAAATACTGCCCAAAATATTAACTATAGGTCTGGTCTTCTCTAATTTGACTCCAAATGGCTCAGTATATATGTATTTAATGTGAGTAAAAATAAATATACATGTCCACCCCAAGTTTCCTTGCCTACCCATAAAAGTCACTTCACTCTACTGATTAAGAGTCTACGAATTTTTTTTATTATGCCTTTTGTCACCGTACGAACCCTCCATAAACTTGACTCTTTGACATAGGCATGTAACTGATGCCTCATGAACTACAATCTTTTCTAAACTTTCTGAGAAACCTGGGAACATCTGCACTCAGGATCTGTCCTCCTACATGGACATTTAACTCTTTCTTTTTTGTCCAGCTCTGTACTGTTGATAAAAGCTAAACATTTAAAGTTAGTGACCATACTGGCTTGTCAAAGCCTGATCTCATCAGATCTTAGAAGCTAAGCAAGATCGGGTGTGGTTAGAACTTGGATGGGAGACCGCTGGGACTACCAGGTGCCATAGTGGGGCACCAGTTGTTGTGTCCTTAGGCAAGACACTTCACCCACATTCCCTCATATCAATGTGGTGTATGCGAGTGTTGGTTGTTGGAGGGGCTGATGGTCAGTCTGCCCCAGGGCAGCAGTGGCTACAATAGTAGCTGTGGAGGGAATGAGTAATGCGCTGTAAAGAGCTTTTGGTATCTTGTAAGGTGCAATATAAATCCAATGATGAATTAATTAAATGAAATTTAAAATGTATAAAACCAGGGTAAAGTCATAGCAATCATTATATAACTGAATCTTCTGGTTGCTTGCCACAGTCACAAGATCAAAAAGTATGACATTGATAAAACAAAAAAAGTCACTATCATGGTAGTGACAAGTTAAAAAAAAGTGGAACCACTGTTGAAAACTGACGCCTGTAGCTTTCAGTTCAGTAAAATATATTCTCAGAAACAAACTTGTCATTATTTTTAGTTTTACACAACAACGCAAGGCAAGTTTTATTTTACCAAAATTCAGAGTGCGTTACAGAAAAAGAAAAACAACTAAAACCCTAAAAATGTTCTTTAAAAGGGAAGTGAGCAGATTAAATCTTTTCAGTCATAAGCACAACTTAATAGAATGGTCTTCAAGAAGACTGTTCCAGTATGCAGCATTTCTCTTTGCTGTTCCATGCTGGTAGTCCTACAAAAGTATATAATTTACTGTCAAAAGTAAATTAAACACATAAAACCCCAAAACAACCAAGTGCTCACTGTTTCTGATTCAGTCATGGTTTTATGCAAACCAAAGAAATTTATTATATCATATATGATTTGATTTAATCTTGTTGGACATTTGTATTTTTATAACCTATTCCACCTGCAAACACATAGAGAAGTGGATTTATGTTACTGTTAATAAATATTAATCCTTCAAAAAATGTTAAGCCGGTTGGCTAAAATTCAACAATCTTTAGGTTGGTCCTTAAAACACCTCCCACAATTACAAGATTAAAAACCAAGTATGTCATTGAGAATACAAAAAATGTCACTACGAGTTTGAAGGTAGATGGCCTGTTGAAAAATACTGCCTGGTTTAGCTTTCTGTGCAAACAAATGTATGTGCATGCAGTAATTATGAATGAGCTGAATCCAAAAAAGCATTCAGTGAGCAACATAGCCACATGTCGACAAACCGTGACAAGCACCACAAACCTTATGACCACAGCTACGAGTGGCAGCATCAACAATAAAGAATCTCTCACACTTGTGACATAATAGTTCCAAGTTGTCCTTCATACCTACTTCAATCTCCCGTCTCAACAAACAGACAAACCCAGGCCGGTCTCTGGCCCTTTCACTTCCATCCTAGGGTAGTAGGGAGGCCCCCAACTGTGTATCCACTACCCCTATCTTTTCCACTACCCACTTGTTTCTCAGGAGATACCATTGCTTTGACTGAGATGCCAGTTTGGCCAGAGAATTAAAATGAGGAAGTACACCGTCCTGTGATCCCGCGGCAACAAAACTGGAGGATCTGAAGTCAAAGACTCAGTAAAGTTAGCAGCTGGTCCATGTTATGACCCAGCTCAGCTAGGGAAAGGGGAAGGAACAAACAACGATGGAAAATTGTAAAACTAAAGTTATAATTTATTTGAAAGGAATGTTAAAGTAAAAAAGGAGAACAAAGAGTGGTTCAATCTATAACTTAAATACAGCTAACAAAATAAAAGTACAGAAATTACACTAACATAAAAGAAAACAGTCTCAGAACTAGTGAAAGGACTGCAAGTTGCTCAATTTACAAGGCACAAAAACTACATGAGTCATAGAACAAAGGTGGCATGCAGTTTACTGGCAGAACCCAGCAGCCAGGAGTGGCAGGGGGCGGGTCCTTTTAAGGTGCAGCAGCTGCAGGTGAAGGCCCAAGAGTGGCTAGCCTCTAGGGTGTAGCACCAATCAACACATAGGGCTTAAGAGCCAATCAGGGGTCAGCTTGCAAGCAATGCACCAATCGAAAGAGAGGTCTATTAATTCAGAGCTTGCATACAGAAACAGGGATCAGCAGCAGGGACAGCACATGTGGCTGTAGGAGGAGCTGGAGGCCTGGGGATGTAGCAGTCTATGTCTGCTGCACACAAGTTTAAAGTTACAGTGAGGCTTGTCATTTCTGGTGATGAGACAAGGAACTGGCACATGTTAAGGTAAACCACCTTGTATTCAAAAAAGACTTACTAAGCCACAGTGCTTTGTTTCTCATTCTCTGGTTTGGTTTACTGCCTGATATGGCAACACCCCTAGCATTTTACATCAAGCCACTGAGCTTATGATATTGACAAATATTTTTGTCATACTGTTTTTGAAGTGTTCCGGGGTAAAAACAATGAAAACTGTTTTATTTCATTATATACTATTTCAACATCTCATTGGCTAATAGCAACAGACAGGTAACAAGAAGCAGCAAAGATTTTTTTCCATTTAAGATTAAGAATGCACAATGAATACAGAACGGTCCAAAACATTGTCATGCCCTCTTTATCTCCATCCCTGAATGTTAACTTTTTTTACATTCACTAGATTCTACAAGTGCTACTTTACAAGTGGTAACCTAGCTTCACTTTAGGTGATTGTGCCACTGAACATTCATATTGTCATATTTCATATTGTCCTCTCCTCATATTAAAAAAATAATTGTTTGTTTTCTGTACATGTAGAGTTTTCAAACATGGCAGAATGAGTGTTGCCATTTTCATCAACTGGCATTGGGTCAATATTAACATTTAACATGAATGATGTGTGGTATAGATATCTGCGCAACACTACATCCTGCTACGTAAATCTTTCCTGTGACAAGTCAGAAAGTTCCACAGTTTACCAGTAAAGTTCAGCTTCAGAAACGTGAATAATATGCAACATTTTTCTCAGTTGTTTGTGGATGGTAGGCTGGTTAAACAACTCTATCTTTTGCCTCAATGATTCAAAAGACTAAACACACAAAACCCAAAACTTCCTAAGCAGGAAATATTTAATTGTGGTCTTAAAATGTGTTGTTTTACCATATGTTTATTTTATACATAAAATACACAAAGGTTTTGCCTGGTATGTGTATATATATATATATATACATATATATATATATATATATATTATTGTGAATTATCTTGTTGATGTTTTTTACGACATATTCCAGCTGCAAAAGCGTAGAGAATTGGATTTATAGTACTGCTGATAAATGTTAAACCTGCAAAAATGTCATACCCATCATCATAAAACTGAACAATATTCAAGTTGTTACTTAAAATACCTCCCACAATCACAAGATTAAAAATTAAGTATGGCATCCACAGAACAAAAAATGTCACTATGATAGTGGTGACAAGTTTGAAGGTAGATGGATTGTTGAAAAATACTGCCTGGTTTAGCTTTCTGTGCAGAAAAATATATGCACACGCAGTAATGGTGAATGAGCTGAATCCAACAAAGCATTCAGTAAGCAACATAGCCACATGTTGTGTAGAGTTGTATTCTATAAAACAGCTCATCTGATGCCGGTCTTTGATAATTTGCCGTGCCATTAAAGCTTGAATGGAAAGGACCATCGACAGGAGCCACAACACGGCAAAGAGTCTCTTCTTGAATTTGATACATCTCTGTGGGTGCACAACCTGCATGTAGCGCTGGACACTCAGAGCAGTTATGGTCAGTACACTGCTGTAGATACTACAATATACCAGAAATGTCATAATCTTACAGGTGGCGATGCCCAGAGCCCAGTTGTACAGAACAGCATAAATCCAAACAGGCAGAGTGACCAAGCACAACAGGTCGGACATGGTCAGGTTCATCATCAGACACTGGGTCAGTCTGGACAGCTGCTGCCAGTTTGGTCTGAGGATTAAAACAGCTATATTTCCAGGGATTCCCACAAGGAAGCAGAGGGACATGAGTCCTACTGGGACCAGAAACTTAAAGTCCCATGGGATTAAAGCTGGAGGTCCGGCAGTCGAGGAGCTGGTGAGGTTAGCAGAGGTCAGGTTCAGCTGGTCCATGTCTGCTGCAGAGGCTTGTACTTTCTAACAGACAGAAAACCAGAAACTGCTCATGTTTTACGCAAGCTCAATTTCTGAAATAGCAAGAGACACGTAATAAGGCGAAGGAAAACAAAAGTCTTCCTGTTTAAATGTAACTTCAAAAACTGCATGCTTATCTGATCATAACTTATAACCTTTTGTCTCTGCATGGAAACAAAATAAAAAAAAACACATTTTGTCTACGGCTGGTTGCAGGTGATACGTTAAATCATATCAGATCACGTTAAATCATATCAGATCCCTGAAATTCCGTGAGAACAAAGGCTGTGAAGAAGAAGAAGAGCAGGTGAAGTTAGCTGAGGTCAGTTTCAGACGGTCTATTGCAGAGATTGTATTTCCAATTCTAAAAGAGGCATGTTCCCGGTTTTACACTTTAGCTTCAGAACCTAGTTAAACTGCATCATTACTGAACATTTCTACAGCAATATGCAGCATGTCTCTGTTACTCTGCTCTGGCACATAAAATCAAGTGTATAATTTTTCACAAAAAAGTCAAAACTCTAAACAGATAAAACCAAATACAGCATAGAGGTTGGTCCTTTTCCTTGTCTTGTTGGCATGGTGGACATTTACAGTACAGTGCACCCCAACTAAAGTGGAGTAGGCAATACATTCATATACATTGCTATCACTCAAACATATACTTGTTATCGATCACTACTGATTACCATTGTTCTTGCAACACATAAGAGCAAAAGCGTAGAGGAGTGGATTTATACCACTGTTAATGAAAGTTACAGATCCAAAAACAAAGCCAAGATCATAAAACTTGGCAATTGTCAGGTTGTTAGTTAAAATGCCTCCAACAATCACAAGATTAAAAGTTAAATAGGGTGTCCACAGTATAAAAAACGTCAATATGATAGTGGTGACAAGTTTTAACGTGTAAGTATCATTAAAAAATACTGCCTGATGTAACCTTCTGTTCAGAAAAATATATGCACAAGAAGTAATGATTAATGAGGTGAATCCAACAAAGGACTCAGTGAGCAATACAGCCACTTCCTGTGCTGAAGAGTTGTATTTCTGGAGACAACTAACCCTCTCCTGGTTTTTGATGGTCTTTCGAAACACTAAAGCCGGAATGGAGAGGACCATTGACATGAGCCACAACAGGGCAAGGAGTCTCTTCTTGAACTGGAGACATCTCTGTTGGTGCGCGACCTGCATATAGCGCTGCATACTCAGAGCAGTTATGGTCATCAGGCTGCTGTAGAGACTACAATGCACAATAAAGGCTATAATCTTACATGCAGCAACACCCAGGGGCCAAATATACAGAAGAGCGTAGATCCAAACTGGCAGAGTGACCAAGCATAGCAAGTCGGACAAAGCCAGGTTCATCATCAGACACTGGGTCAGTCTGGACAGCTGCTGCCAGTTTGGTCTGAGGATTAAAACAGCTATATTTCCAGGGAATCCCACAAGGAAGCAGAGGGACAGCAGCACTGCAGGAGCAAGATCTTTGGAGCCCCATAAGAATGAAGTAGGAGGTCCTGTGGTGGAGGAATTGGTGAAGTTAGTAGAGGTCTGGTTCAGCAGGTCCATGTCTGTTGCGCAGAGGTTTAATGTCAAAATGAGGCTTGTCACTTCTGGTCATGAAATAGGGAACTGGCAAATGTTAATGTAAACCACATTGTATTATAATATTTCTTACAGTGAAGCTTTGTTTCTCATACATTTTTGGTCAGGTCAGGTTTATCAGATAGGACTGTACCTCCCAGTATGTATATTGCAGTTTTGTTTGTCTACATTTTTGACCATTACTGATGTTTTACCCATCAGTTATGGGGCTCCAGTATAAATTAAAACCACTGGCTTGAGTAAAGAATGGGTCCAATTTCAAGACCACATTTGTCAATGAGCAAAGTGAAGTTATAAACACAACTGCCTATCAAAAGTAAATTAAACTTGCTGTGCGCAGGGCTGGCTCTGGGTATAGGCAAACCAGGGGGTTGCCTAGGTTGCAGTCTCGTGGAAATGTGCTACATTGCAGTCATAAAAAGTAAAACAAAATTTTGAAAAATGAATACATTGCAGTACAATATTTGTACATGCTTTAATCTCTTCAACAATAGTTTTTCTCTCTAAAAGCATTAAAAAATCAGGATCTAGTTTAGCTTAGTGAGGAGCGCTGCCCCGTTTGCCATGTGCAATGACATACAGTATAATGCATCTGGAAATAGTTTTGAGTCCGAAATAATGTTCTACATCCCACAAGCACACTTAATCTTGGAGAGAGGTACCCAACAATCAGATTACAGAATATTCCTTCTGTTTTGTTAAAAAAAAAAAAATAAATAAAAATCCTGGCTGCACATCCCAAACCCCAGCTTTTAAAATTACCTGCTACAAAATCAGTAAAGAATTTGAGTCAAGGTCCCTGATTTGTGGACTAATACCAACAGACTTCTTTCAATCAATAATCAGTAATCTTGCCTAGGATGCCAAACGAGCTAGATTTAGTCCTGGCTGTGCATATTAACTTCAGATTATCAGTTTAAGTCAACAAGCAGATACAGATCTCTGACATGCAGTTTAATATTTAATGAGTGCAACCCAAAAAAGATGCAAATATGCTCAAAACCAGTTAAAAAGTTAAATGTTAAAAAGACAGCCTAGGTCAATAGCATCTTGTTGAGTTTAAGATAAATCTGTGTATTGTCTGCATTCAAATTATGTGAAAATAGCTTTTTTTTTTTTTCATTTACAAAGAACACAAAACTCATACAGTATATCTCATGAGCAAGCATACAACAAAAATCCATCCGATTGGATCTGATTATTTTAAAAACATATTCATATATAAACATTATAATAAAACAGAGGAACTTAGCAAGTAGTATAAATACACTTTTAAATCTAACTATCTCACAGAATTGCACAAAATAAATAATCTCCAATGTTTTTGTGATTGATTGTAAATTTAATCAGGTTGAAAATATTTAACATATTCCATTTGCAAAGACATAGAGAAGTGGATTTAACTGTTTAACTTGTTAAACTTGCAAAAATATTGAAGCCAGCATAATAAAACCAAACAATCTTCAGGTTGTTACTTAAAATGCCACCAACAATCACAAAATAAAAAATCAAGTAAGGCATCCACAGTACAAAAAATGTAACTCTGATAGCTTTGTGTTTAGAAGAATATAAGCACATGTTGTTATGGTGAATGAGCTTATTCCAAAAAAGCATTCAATGAACAACACAGTCACATGTTGTGCATGTGAGGAGTATTTTGGAGTACAGCTGACATGTTGCTGATTTACTTTGATGATATGTCGAACCATTAACATAGGGATGGAGAGGATCATCGACATGAGTCACATCAGGACAAGGAGTCTCTTCTTGAATTGGATACATCTCTGTGGGTGTACAACCTGCATGTAGCGCTGGACGCTCAGAGCAGTTATGTCTGTATGAGGATAGAGTTGTAGATTGGTGAGAGATTATGTCTCAGGCCCCCATTCCTGTTTAAGGAAGGATTGTCTTTCCTAACAAAAAGCTTCTTTAACTCCCCTCTCAAACCGTTTATGTTCTCTGGCTAAGATCTGTACCTCACTGTCTTCAAAGGAGTGGTTACTGGCTTTGAGATGTACGGTAAGCTCCGATTAGTTATATTTTTTTAAGATACATATAAAAGCAAGAGTGACTTTTGTTTCACACCCATGAGTTTTTCAGCTTTTACACTTAGGCAGGTAAAACAACATAAAGTTTCCTGTGAAACAGAGCCCTCATACAGAGATCTGGGTCTCTGACAGACTGACACAGATCAAATGCATTTACATGTAAGACATATGATAAGAATATTTTAGTGGGACAAATTTGTGAGGACACAAATAGCCCATTGACTAACCCTGTTTATAAAAACATGGTGTCAAATTCAGTCCACTATTAACTGTAAGTCAAGGCTTTTCCAGTTTGACCTCACATGGCTCAGTACATATGCATTTAATGTGAGTAAAAGTAAATATACAAATTTGCAATGTAGTTTAGAAACTGGGGGCATTAAATTGTTGTCAACTGAATATTGATGTCCACCCCAAGTCTTCTTGCCTACCCATAAAAGTTATGGCACACTACTGGTAATGAGTCTAAATGAAATTTTTACTTTTTCCTTTTGCCACCATATAAACCCTCCATAAACTCCATCATTTGACATAAGCATGAAACTGGTGCCTTATGAACTCTTCTTTTTTTTTTTTTTAATTTTTAATCTTTCTGAGAAACCTGGGGATATCTACACTCACAATTTTCCCTTCTTTAAGCTAGGCTAATGACTTGATAAAAATGTAAAACTTGTAAAAATGAATCAAAAGATTAATTAACCAGCATAAAAATCATAGGGATCATTACAAAACTGAACAATCTTCTGGTTGCGTGCCACAATCACAAAATCAAAAAGTATGGCATTGGTAAAACAAAAAAAGTTAAAAAGCTGGAACCATTGTTGAAAATTTCCACCTGTAGCTTTCTGTTCAGTAAAATATATTCTAAGAAACACAAGTTTCACACAACAACGCAAGACAAGTTTTATTGTACGCAAAACATAACAAAGTGTTTTACAGAAAAAGAAAGACAAGTAAAAACCTAAAAATGTTTTTTTTTTATAAGAGAAGAATCTAATAATTTCAGTTATAAGCACAACTAAATAGATCGGTCTTCAGGAAGACTGTTATCTGCAGTATTTCTCTCTGCTGCTCTGTGCTGGTTGGCCTATAATAATGTACAATTTACCCTAAAAAGTAAAACTAAACAAATAAAACCCAAAATAACCAAATGCTCACTGTTAACTTTCAGACAGGGTCATGGTTTCAATAAATTTACAAAAATTGGTCACTTTTAAAATATTACCAAAAATATTTTGTTGTTGTGTCTAATCGAGTACTTTGAAAGATTATCTATTCCAAATCAGAATCTTGTTGGAGGTTTGTATTTTTCCGACATATTCCACCTGCAAACGCGTAGAGAAGTGGATTTATGCTTCTGTTGATAAACGTTAAAGATCCAAAAAAGTTAAAGCCAGTTGGATAAAATTTAACAATCTTCAGGTTGTTACTTAAAACACCTCCCACAATCACAAGATTAAAACACAAGTATGGCATTGAGAATACAAAAAATGTCACTATGATAGTGGTGACGAGTTTGAAGGTAGATGCATTTTTGAAAAATACTGCCTGGTTTAGCTTTCTGTGCAGAAAAATATATGCACACGCAGTAATAATGAATGAGCTGAATCCAAAAAGGCATTCTGTGAGCAACATAGCCACATGTTGTGCAGAGTTGTATTTTATAAAACAGCTCATCTGATTCTGGTCTTTGATAATTTGTCGTGCCATTAAAGATTGAATGGAGAGGACCATCGACATGAGCCACAACAGGGCAAAGAGTCTTTTCTTGAATTTGATACATCTCTGTGGGTGCACAACCTGCATGTAGCGCTGGACGCTCAGAGCAGTTATGGTCAGTATACTGCTGGAGATACTACAATGTACAACAAATCCAACCATCTTACACATGACAACACCCAGAGTCCAGTTGTACAGAACAGCATAAATCCAAACAGGCAGAGTGACTAAGCACAACAGGTCGGACATGGCCAGGTTTATCATCAGACACTGGGTCAGTCTGGACAGCTTCTGCCAGTTTGGTCTGAGGATTAAAACAGCTATATTTCCAGGGAATCCCACGAGGAAGCAGATGGACATGACTCCTACTGGGACCAGAGTCCTCAAACCAGAAGTTGAAGCTGAAGGTCCCGCAGTTGAGGAGTTGGTGAAGTTAGCAGAGATCGGGTCCATATCTGCTGCAGAGGCTTGTACTTTCTGAGCACAAAACAAGAAAAGGCTCATGTTTAAACCAGCTCAGATTCTAAAAGTAGCAAACTGCAAGAGTTGTATAAAAGAGGAAGGAAAGAAGAACAAACTACATGCTTGATACAGTCTGAAGTTGCTATAACTTGAGAGTATTGTGGTAAGCCTTAATAAATGTCAAAACACCATGTAGACAAAACCCACCTTATGACCCAACACTGGCTGCGTTTAAAAAACCCCAATAACTTTATGAAATATGTATCATTTGTTATTAGCAATAAATCTAAAAGTATTTGTACATTTTTACGGGAAAAGGGACTCACCACGCTAATATGTGAAGGAAGTGCAAAAATACCACAGCATATGACGAACGACGGCGCAGAAGTGAGGAACCCTATCACCAACTCTCCACCAAGCGGGCAACCACGTCCGACCCAGCCCTGGAGCAAGAAGAAAACAAAATCAGGATAAAAGTCCAAAACAAACAAAAGAATATATTTAACAGACTAATAAAGCAAGCAAAGTAATAATAATAGAAATAATGGTAATAAATTTAATCTTGAACCAATCTAGGTCCATAATACCCAAAATAATAGACCCAAATAAAAACGGCTAATGGCCACCGGCGTCTATAAAAACAGATGTTAATGGTTCATATATAACATAGGCATCCGCCACACACGGTTCCCCCCAAACACATACAATAACATCTAAATAACATGTCAACGTAAACCCACAATACTGTATAGAAAACAAAAACAGTAAAAATCAGATTCCCAGAGAGGTCTTTACCGTCCCACCAGACCCCAAGGGTCTTTCCCATAATTTGGTATACCTCCCGTCTCCTCTCTTCTCAATTCTTTTGGTACCTGAGGTGACACCCTTAAATGAGGACAATACAAAAAATAATTTTTAAGCTATTTAAGTTGAGGAGTCAGACTGATTTACAAAGTTGTTCTCTGGAGTGAAAAGAGCACTGCACTTGCTCTTTGGAGTCCATGCAGTCTTCCTCTCTCTCTCACATCTTCCATTCAAATTCTTATACTATCTCTAGTCTACCTGTACAGGGGAGACTGCGACCTGACATGTATCAGTTCTTTATGTGTGAAGTTGACAGAGTGAGCTAGCAAAGGTGAGAACTGTCAACATTCACTGTCAACCAGTTCTCACCGGTGCTAGGTCTTTTCAACTGTGGTTTACGCTTTGACATAGAGGATATGAACATGCATGGAAGGGGTAGGTGCAATGAAAATGTGTTTTTGCAGCACAGCAGTAGAAAGACATTTGTTCAAATGTCATGTTTCTGTAGTAGAAAACGTAATAGTCTGCCTGTACGAACTGCTGTGAGAGGTGAGGCCAGAACAGGCAAAAAATCCTTGGCCATGGTAGAAGCGGGAAGATGCCCCCAATGGGCAGGGCGAGCCCGCTGTACATCATCATCCTGAAGCACAAGGGAAGCGATCCACAGAAACCCGCTGCTCACAAGTCTCCCTCTCCACTAGAAAAGGATTAGGCCCAGCTTCTAGAATGCGAAATGGGCCATCATAAACGGACTGCAGTGGAGAACGATTTATGTCATGACGGATGAAACCATAACTGGCTGACTCGAGGTCTCATGGCATGTAAAAAAAACTCTAGCCTCCTCTGGGCAACCTGCTCAGCTGGCTACACTAGAGGCCAACCCTAAAGAACCAGGAAGAAACCAGGAACCCTCAAAGCTTGATTTAGGACCAACTCAGCTGAGGATGAATGGAGGTTCTCTTGAGGGAGCGAACACCAGCCCAACAAAACCCCGGGGCAGTCTGTACTCCCAACTGCTGTCCACTACAGATTTCATAGTATGGTCAAAACTTCTACACAGTCCGTTAGCTTGTGGGTTATACACAGTAGTATGGTCAAATTTAACCCCTAAACTCTCAGCCCCAGCCTTCCATAGCTCTAAGGTAAACTGTGGGCCTCTATAAGAGGTCATGTCCAGGGGAACTCTGAACCACCACCTAGAAATGGATGAACACCCGGGCCACCTTAGCTGTTGTTGCAGATGATGAGAACAGCTTCTGGCCATCATCTGGTCCGGTACAACATAGTCAGCAAAGGGGTAAAACCACTGGAGGGGTTGAGAGAGGGGCTACACAATCTGCATGTACATGGAAGGAAGGGCTACAGGGGAGCTTTGGTGTGGCATTGCACTTTAGCGCGTTGGCACGCAATACACGTGGAGGCTCAGGCTTTAACATTGTAACCCAACTGGTTAAAGTAAAAAAAAAATTTCAGTTGTTTTGAAATAGTTTTATTTTATATGTAAGTGGTTTTATTTTGAAAACCGGAAGTTTATTTTGACAGGGAACAGGAAGTAGTATGAACACATGCAAATAGCTTAACCTTGCTAATTGGCACACAGCCTTTTCTCTCACATGTTGGTTGAAAAAGGGAGGGAAAAACAGTTGATGAAGCATTTTCCATCCATCCATTTTTTTCTGCTTACCTGGGGCTGGGTTGAGGGGGCAGCAGTCTAAGCAGGGACTCCCAGACTTCCCTCACCCCAGACACATCTTCCAGCTCCTCTGGTGGAACCCCAAGGCATTCCCACTTTCAGCCAAGAGACATAGTCCTTCCAGTGTGTACAGGGTCTTCTCCGGGGCCTCCTTCCAGTGGGACATGCCCGGAACTCCTCCCTGGGAAAGCATCCAGGGGGCATCATGAACAGATGCCCTGTCTCCTCTTTATGTGGAGGAGCAGTGGCTCTACTCCAAGCCCCTCCTGTGTGACCGAGCTCCTCACTCTATC
Source organism: Periophthalmus modestus (assembly GCA_019594935.1). Classification (NCBI taxonomy): domain Eukaryota; kingdom Metazoa; phylum Chordata; class Actinopteri; order Gobiiformes; family Gobiidae; genus Periophthalmus; species Periophthalmus modestus. Next base: position 11,683,420 of record JAIEZT010001328.1, read on the forward strand.
TCTAAGGGAGCACCCAGCCACCCTGCGGAGGAAACCCATTTTGGCTTGTATCTGCGATTTTGTCCTTTTGGTCATTACCCAAAGCTCATGACCATAGGTGAGAGCAGGAACGTAGATTGACCGGTAAATCTAGAGCTTTGCCTTTCAACTCAGCTCCTTCTTTACCAGTGATGTGGTCTCTGATACAAAGACCACATCACTGAAGACACTGCACCGATCCGCCTGTCAATCTCACACTCCATCCTTCCCTCAGTGGTGACCCCATGATATTCCCCATGAGATCCTGTGGTTCCCGAACCAGAACCCCTCCGGCCCCAGGCTCCGACTAGAAATTCTGTCTATAAATACAATGAACAGAATCAGTGACAAAGGGCAACCCAGGCGGAGTCCAACCTGTAGCAGGAACAGGCCTGACTTACTGCCGGCAATGCAGACACAGCTCCTGCTCCGGAAATATAGGGACCGGACAGCCCTTAGCAAAGGGGCCCGAACACCATATTCCCGGAGCACCCCCCCAAAGGACACCATGAGGGACACAGTTGAATGCCTTCTCCAGACCAAACACACATGTGGACTGGTTGGGCAAACTCCCATGAACCCTTGAGCACCCGATGGAGAGTATAGAACTGGTCCAGTGTTCTGCGATCGCGACGAAAACTGCACTGCTCCTCGTGAATCCAAGGTTTGACTATTGGTCAGATTCTCCTCTCCAGTACCCCGGAATAGACCTTATTCCGGGGTACGGGGAAGGCTGAGGAGTATGATTCCCCTGTAGCACACCCCCTAATAACATCTTAATCATACCTCCATTATACTCCCATAAGGCTGATTTCAGCATATCACACAAAAAAAAAAGTATTCCATGTTTGTGGCACTGTGAGACGAGGCTAAAGCTAGCATAAACACTAAACTAATTCCTGTTTATCAACAGTTTTATGAATGTTCAGGTATTTCATTTATCTGCACCTCTACGCTGCATTTGAACCTTTCTTTATTTAATGCACTGGTGTTTGTTAGTGCATGTAATTTGTATTCATTTATTTATTTATTTTGTGTTTCATCTTAACTGGAGTGGCTTCATTCCATGTTGGAATGAAGACATTTTGCTGCTCATCCAAGCCCTCCTCCTTGAGTTCTGGTCAGATATAAGGCAGTGTTCACCAGCAATCTGACTAGAACTGAAGAAGCGGTTTGGATGAGCAGCGAAACATCTTCACTCCTACAACTTTTGTCTAGTTGACAACTGCCAAATCAAACTTGAATAATGTCTGCTGAGTTTAACAATGCAGTACACTGTACTTATTATCTGTTCTTACAAATATAAGATTTTTTATTGTCATACTATTTACGTGTTTGCAATGGAAAACAATACAAGCTTTCACACAAATGTGTAAGTTTATTAGCATTGGGATATTACAGAACGTATGCATGTGATTCAACTTAACAGACATTTTAGGCATTTTGCGAAAATGTTCACCCTGAATTTTAGCTGCTGCTGTTACTGTAGCATTGTCTGGTCTGACAAGAGTTCAAGCCTGTGTGCCATCTCTCCATCAGTGTCACCATAGCAGTGGAAAAAGACTGGTCCTGACCAGTAAGATCTCTCCGCAGCACACAGATGTATCTAGCTCTTGAAGGACTAGAGGGCCAACCTATGGTAAAATGCACATTCATATGCAAATCAAGGACAAAACAGTTTGGGCTTCACAGGAAAGTACATTTAGCTGTAGAAAATCTACCTGAAGAGAGACTTGGGTGTGACAAGTGAGTACTAGGAACAATTGGCTGCTAAGTTCACATTTTATTCCTTCCCACCTCCCGCCCATGTCAGCAGGCAAACATATGATGGAGTTTAATCTACAGGTGCTGTAAAATTAACACGCAAAAGATAAATTATCTGTATATTTCACCGATATAACTGAGCACTAACAAGCAAAACTGTAATTTTTAAATCACGTGAGGATATAATAAAAAATCATATATCCACAAATATTTACCCCGAATGCTTCCTTGCAGAAGTATCAGGCCAAGTGAGTAGTAAGACAATCCCCTCATCTCTGAGGAAGCTCTAATAAAAGGACATTTAATTCAGTAAGACACACAAAGGGTAATGCACACACATGTTATTATACGATTATCTTCATGTAAAGTATTTGTCTGTAATATGTGCAATTATGTAGCAGTAAAATGTGACTGCATTATAAAACTATTGCATTTTTTTGCAAGAACCTCAATAGCACAATTAATACATTTTACTAATGTTCAGCAACACAATAAAACTGTTCATTATAACATCAGAAAGTAGCTTGGGACACAGGCTGGGGTCCAGTCCACAGACTGTATAGGCTTTAGGAAACATCATTGTGATGTTAACAACACAAATGTCAACATTACACACACACATTTGTCTAACTGTACTATCAGAGTATAGTCTCATTGTGGTTAAATTATTGACTTGATCCTGTTGATAATCAGGTTGGCATCGATAGACTGATGCTAAACACTACATAATGGATTATAACAGGGTAATTAACTGGCCTTGTTTGATGACTATTTAAGCCACTAAATTTAGTCATTTTTGAAGAGTTTTGAAAGGTGACTGTCAATTGGCCATAGTGTTTTAAAAGCAGTGTCAGATAAAGGTTACGATTCCTATTCCATTTTTGGCAGAAATTGTTGATTGTAATACATTTTCAGTGGAGAGGTTTCATGCACAAACATGAGCTACAAATGCTGCACCTGGTTTACAATCTACATGGTTGAAACAGATATTTTAGTCACAAAATCAATGACTTGAAATAAAATAACTAATGAATCAAATTTAGGGATCCCATTCTGTACCATCAGCGTGCACCATCGTGAAAAATAATATCCAAGAAACACTTTGAATTAGTTTCTCTCTCCTGGGACATACAATCCTTTGACCATTTCCTTGCCAAACCTCAAATTTTTGAAGTTTGCAGTCAGTTTGCAGCTAGGGTAACAGCACTACCACACATGGCACAAAGAACAAATTACTGACACATGACAAGGCCAATATTTGACGTGATACACCTCGAACTCACAGTCACCAATTGGCCCTCAGAAATCCCTTATCCCACCTATAACCTTAAGAATACAGAATGAATGCAGAATGGTCTAAAACATTGTCCCGCTTTCTTTCTCTCCATCCAGGAATGTTAACATAGTTGTTAAATTTGCTAGATTCTAGGTTACCACTTATATAATATATCTCCACTTAAGGTGTTGGTACCATTGAACTATTTATTTTACAGAACTTCAAAGTTGTTGTTTTTTCCCCATATTATCCTCTCCTCATATTAAAGATTTATTAATATTTTTTCTGTACATGTAGAGTTTTCAAACATGGCAGGTTGAATGTTGCCATTTTCATCAACTGGTAGTGGGTCGATATGAACATCTAACATGAATTCTTGACGTGTGATAAAGATATCTGCACAACAAACACAACTTATTGCCATGTAAACATTTCCTGTGACAATAGACAAAAGCTAGACTTTTACGTGAGGGGTGGCCAGAGGATTTCAAAGTTTCATCAACGGGGTTCTTCATGCTTATCTCCAGGCAAACATATACCACCAACTCTATAGGCAGTGACCACAATAATGTCCACAAACCTCCGCTGTGATCAAGGCTGACCAGCACACATATAATGAGACAATGGAGAGACACATGACTGGACAGAAAATAAGCATAAGTTAAAGACTCAACACACTGTCAGTCAGAACGTTCAGCAGTTTACCAGTAAAGTTCCACTTCAGAAACCTGAATTGCATTATTTTAACCTTTTTACTACAACATTTCTCTACGATTCTTGGCCAACATCTTTTCTCTCAGTAAGAACACAAAACCCAAAACTCATGGCCAAGCATGTTGTCCCTTATGTTTCAGAGAAAGTGGATTTATAGTACTGCTGATAAATATTAAACCTGCAAAAATGTTAAAGACAACATTATAAAACGGAACACCTCCACAAACAAAAACACCTCCCACAATCACAAGATTAAAAGTATAGAATCCACAGTACACAAAATGTCAACTATGGAAGTGGTGATGAGTTTGAAGATAGATGCAGTGTTTAAAAATACTGCCTGGTTTAGCACAGCAAGGATCTTCTTGAATTTAATACTTCTTTGTGTGTGCACAACTTGCATGTAGCGCTGGAGCAGTTATGGTCAGTACACTGCTGTTGATACCACAATATAGTAGAAATGTCAGATTCTTACAGGTCGTGACGCCCGGAGCACAGTTGTACAGAACAACCTAGATCCAAACAGGCAGCGTGACCAAGCACATGGCCAGGTTCATCATCAGACACTGGGTCAGTCTGGACAGCTGCTGCCAGTTTGGTTTCAGGATTAAAACTGTATTAGCTATATTTCCAGGGATTCCTATAAGGAAGCACAGTGACATGAATCCTATTAGGACCAGACTTAAAGTCCCACAGGATTGAAGCTGGAGGTCTAGCAGTCAAGGAGCTGGTGAAGTTAGCAGAGGTCAGGTTCAGCTGGTCCATGACTGCTGCAGAGCGGGCAGTTACCTGGGGAAAATGACTTGCTTGTTTTGACTACACAGCACATTTCATCCAAATATATGTAAAGAAGTTGTTCATCTGAATGTAGCATTATCAGATGTTTTCAAACCAATGGCTCTATCTCACTGCCAGGTTTGCATATATTTGCAATATAATGCAACCAAACCAAACTATACACATTCACACAAACACACACAACTACATATTATTTTTTCATGCTGTGTGTGGATATTACATTGACATTTGTTGGAGGCCGATCCTAATTATAACCAGTCATGATCTGGTTCTTGGTTCCCACCACACCCCTATGACAAATTTGTCAACAATGTGATGATTAGAAATGCGATTATAAAGCATCTACCTAAAGCTACCATCTGTAATTAGATAGGCTGACCCGCCCATTGTATTCTCACACTTCATGCTACACTAGATGCTATCTATGTGACTGCAGTCTGATAATGTGCCAGCTTTGGCCTGGCAGAAGGACACCAGAGAGCTCATGTGAGCCTGAACCAAGCCCTGGGGCCTAAACATGGCCGCCTCTTGAAGTCAATGGGTGGTGCTCAAAGGTGCATCCAGTCCTGCCCTGCCCATTGACCATGTGCAGTTGAGTTTTGTTCAGCTCCATGGCCCGAACAGAGGCCAGGTGAGGGGAGGATGAGAGGGGGGAACTGGATTCACTGTCATCTACTGGTCATCTAATAAACTTACAGATGGTAGCTTTAAAAAAACGCTGTATCTTCAGAAGTTGCAAAATTCTATTGAAAAATTGTCTGTGCTTTGTATGTATGAGCAATCATTTATCTTAAAAAGTCAAAACAATGATCACATGGAAACCAATACTCTTGATCGTGTTATTGCCTGTACCAGATATATTCATATTTTCAGTGATTTCACAGAAAGTAATCACTTTAATGTTTTAAAAACATTGTTATTATATAACAGGAAATATTTGTTTTGATCTCAAAATGAAAGCATTATAAAAATACATATTTTATTCAACTATACAAAATTGTGAATAATAACAGAAATCAGTTTGAAATATGAAACTGATGTAAATGATTTGATCTTGTTGACAAATTGTGAGGTATTGCTGAAAAATAGTGCCTGGTCTAGCTTTTTGTTCAGAAAAATATAAGCACATGTTGGAATGGTGACTGAACCAAATCAACAAAGCACTCCGCCAGCAACACAGCGACCTGTTGGACTGCAGATTTGTACTTTGAGAAACCACCTTATCACATGCATCCATTTTACACTTGTCAGGTGTATTTTTGTAACTAAGAATAAATCAGCATTACAGTTTTTATCAATAAAATATATTTGATTGGAACACTCTACCTTGGGGACACAGATACATTATGTTTTTATGTTTTTAAAATCTAAAATCATCCTATCCCATCCTTTTAAACAAGCTGTACTTCATTCATTGGCCTTCAGTTGTCTAGAAGGAGGCGGGGCGCGCACTGATTTATTCTAGTTTCCCAGTGGGATGTTGGTTGGAGTGAAGTTAGCACAGTGAAAATGAAAGGGACTATTCTTTTGAAAGCTGTCGGGATGCAACACTTTTTATATTGCTAAGAACAACATTCAAAGGAAGTACATTTTAAGAGTGAAGGTAAAAACAAACGTGTATTGTGCATGCTGCCTGGTGTTTAAAGAGTCAAATTATGTTTGTTGAATTAATGCTATATTGTCCAGTTGACTTTAACTTTAGATAGGTTTAAACAAATTACACAAATAAATAGAATAAAAATAGGCCTACTGTTTACGTGAACGTCGAAATGTTTCCTATTGGTAGGTGCTGATTTGAGTGTTGGTCCCGTGCGCCCTCTTGTGGTCACTTTATTTATTATTTTATTCTTATTCATGTATTTATTTATTTATTTATTTAACAATGGACGTGTAAGCTGCTGTAAAATGATTCTGCAAGGTTACTTCTTAATAATAACCATAACAAATAGAACTATTAAGTTGTTTCATATGGATTGATTAGTAGTTAGCGTATGTGCATAAGCTTTTAGTGTATTGAGGTTCAAGCATGTAAGTAAATCTATGGGAATTTTGGGCTGCATGTGCTATTTCTTACATTGCAGTTTTTAAATACTAAAATCTGGCTTTTTTCCTAGGACAATGGCCATCCAACACACATTATGTTTTCTACTTTGCATAGCTGCTCTGGCTATTTCTGGTGTCCATGGAGATAATGACAACAACAAGGCATACTTCTGGACTGAACAGAGCCTCCCGATTCTACTAGAAACAAATACAATGCTCTTGAACTTTACTTCATTTAGTAAACAAAAAAGAGAGACAGAAGATTTCTGTGGTATTGAATGTCAGAGAAACCAGTGGCCTTTAGACCAAACTCAACACGAAAGACTTTTGGGGTACGAAACTTTGCATGAAAATGGCACATGTACACAAACATATATCACTCTACTGGACTTTAATCAAACCAGTGTGACTGACAACATCCATGGCCACACACGCAGAAAAAGGCAGGTCTATGGAGCAGATGGAAGATTTGTTATTTCTGACTCTTACTTTATCACCAACTACCCTTTCTCTACTGCGGTTCGCCTGTCCACTGGATGTTCTGGAGTCCTGGTATCACCCAAACATGTACTGACAGCCGCTCGCTGCATCCACAACGGAAGGGACTACTTAGAAGACGCAAAAAAGCTCAAAGTTGGTGTTTTGCACCTTAAGACAAAAAGAAGACGAAGAAGAAGAGGCCATAAAAGGAGAGGAAAGAGTGAAGGGAATGATCAGATTGTGACTGAAGTTGATGGGCGAAAGGCAGGAAATGGCAGAAGAGGCAGCAGACAACAAGAGAATGGACAGTGGACAAAAAGAATTAGGCGAAGTGTAATATCCAAAAAGCAACCTGTGTTCCGGTGGACTCGAGTTAAAGAGACCAAACTCCCCCAAGGCTGGATTTACAAAGCCAACTTCAACAATTCTCTATCTTCTGATTACAACTATGCACTACTGGAGCTGAAACGTCCCGCAGAGCAAAAGTATATGGATCTTGGAGTGGCGCCCGATGATATTTCAATGGGACGAATTCACTTTTCAAGTTTTGACACAGATAAAAGTCACCTTGACGTGCTCGGGAAGGAGAAAGTGGTCTACAGGTTCTGCTCTGTGGCAAAGGAGTCCAATGATCTGATTTATCAACATTGTGACGCGCAGACCGGTGCGACAGGAGCTGGGGTGTATGTGCGTTTGAGGGGGGAAGGGGGCAAGGGGAAGTGGCAAAGAAGGGTGATCGGGGTGTACTCAGGGCATCAGTGGGTGAGGGTGGGTGATGGAGAGCTGAGGGAATATAATGTAGCAGTAAGAATCACGCCCACTAAATATGCACAAATCTGCCACTGGATACATGGAGATCCAAAACTGTGCAAAAACATATGACCTTTTTTATGCTGCAGACACCTGTGTTTTAGTGCAATACATTTAGCAAAGCAAATTACTGACACATTCTCTGTTATTATAAGAGGGGCTGGGACATTTATTTGTATAAACGTCTACGTTTTCTTAAGGATTTGATTGGTAGCAGTGGCTGTCACTTGTTTCTATTAAGTAGCCCTACTCAGTCTGTTACGCTTGCTTGAAAGAAAAAGTATTTCATTTACAATATCCAATAAATAATTACATAAAATGTGTTGTTCATGTGCGTTGTTCTGTAGATGTGCTGCTTTTATGTATGCTTATATATATATAAATAAAAAAATATAAATATATATATATATAGAAATAAATATATATATACACACACACACACACACACACCACACATATATACATACACACACACATACACACACATATATATGTATATATATATATATGTGTGTATATATATATATATATATATATATATATATATTGCAAATATAACTGAAACTTTGCACTTTAAATGGAAAGTTACCCCCAAAACTGTCTAGCTTCATTTTTAAAGGAAGGGCATACATAGGAATATAAGATTCATTTTTCAAATACATAAAGAACCCAAACAGAGATAAGTGCTGAGTCGTGGTTGGACAAGTGTTTTTGTTTTGTTTTTTTTATTGCATCTCATTTGGACTCACATGCAGATGGGGAGGGAGGGCGATGCCATCCACGGGAATAAAAACTCAACATAGCCTTCATATTCAACAATATGTGTCCACATTCTTAGATATTTTTTATGAATCATACTCATCTTTATTTTGTTTGAACACTTTGTAATGCCACAATGGGTAAAGATACAGTTCACTTTGGAAAGAAACAATACACAGAACATCCAGCGTACTTGAGTGCTTTACAGTGAGAGTCCCCAAGACTTCAGCCAATGTACTGTCCTCTGCCACTGCTTTCAAATGACCCAATGTAGACTGACTCTTCAGTTCTTCTGTCTCTAAAAGAATTATGACTGTAGTACCATGACTAACCAGCAGAGAATGTAAAATAACACTGCAGGTAAGATAACCTCAATACTCCCTCTGTTATCCAGGTATCTACTAGCAAATAGATGATATTTGCTAGTTTAATCTACTTGCTTTTCTGTCTGACTTAAAGTTGTTGACGTAACTAAAATATATGTTTTTTTTCCCATTTCAAAATAAATAGTAAATAAAATATGTAAAATCTATACTCAAAATAGGTCTACAATGCATACAATTTGAACACAGTTCACAATTTATCTCAGATTTCAAAACAATCACTGAAAATAAATTAAAATAATAAAATTAGAACACCGAAGTGTTCCTTGATAAGTCCAGATTTGCAGTGCATGCTGTCACCTTTGACTGTCTGAAAGTCAACAGGAGGCGAATGGTTGCAGAGAAAGAACAACAGAGTTGAATGAATGATACTTAGCTCATGGTAAGTTTGAGACTGGGTGGGCCTTGGCAGGTGACGTTACACACACTGAACACAGTCCACGTTTAACAACACAGTCCTCATCTGGGGAATGCGTAAAACCAACATTTACAGTATGCACTGTTCAAGTCAGCTGATATGTGGAAGTGGAGAATGGATCTAAATACACATTTATTTGTTTTTGTTAAATTTTCCAGAGTATGTTAAGTAAAGGTTAACACTGAGTTACACACACCCACACACACATAAACTGAATTTTGTTTTCTGTTTCTAGGATTCACATTCACAGTTGTGCTACAACATTAGATAGGAAAAGGAGGGCTTTTTAACCAAGCCAGAAAGTGAAGTTAGTATAGATGATGGCTGATTGGCTGAAGGGACAAAGGGGAGGCAGTGGGGAAGTGCAGACATCCATTTCCACAGAGCTCCATACACATTGACAAACCTGCAGGCAAATATCACACAAACATGAGTATTAAACTTTCTACATTTACAGGCAAACATCTTAAATGCAACAGTAAACTTACTACACAGTGACAACCACCTTTAGACATTGCCTGTCTCACGGCCTACATGAAGTCCTTAATGTTGAGGTCATCCAGGGCGTTTCTAGGAGGAGGCGGCTTTCTCGGACTCTGGGCAGCTCCGGACATCTATAAGCAGAAATATTCAGGCCACGCTTTCTATATTTACAATGATGAAGGTAGTAAAGTGTAAGTAGAGTACCGGTGCTCCAGGTGCAGGGGCTGCTCCGCCTGCTGGGAAGCCCGGCCTAACCATTGGCATCATGGGAGCTCCTGGTGCACCAGCCTTAAGCATAAATGCACAGTTAGTCTGGGAAAAAAGAAATGTTGGACAGCCACTACAGGGAACGTTGTCCTCAAGAGTCCATTAATGTCCTTTTTTTTGGGGTCATTATTGGACTGGACAGGCTTATAAGCTTACCATACTGAAGCAGGACTGAGTCCCCATAAAATAAGGGACACCCATAGGAACAGTCTAAAGGTATGGAGGGGGGCATGGGGAGAGGAGGAGGTGTGATGTTACTAAACTACATTTAACACACAAAACACAAGACACACAGAACACTCAAAACATAAAATGGACAAGACAGGACCAGACCAACAGACACAGCAAACCCCTTTGGAGTATTCATGAATATGTTTTACAATTATATGTACTTCTGACATGCACTGTAAATTTTATAACAGCAGAGGGCAGTCTTGCAAGGAGCAAGTAGAAGATCAGAGGTAATTTTAAATATACTAGTTTTATGCAAAAGAAAAACATATATTTTATTAATAATGCACAAAAAGTCAACAATAGAATAACTGTGTTGACTTTTTAAATGTGAAAGCTAAAGAAGGAAGTAAAACTGAAGAAGCTGTTTCCAAGCAACTGTTTCACATTTGGCACTACTTCTTACACTTCATCATTCTCCAGATTTTCACAGAATAGTTTGAGTTAAGCAAAACTATCTGTCACTGCTTTTGTCTGTATTGTCTTAATGACCCAAACATGGTTAAGTGGAACCTGGAGAGCCAGATGAAGTCTGTCTGTTGTTTCCATGCGCCTACACTCCATGCTAGAAAACACAGACAAACATTTACCATGGGGGCACCCCAACTGGGGGGAGCTACCTGAGGGGCTGTTCCCATTGTGAGATCTGCAAGACACAAAAGAGTAAGGATCAACAGTTGCTTTATTTTTAAATGGTGAAAACAACACAAATGACTAACATGGACAGACATTTTGGGACATATTTATTTAAATATTTTGGTATTATAAAAGTGTGTGCATGCTTAGATCAGTGTTGCATCCCAAAATATCAATCCCTGCCTCATATTAACATCAGTATCATGTTTGCATACAATAGTCAATGATATCTAAGGACTACTTACTACTCGCCATGTTAGCCATGGAGGTGTCAACATCGCCTGCCTGAGGGTTCACAGTGGGCTTCATCACATCTCCTAATCCATCAAACACTACAGAGGGCACAGGCGCAGGCACAGGGAAGCACAAGGACGAGTTAAGCATTCCCCAAAGCAAGCAACTATCACGTGCGTCAAAACTCACACTCATCGTACTACAGGAATTACCATGGTAACCAACTCAGGTCTCCCTGACAACAAAGAGAGGAAAAACTACACCGGAAACTATGCTAGATTACGGCTGGCTAATGTCATCTACAGCAGGACCTAGCTCACTGAAAATGTTTGTATTTGAAATAATATTAGGATGACTATTTGGGGTATTATAGTATATTAGGTAGAACTTACATAATTTTAATGTCTAACTAAATGCATTGCAAATAAAACGTTTTTTGCAAGAGTTAAGCATCTGGAAGGACAGTACAGGGGAGCTTGCACTGCTGCAGTGCAGCGCACTGTGGTAAATTAGCGTGTTAAGAGAGAGCAAGAAAACTCACCCAATCATATGGCAGGAAGCAAGCAAAGAAGCCAGCCCAAGAGCCAGATGGAGAGAAGCGGCGAAGGAGAGGAAGAGTCAAAAGCACAGATGCCAGAGAAGGAGAAAAAGAATAAAGCAGTGACAACCATGTGTGAATGATAGAAAGAAGAAAGAGCAGATTAGAACCTCACAGCGGCACTGTTCTACACACCAGTGGACACACACCTTCAAGGACAATGAGAAGAGATGAAATGACCAGCAAGCAAGTACTAGTAGTAAGCAAGAAGTTAACAAGGGCATGCTCAGAGATAACAAAGGCAGAGACCATGCAAGTGTACTGGTATACTAAATAGAATTATTTACAGATTGCAGACACAAAAATAAAACTCCAAACTAACTGTAAAAGGCAGATTTGCAAAAATCACAATAACAAACAAAAAATGTTTGCAGCAATAATCAAATCTCAATCTCACATGTTAGTTGACTAAGCACAATGAAAATCATACCAGAAACAAATCCATCTAAACACACACAGTTAATCAAATGTAATAAACCAGTCTCGTGTTGCCAAAATGTCCAACTCAGTACAAACAAGAATCTAATATTTAACAAACTTCTTATACTAGCTATATAGAATCATAATAGTTTATTAAATTTTACTATGTGGTCATACAGCTTTTGAAAAAGACAATTTATAGTATTAATATAGGCTCAAATGAGTAGCCTGTTCGTTTCAAACCCAGTCCTAGTATCAATGATCTGGGATTTTTTCACATCCAGACTTCACATCTCCCATGCAAGTAGCTTTAGTGAAATGTTCATACCTCATGCCTTCAGTGCACACCTGTGGAGTATATGAACATTACCTGACATGAGTTCGGCTCCAGGGGCAGCAGCAGCAGGTGCAGGGGCAGCAGCTGGGGCATCTCCAGTGGATTCTGTCAGTTGTCCCAAATGGAGCAAGAGGAAATCCCATCGCAGCATTAGGGTAAAGAAGGGGGACAGTCAGCCTTCAGGTGCACACTGCTAATGCTGAAAAAGTGTTCCAAAATTAGACTGAAATTAAAAATGCTTTTAGACTGCACAAATTTACTCTTTACTTTGATAAGAAAAAATTGATAAGTTTTGTTGAGAACAGTTTTGAGGACAAAATTACTATTGTAACAACACATTGTCAGTAGGGTACAACTAACCTGTCTCATGACGGTCTAATCCTGCTCACGTTCCCTATTAGTGTCCCAAACTTAGTAACCTATATTTAATGCAATATTTGTAAATAGCAACTAAGTGCTTTAATCTCAAGCATACTTTCATTATGAACCTGCTCGTTAGTCAATGCAAAATTTGTGTAAACTTTATTACATTCAACAGTGAATTGTTGTTCAGACATATACAGTATGTGATATATAGTTTTTCTAAAGCAGCATTCTTTTTCTCTATTTTCTAAGTGTGACAGTGTTTTCCATCTGCTACAGATAACATGGCCAGGTCACCGTTTTAAATATGGATAATTATGTTAAGTAGTACATTCATTAGATAAAAATAATCTACAATGCTATGATAGAGCCACTTCAAGGGTAGTACAGTACATTACCCACCACCAAACAGGTTCATGATGTCTCCAGTGTCTAATTTTGCTGGTGGTGCTGAGGAGAGGAGGGGGGCGGGGGAGCTGAACACGTCCGCTAGGGAGGGGCAGGTGGAGATGACGTTTAGATACCATAACATATAACTCTACCTTTTCTGTAATTTACAAGTCACTCTATAACAACCAGTGCAAACCAAACCATGCAGAGATGATTGTGAGGACTAGTAAAGCTGTAGAGAGCTTCACACTTTGTTCTTCCAAGCAAAACAGGCACAGCAAGCCATATCTGAGAGTCACACTGCACAAGTCAGAATCCGGGTGGGGGTATACCTGCTGTAAACAAGTCAACATTGGATGCGGGCGGGGATTGGGCAAAGCTTGTGTCTGGCATAGAGTTAAAAAGATCTACAGAGACATGCATACCCAGTTAAACATAGTGGTCATATTGCATCCTAAAATATTCAACGGCAGAAATGGCAGCCATATTGGTTTGAGGAAACTATAGAAATTGTCAGAGGTGGAAATATGCCAATGCTTAAATATTAATGTTTAAGAAAAAACACATATTATTCTAGTTTAAAGTAATTCTCTAATAATCTACTACCCTTGTTGATTCATGTAAATGATTCACTATTTTGAGTTATAATTATGAGCACTATACATAATTGTACAGCTTAAATACTACTTCTACTATACAATAAATACTGTGGTTGCATTGTTTTTTTCTCAATAAATTTTAAGATGTGGGTCTGCCTCCAGGTTTATCTCCGTGTGGATGCTATTGCTTTGCCTGGAATGTTTCATAATATGGCATTAAACTTACATACATCATGCGTTCATTCAACTGAAGACTTTGTTTTATTTAAAGATTTTAACTTTCATACATTATTACTCTGCGCTTGGCATGGTGGCATCACCTGCAGTATAGCAGACCATTCACCAGTAAATTTATGTTCCACCTCTGCAAATTCAAGAGATGTAAAGATGTCAGGCAAGATAACAAGCTGATACATAAACTAATCAGATCCATGTTTGGTTTACCACTAAACAGGTCGGTGGAGTGGTTAGCGTTGGGGGCGGAGATGGTGGCAGTGGTTGTGATGGTTGTGGAGGCACAGCTGAAGAGCGGCGAGGGGGAGGGGCTAGGTTGTGAGGTAAAACACGCATCCAAAGAGCTAGCAGCAGGTGCATCAGAGTCCACTGTCATCATGGAGAAAAGGTCTAGACCAGTGGACGCAGTGTGGGAGCTACCTTCTGATGGAGCGAAGGGGTCTTGGATAAGGAAATGGAGAAATGGTGAATAAATGATGGTTTAAAATTAAAACTATGTTTGGTGAGACAGAAAGGGTTTGAATCAACAGGAATGAGGAAGGGCAGGATTTGAAAGCGAGTAATGAAATTAGTATAATGCAAAATAAAGGAGATGTCTGCATATTTGGTAATCATCTACCAAAGCAACAAAGAGAAGCAATTAAGCTGCATGATTTGTCAGAAGAATTTATTTTTTTTAAAGTTGTACCCTAAAGCAAAGCAATCTGCAGTCTCTTTAGTAAAAAGAGCACCAGACAGCAATATCTGCTCACACTATGCCTTCTGAAGTTGGCCCACGTCCATCTTCATCCAAATAGATATAGACTGGCCATAGGCAGCTAGGCAACATGCACAATCTAAGCAGCTCAAATAATTAATAAGCAATTTTCTTCACATTCGCATTACAAAGAAATAAAAATGTACTACCAAAAGATATTTCTCTTCATCAGAACAAAAATGGTCCAAAAATGCAGCCCTGAGGTCAGCCTTTTATTATTATTATAATTATCACTATTTGTGTAGTGTACTAAGTGTACTACTAGTGGTACTAAGAAATTATGCAAGAAATTACACATAATTAAATATTTTAGATTGTTTAATGGTTATGAGATTATATATAGTTTGAATTTTATGGCTTCATCATACAAACGGATTCTTACTACGGATGCCAATAATCACTAATCATGATTATTAAGGTCAAAATAAAATCATAATAACAGTATAATTCTGAAGACTTTAGCATAATTAAGTAATTTCAATTCATTAAAAAAGTCCACTTACGTGTAATTTTTATTATCTGGCTGTTTATGTCGCCTTATCATTCAAATTGTTGAATGGTAAGCTGGACAGTGTGAAGACACTGAATAATTGTTAAAATATGATGTTTCTTCTCACAATATCGTAAGACTAAAGTTTGATATGGTGATATTCCTTCCTTTTATTTTGTGTAATTTAAGCACATTCTTTGAGGGAGTCACCCACCAGCTCCAGAGGCAGCAGCAGGGGCAGATGTGGCAGCAGCTCCGCCTTCAGCTGCATTAGCTGACGCCTCAGGGGCAGGAGCAGATGTGGCAAAAGTGTCTGATGTTCACACAGAGCCAAACAGGAAATAGAAACATAGTCATAAAAGAGGAAGAAAGAAACAGATATTAAGACCATTTCAAGACATCAACAGACATCAATCAAAACGGTGCAAATCAAGCTGCAGCCTTATTGTGCAACATTCATGATTGACAGGTGAATGAATAAATGGGAGTACAGACAGGAGGCACTACATTCTAGGCGGGTCTACTGTAGACTACTGGTGTAAGATTACACACAAAAGCAGTGACTAGTAGTGGTACAGCTATCTATGTGTAGCTGTAGCCATAAGACCTACGGTTTGATAGATTTGCTTTTATTAAGAAAAGCATATGGACCTATCAAACAAGATCCATGTGGAAAAATGAACAGAGTAGATTTTGTGCAAGCCAAGAGAAAGTGTCAGTGCAGTTAGAACAGTAAAGCATTTTAGAAGCTGTATCCTGCAAGTTATTAGCTACAATTCATGATTCATGAAAGTGCATCACAAGGTATCCTCTGATGATGCATCTTTTCTTGCAGGACACAGAAAAGCTTGATTCTATGTTAATATATTTTTCTATTTTCACCAATCAGGCAAAACATTTTGACCACTTGCTTCTTTTAAGTTGTTTATTACAACAACTTGCCTATCATGAACCTCTGCTCTGGATACAAAAACCTTTGTCGTTTGGATAAGCAGTACAGGTCCAAAGTGAATGCTAGCCTGTGTGAGTCTAAAGGTATGTTGTCTAAAATAAGAAGCAATACAAATGCGTTAACATATCACTATGGATCTAGCAATTACATACACTATTTCTTTGTCAAAACATGTCATTTTTAATCTTCTCAAACACATTAACTTTGAGAACAAAATGTTCCTTTACGCTATCTATCAATAACTGAAAAGACAAAATATCTCCCCGTGAGTGGTCAATGTTATACCTGATCAGTGCCAACTTTGAACATGCATTTATCTGTGTTGTCATACTGTGTGTTGAGCTTTCCAGAGCCTCTCATAGGCTACTCTCTGGAAGCCCACTGACCTCCCAACAGATCCATATTGGTGGCACCTGGGGAGGTGGCGGCTGCTGTGCTAGTGGGAGGAGCTAGAGGCGTGGCTTCTGCAACTGCTGGTGTGGGCGTGGCTGCTGCTGGGGAGGGGGCGGGCTCTGCTGCGAGGGCGGGTTCAGCTAGCAACGAATCGCCCATTTCTGTAGGTGTCAGGATATCCAACCAACGAACAAAAGAATCGCCCCCCAAAAGGCCAACCAAAATAATCCAAAGGAGAAACCGCGGAAACCAAAGTCAAATGAATAAAAATCCAAATTAAAATTGAAATGATCCAATATAAGCAAAATTAAAATAGCCCCCGTTGGTAACCAAAAACAGACAATGAAGAATGCGGAGGGAAGGGAGAGAAGGCAGAGAGAAACAAATACTAAGAGAACAGTTTCTGAGGACACAAGCAAGGAGTAACCAAGCAACATTTTCTATTTGAACATTTAACCACTGTAAACAATGCTAACATTTCAGTAAACACCTACAAAATCTATTTATCTACATATCTATCTATTTATCATGTTGTGTTTATATAAGGAAAACTGGGTCAATCTTACCAGATCCAAGGAGATCTGAGGATGTAAAAAAGAACAAATTAGTTAGTAAATCAACAAAACATTTCTCTTATATCACCTTTTTACAGTCATACATTGTTTATTAAATTTGAGAAGCAAGTGTGGTGTATCATAAATGATGAAATAATGCTGGCACTATGAATAGCTAGATTGTGTTACGGTAAAATGGATTTCATACCTCCCCATGACGTAGGTGCTGCTGATGGTTCCGAAGGGCCCGTGGAAGACAATGGATCCAGGTCCAACAAGGATCTACAGGAAAAGAGGATCAAATCATTGCACTGGTACATAACTATTACTACTAATATTACTAACTACTACAATTAGGGCTGCTGATATGACAAAAATAATCATTATTATTATTGACCTCAATTTTTTATTAAGTTGTATTTTGTCTTATTAAAAACAAATAAACTTAAATATTTCAATAATTGCCATTTAACACAAAAATAGTCAAATTTCTTCCCACAAAATCTGAACTCTTTTACAGACTATATGCTTTTACTGTTAGAGGGTTGGCAGAATAATTGTGAACCCGCACAGTTTTTTGTTGTTTATTTTTATTTTGTTATGTTATTTTTATTTTGTAGATTTGTTAATTTGTGAAAAAATTTAAACATTTAAATTACAATAAATAATTGCACAGCTTTAACTAATACAATCAGTTTTATCAGTACATACTCTTCGGCTGGTTCTGGAGCAGCAGGAGCAGCGGCAGCGGCAGCACCGTCCCCGGGAGGAGGCTGCAGGGCGGGGACAGCATTTGAGGATTTGGCTGGAGTGGAGGTGGGGGACACGTTGTTTGTAGGGGAACCCTTGAGTGCACAGAAATACAGACAACTATCAACAACAGTGTGGTCTATAAAAGAAGTCAAAGTAGAACGTGCTTACCTTTGTTGGAGACCTAAAGAGAAGCAATAGAACAGTAGTTAGACAATGGACATTGTAGCTTAAGATTTGAGAACAATGTTTAGTGTATTGTCAAAATACATACAACACAATCTTTGTCGTGTGATGATATGAAGAGTCCACATTCAAAGGTTTTTAACTGAAGGATTTGGCAACTTTTCACATGCATTAAAGCTGCAGTAGACAATTTTTGTTCTAATACACAACATTTTTTTTTTTTTTAATCTACAGTACCTTCACACGACATATTACTAATAACTGCAACTATTTGACTAATCATATGTATCCAAAAACTGTCTACTGCATTTTTAAAGTATATTTTATATAAACTCTTCATATCTTAAATCACATTGCATGGCATGAAGTGAAAATGTATTGTGTTACTGTAAACCAATACACAAACATAGTGGCTGCCATGTACAGTATGGTGCAAAACAGATAAACATTCACATGGAGGTCTGGTGCTTGGCCAGAGTACTGCATGTGAGGAAGTACTTCGAGAAAAGGAGTGGGAGTACTAGTATTATGTATGTATCTACATATTTTAAGAAGTTAGTGGTCAATGCCAAAGAAAACATTTATTGCTCACCCTTCACTGGTGATTCCAAACGAATATAAAAAGGGATAAAAGAGAGGTGGGGTTAAGGAAACAGATTTTTTCTATTGTTTAGGCAAAAGTAGGACAATTCTAGATCCCAGGACAGTATAGTTGGCAGCAATCCTTTGCCTTTTTTGGTTAGACAAAAATGATTAGGGAAATAAATTAAATAATTCCCTATTCTTACCCCTTCTTTCCTCCCTTTGTATCTTCCAGACCGTTCATGTGGGTTTCCAGTGACTCCAGGATACTGCTGGGAGCCTAACAGCAAATCAAGAGACAATCAATAAACCACACTATAGTGCTTGTTAGGCTTACTTTAAAAGACTGCATATACATTTAATTATAATTCATAAAAAAGAATTAACACAATGGCACACACTTCAAATAACACCAGTTTGTTTTGTGAAGTTATTATAGACACGGCATCCTGCAAACAGGCACTCGGCAACGGCACGCTCTGTTTCTATGGTTACCGGTTCCTCAAGAGGTTTGAAAGGACAGTCTTCATCGTCTGAGTCTGCTAGATCCACCACTACACCCGGGTGGAGGCACTGAGTGGGATTCCATGGTAAAATAAGACAAATGTTGTATCTGGACTTGTATGTGATGTGAGTGACTTTTTTGAGGGGAGTGATAAAAATATATGGGGTTTTACATGCAATTACTTACATAGTTAATGTCAGGAATGTCGTTTTTGTCAACTCCCACTGTCTGTGAAAGAGATAGTAAATACATATTATTTCCACATTGTAGCATCAACACGATTTGAAAAAGGGCAACATTTTAGGATTAGTACCTCAGCCAGCTTCATAAATTCACCGATCTTTGTCACTCTGGTCAAAAACCTTTTATAAATCTCCAAGCCCTCCTTACACTCACTCTTCTTCATTTTGAAGTATTTCTCTGTGGTGAAAAATCATATTAAAACATTTTTAAACATACGGCTTGACTTCACAACTTTTGGACTGTGTTATAAAGAACATGTCTCTACTCTGAGGTATAATTTGAATTTGTGTATTGGTAATTACTGACCCTGTATTAGATTTCTGTAAACAGATACACAACCACAACAACACTATAAATGTATGTTTATTTACACAACAATTAAATAATAATGCCTTACACTTGTAAACCTGTCAAAGCCTCTCAAAGTGCTACACTATAGTCATTATTCATTCACTTCTACACTTGGTGATGGTAAGCTGCTATTGTAGCCACAGCTGCCCTGGTGTGGATTGACAAGGCTGCCAATCTGTGCCATTGGCCCCTCCGACCACCACCAATCATTCGTGCACACACCACTTTCATACTAGGCAATGTCGATCCTCCGAACTTCAGGTTCGGGGGCCAACGCTCTAACCACTGAGCCACTGTCACCCAAAATACACAAAATATTTGGACATGACTTTTACCTAATAGGTTGATGATGCCATCGTTGTAAGAAGCAAATAGTTTAACCAAATCCTTGAAGAGAAGCATGAATGCAGCATTGATGATTCCATTGTTCAGCTCCTTTGGATGAACCTAATAATAAATGAAAAATAAGTTATTGTAAAAATTATGATGTTAACAATACAATTCAAAATAATTTTCAATAAAAATCAAAACTCACATCAAACTCAAGCAGTGTGTCAATCTGTGTCTGCAGGACGGGCATGGCTTTCAACAGCTTCTCAGTAGTCATGGTTCTCATCACGCCCTCAGCACTACAAGTAGCATACAACTATTTTAATCCCACCTTAAAACCAAATTACAGACTGCAACAATTTAATTCCACCTTAAAATAAATTATAGCTAAGAGACAATAAGTAGTGTTAAATAACCAACCCTTTCTTGACTCTGGTGAAGTCAAAAGCCATCTGGCGGTAGGCAAAGGCTTTCTCATTCAGGTATCTCCCATATCGTCTGATGAAAGTTGACATGTCATAACCTAAATGCAATCAAACTGACATTACTGCACTGTGAAATGTTACATAAGCAGATGTTATTTTACAAGTGTGCAGTACTCTTACCGTGAGAGCCAGTTTTGTCAATGAAATTACTGAGGTTGAACAAGGCGGTCCTGGAAGCCAAGTACTGAATGAATCTCTGAAGAGGATAGACAAGTATATCATTCAATAAAATACATGACCCAGAATGAGTGTCATGACCCAATAATGAGTGGTTTCAAATGCAGTATGATTATTGGCTAAGCAGTTGCACTCAAAATATAACATTTATCTAAATTTCTGAGCCCATATTGTAAAACTATACACAAATACAATTTTTAAACAATATTGAAATCTGTAACATAGCTTGTCGTTATCAAATCAAACCAAAAGTCTACAAATGAAAGTGTCCACATTCACAAGACAAGACACAAGACAAACTATTGGACATCTCATTACTGCAACTTAATGTAATGATAAATACCTATTGCATCCTCTACTCTCACATTAATATTGTATTCTGTCATCACATTCATATACCCTGGAGCTTTTTGTGTATAATGACAATAAAATATTACTCATAAATCTCCTCTCTGGCCCTCTGGTGTTCTGTTCACAAGTATACTGATTTAGTCCTGGTTTATTCCATGTTTGGACCTCATTTAATCCTGTTCAAATCATTACATACATTTGAAGCACTAATTCCTACTTTTTTCTACCCACACATCTTGTCTTAGCCTAAACGTATTTCTCCTAAATTGTCTCCAGTACCAGTATTTCAACATCATCATCACAGGTCTCATCAACTGTTTGACTTTTGTCTGTAAATCCGTTTATAACTGTGGGCTGCCTTACCTCATTGCCGTGGATGCATAAGTGATGGGTGGTGACGAGAGCCTTGAAAACCACCACCCAGCTGGCGTTAGTGGACCTCTCAAAGAGCGTGTCAGCCATCTGAGGGATGTTCACATTGGTGGTGTTTGTGGCTGACACCAGGTCTGCAACACACATACAAGCATATATTATGTTTAGTGACTGTTTGAGAATGAATTTGTCAATATCTCTAAGACCACATTTTATGGGCCAGCCACCTAGACACCTTAAGGACAGTTTACCTTGAAAGAAAAAATTACATTACAAAAACCATCATCACCAAAAGTACTGTACATTATATACATTATAATGCATTCCTCAGCAATACAAAATCATAATTCATAACCATCCAATAATTTACACTTTCAAGGTCACACCATCACACAGCTTTCTGATTTCTGAGCCTGTCTGGTGGATAATCTACTCAATTTAACCACAATATGCCGCAGTATGTTGAATGCTCATGTCACCTTGTCCTGTATTAGACATCAAGAATGTTCTCCTTTCTCCTACCAGAGTTATTTCTACAACAGTTAGTACTAGTGTGAAGTCAGGTCTGGTTCATTTGCAAATGTTGATGTAAGTGCAGAACGGCTGTGATTAAAGTTTGATTAGGCAGGACGACCTAATGTTCAGAGCAGTGATCTCCAGACACATCCGAGAATATTAAGACTGAGGAGGACCTGCTGCTCATGCAAAGTGGTTTCACAGCACACGCACGCACGCACACACACACACACACACAACTGCTGACAGTAATAAAGTCAAAAACGCTTTGTCATCTTCAAATTTCTACATCCGATTATGGCATCAATAAAAGAAGGTAATGCTTAGGTGAAGTGGCTAATAGTTGTTGTCCTCTAATGGAATAGCAACATTTAGAAACTCCAAAATTGAATAACAAATGTGACGATATGTAACATTTGTTAGACATTAATAATTTCTATATGGAAAAAATGTCTTTGCCCCAGATTCAAACACAGATAACAAAAAGGCGTGAATCAGTAAATAGCCCTGTCCACAAAAGTTGGTGTGATTTGTTATATTAGTCAACAAGAGCATATCACATTAGCATAACTTTAAATAATTGAACATGCACACTAGAAAATACTATGTAAACCATTTTAACATACATTCATTTATACAGCTAGCAGAAAAATTTATCTTTCTTACAATTAGTAGGCTATAGAAGTAGTAGTAGTAGTAGTAGTAGGCTCTTTTTAGTCCAATAATCTGACAGCTGAGGAGCAAATGATTTTGTGTGCAGAGCGGAGATGTGTTATTGGCACATGCTCCTGATAATGGAGGGATAAGAAGGCTATTATATTGAACCAGGCCTTGCACCAAATATAGGCGAGTCAGATCTGTAGATAGAAACACACCACATACATTTCAAGGTGAAGAGAAGGAGATTGTAGCATTGTGAAAAAGTATATGGAGACCACAGAGAAGGACAAAAGACAGGGGTAGACTGGACAGGGGCTTGTAAACAGATTATATGTGATCACAGACATCTTTTAGCCCCTCCCCCACACCAGTCAAACTACACTTGTCTTTACAATGGCCACTCAACTCTTTCCTATCAGAATCTATGATGAGCTTTTTAGTAAGTATAGAAGGGCATGAATAGCTTTAGATGGACATCCTCAAAAATAATATTTTAATTTGATTCAATTTGGTTTCATGTCAATAGCTTCTCTTATACAGTCTCTTATTACAGGCAGACTCAACCAAAATCTTGTTTTTGTTATCCTACTACACAAAGTAAACAGTTTACTACTTATCAGAAAGTTGTTAGTCATTTTATAAGTAACATTGATTTGTATGTCTATAAAATGTCGAATGAAAAATGTACTTGTTGCAGGTTTTTACAAATGAATGTGTAATACGTATACATGAACTCAAACATAACACACCAAAACAAATATGATTACATAAGATTACTGTCTGGCATGCACAGCTGATACCGTGCCAAATCTTTCATGCTGCCATACTCCATGTTAAAGCATCTTTTATGCAACTTCATCTCACGATAATATAATGCAATACAGTGTAATTCTGGTCATAATGTTGCTTTGGTGTTGTGATGTTTTTGCCAGAAACCTCCATGTCCTCTCTGCCTGTGTGCATAGGATTGGCCGAGCTAAATTAAGACTCTTACCGTAATCCACAACACACACTACAGTTCTAAGAATGAACCCGGGCTCCATGCCGTGCACCCAAGTCGGCCCCTGACATGAAAACAACTACTGTTCAAATTGTGGATCTATTGCTATTCTCCCATGTAGCTGAATGGCCCTCAATAACACGAGAAGCAAAAGGATCAGGTGTTTTAACTTTCTTCACACTGATCACATGATTCCTGCTGTGTCAACCATGTGACCATCTCTCCTCACGTGTGTGACCTCAATAACTATTTTACATGGACCTGATGTTGTCTGTATGAGAACAAAACAAATGGCAAGCATCTATAATACCACTCAATACCGTTCTATAATACCATGAATGTCTAAATAACATTTAACAACATGCTTTTAATTGATTAAACAATTAAAAAAAAGTATATACATTTCTGACTTTCAGATTCGGACTGTACATTATGCAACAGATTTAATATGTCTATGCCAACAATCCTATAATCATATTTTTAACCAGTGCTAGTGCTAGGTTTGTATTTTCTAGCCATCTGCATTTTCAAATATACAACAATATACTGTGATAAATAAAATGTAGAACTTAGAAGTTGCCATTTTTTCTTTTTTTTTTTTTTGTCAGAGAATAGCATTTGTTTACCTACTTTACATGTTTCGGCTACTTCCTGTTTCCTTCCTCAGAAGGTCACTGCTTTACATGATTTTGACAGATAGTAGGGGAAGCTTACGCCCCCCCAAATGTCTGATGCCTTCTCCAGAACTACATCCCCTGTGTGATAAGGTGTACGCTCTCTTGTCACCATTTATGCTCCGCAGACCTTGTTTGTTTGCAGATTTTGATGGCCTCTCTAATCTAGTGGTTGTATTTGATGCTTTCAGCATGGATGACCCGGGCACTGTTCCAGTCCATAATGTGGTTTTGTCTCTTGTGTGGGTTTGTGGTATATTTTTGGTGGTGTACTTTGAAATTTAAAAAGGCAGTTTCTTTGTTTTGTTCCTCTTCGTGTTTTTTTGATGCTGCCAGTGTGGTCCATGGTGTTCAGGTGGTCTGTGAGCTGTTGTGTGAAGCCAGTTTTATTTTTTTACAGAATGTCATCATTCCAGAGTATGATCCTGCAGTCTGTTGGTGCTGTGGTGATGGCTTGTTCTTCCAGGTCTTCCATGAAAAATCCACTCATTATCACTAACAGTGCATCTCCCATGGAGAATCCTTATTTTTGTTTCTATATGCTTCCTTGGTATTAAAAATAAGTGGATGTGACTACAAATCTCAGCAGGATAATTATATCTTCTACTGTGAGTTTGGTTCTTTTCTGGAATGATTTCTCCTGCCTGAGTCAATTATGAATAATGTTGAGTGTGGCTTTAACCAGACATACTACATTGTGGGATATTAACATACAATGGTAGATACTGCCGTTTAAATGCTAAAAAACAAAACAGATTTTAAACGTTTTAATGGGGAAAATAAAACAATGACTACATTTAAATTATACATCAAGTTGGCCTGCACAAAGTGTAACATTTTATTTTAAGATAAGAATAAATATTTACACCTACTGCAAAATCTAACTGAAATCATCATAGTAACCAGCCACAGAACAGATGACTATCTTTGACCATGTCTCTGTTCATCTACCCCTCTGTCATTACAGGTCCATCCCCTTCTATCTGTTTCCATGACAACTACACCTCGCTATCTATATCACAAAATGACATACTTCTCGAGGTTTGACATAAAACATTACCAGTTAAATGCATGGACAAATATACAGTGTGCATTACAAATTACTGATTGTGTTGAAAGCTAGGAAGCCTGTTAAAATATATGATTGTTGAGCCTGGGCGTTCTTCCTAGCAACAGAGATGCAGAAGGTGCCCTACTTACAGGAAGCATATTTAAAAAGTGTTGCCCTAGAAATTAGAAACCCATTATAGGTATTTATAGGTTAATTTTGTTACAAATTTGAGGTCATCTTGTATTCTCTTCACACAAATGATCTGAATTGTCAAATATTTAAAGTAAACTGTTCTTAATGTCTTTGTGGTATGAGTATTTTAATTACAAATAAACATGGCCTAGTGTCCTACAAAACCACAGAACCAGGAAGTTACAATGTAGCTTTAGCATTGTCACCTTTGGCTGTGTAAATAATGCAAGGCAGTCATTGGCTGATTATTCAATTATTCAAAAGGGAGCGGATCACAAGATATAAGGCCTTGGTTCAAGACACAGGACCCAGACTAGCCCTGGCCACTGCAACATACTCTGCTGATGCCAGACTACAGCAATTACTAGAGGTCAATGATGATTTTTCATAAGGTGATGCCTGCTGTCAGAGGTAGAAAAGTCAATAAAGCTGTGATTTATTTTACTTAATATTACTCTTGGAACAGAGCTGCCCAAATCTGACTGAAGATAGGACAAGAACTGAAGAAACAAGCAAATAGGAGCATAATGTTGTTAAGAAGAATAAAAATATTGATTCAACCTTTTTTCTTTTATGAGGATGTTATGACATTTGTATTTATCTATGTATTTTTAAAAAGTCACTTTGCTGTTTCATTTTATTTCAAGGTTGCCAGGTTTGAATGGGCTTCAGCCTAATTGCCAGATGCTTCAGTCATCAATCTGTGCTTCAATTCTGTGGTTCAATTTTAGCAGAATGAATTCCCAACTTTCCATGCAACAAAACCCAGAGGAACTAAACCATATAAGGCTTAATAAACTGTATGTAATTGGCCTACATTTATCATGTGTTGTGCAAACAGAAAATCTTTATGTTTGTGTAACATTTGAACAGTTTTGTTATGTCAAAAACAATATTGATGCATACATTAAGCTTATTGTTGCATGCAATTTCTTCATAAGACATAGCCTATATTAGAATAAACTAAAGTATATGAAAAACTAGATTTCAAATATCTGGCAAAATAATTTTCTATGGCAGCTACAGTAGCCAAAGTTGATATGGTAAAAAAACCCCCAAAAAAAAAACAACAACTATTGATTTCATGTAATGTAATGTAGCCTACTATTTTTAGACCCACCCCCATTAATGTGTTCATTCATTCAAAAGCTATGCACAAAGGTATAATGCCATAGTTTAACCCTGTGATACTATCAATCATACTTCATGGAAGGGTCATCCAGGGGGTCATCACCATAGCTACATCAATTCATTACCACCCCACCCATTAAACCAAAGACACTCAAGCAATAAGGCTGATAAGATGATGGGCTGTGATGGTAATGTGGTAGGCTGCATACACTGAGAGCCTATCCATTGCATACAGTTAGTAAAAGACTGAAGACGGCTAAGGGGCAGGGGGAGGCCTAATGTTTCTGGGGACTGCACAGACAGATTGCTTTGAAAGATGCAGAGGAGCTACATGCACTTACATTCCAGGTGCTTCTTTTTGGGCGGCGACACCTCATGAGTAGTAGCTTTGCACACAGCTCGGGCCATATCTGATCCAGTTAGCTGGTACTGCGCAGCGGCAATGCGATCCGTGAGCGTTTGCCCCGACATTTTCTCTCTCTGTCAAGTCGACCACCTCAGGAATTAATTTCAACCGCTACGGCAGGAAAAATACGCAGGCTCCTTCTCTGCGCTCCCGATCGTCTCCACTACAGCAGGCCCTTGACCTCTGTGCAAGCGGAATGAGAGACCAAATGAACACCAGCAGCGACATAAAGCCTATTCTCAAACTAAACTGAGTGGTTACGTTGATAAGCAGGCATTAAAACATATCTAGACTTACAAAAAAGGTGAATTCCCCCACAGCTCGTCCCGTTTTAGGCTCCGACCGTCCACTCCTTCAGCACCTTGGACAGCTAAAGCCACTCGGTTATGTAACACTCCGCTGGCAATGGACGCGACTCCCACAGCCCGCAGCCAGGAGCAGTACGAGACAAATACTGCGCTAAAAGCTTCACTGATCACAAATACGATGTAACCAATTGACAAGATGCAAATTAGCACTCCTTGGATCGGTCAAATATCCCGTTTGGAGGAGGGGGCATCAGGGTTGGCTGGCTTCCCCTCGTGTCAGCGCAAGGAAAGAAGTCCTTCAAAATAATAGCACTACGGAGAAAAAAAAAATGTCTCCGTTTTCTTCTTTATCAGTTGCGGTTAAAATCGTGTTTTTCTCCCGAGTTTGACGCAAAATCCCCACCTCTCCCCGGAGGTTCCGTTAACACTGCGCACAGACGAATGCAGGGAGCAGGAAAGGACAGAGCGGAATTTCCTCCTCTTCCTCCTCTTCCTCCTTGCCCCCCTGTGGTATGTTTATTTATTAGGCTTGTGAGGTGCTCTCTGTGTTCTCGGCGCAGTGAGAGTGGCCCTAGGTAAGACAGAAGAGTATGCTTTCATTTTGAAATGTTTAAAATGCTTGTAACAAATGTTGAAACAGGGTCGTATCAATGAGGAATTTACTCACTGGCCCCTATGGTGAGCCGGTTGAAATTGCCCCTATTTTGACTATAGCCTATGCTGTTGCTCTAGAGGGCTATACTGCTTTGTGGTTGTGAGTATTACTATTACTTCTACAGCCTACAACAAACTGAGACTACACCGCTACAGTTTGTGAGAGGTTTGCGCAAACAGAAATCTTCCAGAATATTGGTAGAGGGCTATTATTTCGGGAAATATTTTTTCTTATAGGGCTATAGTGGATTATAATGAGCAAATTGTCAATCAGCCTGACTCCGCAGCCCGGTATGAAAACTGTTCATGGGGAAACCCTGCAGAAATGTAGCCTTGGATATTTATGACGCACAGGGTGTGCGTGCTTACGTCACCACGTTCACAACGAAGCCACGTCCCCAACAAACCGGAGGAGCAGGAAGTCATCCCAATGCCAACGGTACATGAGTAATTCTCTGCAAACAGTAAGTAACTTTTCTAAACAGCTAGTTGCCCTTACGATCTTAGCTATTATTTGCACACATTTCTGTTGGTCCGCAGTCTTTTTCGTAAGTATAAGAAAGTAACCTATGTAACATTTTTGCAGCTAAACGTCATTTAATAGCCCAATTCATTGCTCTTATCTTTTCGTAGCACAATATAGGCCTACACTTTGCCCTTACAAATATGGCTAGGCACAGTAAAAAGCCAGTTGGCCTATGTATGTATGATGTTGAGAATTGTCCATTCTGTTGCTTATTGTTTATTGAATTGCCTGTCCATTGTAAGTAACCTTATCTTAAAAAGAAACACCTTCATATTTGGTTTCAGTGTCAGCCCAGTTTGCTGAAGTAACCAAGTACTCCAGTCTGCACCCAAAGCCTCCTGGGCTGGTTCTACAGTATGGCACAGCTGGATTCAGGACCAATGCCAAAGTGTTGGACCACATCATGTTCAGGATGGGACTACTGGCCGCACTGCGCTCTAAGAAAACCAAAGCCACCATTGGAGTTATGGTCACAGCATCACACAACCCAGAGGTTAAGATAAAACAAAATCCTACCACTTCTGTAATCATCTGACTATTTTGTTGTAAGTTAAGGCTGCAACAAGGAATCAAATAAATAATGACAAACCAATTATTATGAAACTCATCAAAGAAATTATAAATGTTTATTGTTAATATGTTTTTGTGGACTACACGTGCATTTGATCATGATGAATGTGCCATTATGATGTAAAAATTGCACAAGAAAATATACATCTTGTGATTATCCTGGAATATTCTTGATGGTGTAGCTTTTAGAAGAAGAATCAGGTTCAATATAAATAGGCCTAATTGTTTGAAAAGCCATCTACCAACATAATCACCTACCTACAAATGAGGCTGATTGTTTTATTCAAATGTTCTTGTTTTAGGAGGATAACGGAGTAAAGCTGGTTGACCCAATGGGAGAGATGGTTACTCCAACTTGGGAGGGCTACGCTACGCACCTGGCCAATGCTGAAGATGATGACTTACTCACGGCTTTGAAGGACGTAATCACAAAGGAGGAAATAAACATGAGCCAAGAAGCACATGTTTTTGTGGGCAGAGACACAAGGTATAATATTTTGGTGTTTTATTGATAATTTGTATTTATTGTTTAAATATCTGCTGTTATACAGTTTCAAGCTAATTAATCTGTTCTGAATCTTTGTTTAAAGGAGCAGCAGTGCCAGTCTGTCACAAGCTGTCCTGGAGGGAGTGTCTTCTCTTGGAGGTCTCAGTAAAGGTTAGTCTTCGATAGTTTTATATAAATAACCTTGCACATTATATACTTAACAAATGTTTTTTCATGTTTACGATCAAGACTATGGCCTGGTTACAACTCCACAGCTTCACTACATGGTTTGCTGCCAAAATACTCAAGGGAAATATGGAGAAGCTACAGTGGAAGGCTATTACAAGAAGCTTTGTCAGGCATTCGTAAAGCTCATTAAGAATGTCAGTTTTAAGGCCTCTTCTTAGGTTATTATAAAGTCTGTTTGTGAGCCAGTTATCACTAATAACTTGCCTGTGCTATAATCTCTCAGGCATCAAACTGCACTGACGACCAGAAGCATCTTTCTTTGGATGGTGCTAATGGAATTGGAGCTTTGAAGGTTAAGGAGATGGAGAGTCACTTGGCCAAAGAGCTACAGATCTCTCTGTACAATGACGGCAGCAACGGAAAGCTGAATTATCAATGTGGAGCAGATTTTGTGAAAGTACAGCAGAAACCTCCAGCAGGTGCGGCTCATTTGTAGGCAAATGTAAATGTGTTTTGAAACTGACTATTATTTCAGATGTGTTTTTTTATTTTTTAAGGTTTAGAGATTAAACCAGGGGAACGCTGTTGTTCTTTTGACGGCGATGCGGACCGGATTGTTTACTACTACATTGACTCAGAAGGACAGTTCCACTTGTTGGACGGGGACAAAATAGCGACACTGATCAGCACTTTTATAAAAGAGCTGCTCACACAGGTATACACTTCTACCATAAATAAATAAAAGTATAACCATTACCTGAAAATGAATGGATATTTGGTGATTCACAGGCAGGTCTTAATGTGAATATGGCAGTAGTGCAAACTGCTTATGCTAATGGAAGCTCAACAAGGTATCTTGAAGAAACTATGAAGGTGAGTTAACCTAAAAAGTATAGAGCTTTGTGGTTTTCTGTTTCACAGCTAACAGAAGTCTGTCTTTATACATAGTTAACTGTAAAGTGCACAAAAACTGGAGTCAAGCATCTTCACCATGTCGCACAGGAGTTTGACATTGGTGTGTACTTTGAAGCAAATGGCCATGGAACTGTAAGTACATGGGCTCTTCTATATGTCACATAAAGAAATTATGATTCCCAAATTTAACTGTGGGGTCTTGTATGTCCAGGTGCTCCTCAGTAAATCTGCAGAAGACAAAATCCAGCAGCTCATTGACAGTCCCAACTGTGATGATGAAAAGAAGAGAGCAGCTCTCCTGCTTCAGAATACTATAAATGTTATCAACCAGGTACACAAATAGAATATACACAAACAAACCAATAACACGTATATTTTAACATGTAAGTGTTTTTTCTAGACTGTAGGAGATGCCATTTCTGACATGCTTCTAATCGAAGCAATATTGGCTATAAAAGGGATGACGGTTCAGCAGTGGGATGCTATCTACACTGATCTACCCAATAGGCAGCTAAAAGTCAAGGTAAATATTTGAATTTACAATTTCAAATTACTACTTATGCATGGACTTTTCAAAAAAATTAAATATTAAGAGTTCAAAGGCTTCGTGGAGACCAACCAGCAACGTTGTAACTAATATCCATAATTCAGTTGTTTTGAGTCCAAAAAGGCCATTTAAAATGCAAGATTCAGTGAACTGTTTTAATAACTTTGCGGTTTTTGAAACAAATTTTAAATAAAATGATTACATAATGATAACATTGCGGTTATTGACGTGTTAGTTTTATTCAAGGGTGAATAATGTCTGTATTGTTGTGCAGGTGGCAGACCGAAGAGTGATTGACACAACGGATGCAGAGAGGCGTGTACTGAGCCCAGCAGGTTTACAGGACGCCATCGACACCTTAGTGAAGAAGTACAGTCTGGCACGCTCCTTTGTCAGACCCTCTGGCACTGAAGACGTAGTCAGGGTCTATGCTGAGGCAGACACTCAGGTCAGAAACCATGTTGATTGTAAAGGTCAAATAATAATAATCTGGAACACAGACTACACCTAGATGCTCACCGATAATCTGATCATTATCAGATTTTTTTAGTTTATCATTGAAATGTAAACAGCAAAAAAAAAAAATCTAAACTGTGTATGTGTTAACAAAGGCAATACAGCAAAAAAGTGAACTTATGTCAAAGATTAAATACAATGAATGCTGAATGTCAAATAAATGCAATGTCTTTGAAATTAAGTGATAATGTGGAACAATGTGTGTTTTAGGAGAACGCCGATGCCCTTGCACATGAAGTCAGCTTGGCAGTCTACCGTCTCGCTGGAGGAGTGGGTGATAAACCAAAACCATTGCACTAGAACTTCATAATTCAAACTCAAATTGGTGCTTTTTCTCATTACAAATTTACCTATTATATCATATCTTCTGTATTTAAGCCTTATCTGAAGTGCCAAATTATTAATGGCATGCAAATTCTCAGAGGTACATGAAAATATAAAAAAAGGTAGGGACTAGGTATGAGGTAAAGGTATTAAACTGTATTAACGTATCATGTTTATGCAAATTAATGTATCATGTTTATGCAAATCTTACTCTTACTGTGTTTTAGAGCCATTGTGATTCACTCAATCAAATGTTTACATGGGACAGTTGTCTTGATTGCACTTTCTCAATGTTTAGGCAGATTTGAATAAAAAAATAATAATTGAATAATATCACGCGGCATTGGTTCTTGCTGTTTATTAGGTAAAACACATGTTTTCACACAGGTAGTTTATAAAGCACTGAAAGATAGAAACTTGCAATATGTTAAATTAAGCAGTAGGAGGAGATACTAGACACAGCACATGGTACATGGTGGTTCACAATTTTTGAGTACATTTCAATTTTAATTGTTTTCTTGGTAATTATTCTTCATCTGTGTCGTCCGCTGCTCCAGAAATAAGGATAGTGCGCTCCCGTGTGTCACTTTCAATAGTGTCTTCATCTGTCTTAACTGTTCTGGGAGAAAAACATGAGTTACACAAATAACGTAATGTTTCTATAATAACTACAGAAATGTTGATTGCTACAAGGGCTGGGTATCAGAGAAGATGCTAAGGTAAGCCTGATACCCAAATATTATTGAATACTGGTACCAAAATCTTATCTAAATTTATTGTAATGGCAGGTTTCGATGTGTGGTGGGTCCTGGGAGAGCACTGTACTGGGTTTATTCTTATACTTAGATAAAGATTAATATAGAAATTATTATTATTATTTATTTGGTTGGGACAGTGCATGTTAATGAACAGACATGACAGACATGAATGTAAACACGCCAGGTTATAGCCAGAGGCTAATTTCCACCCATTGTCCCAAGGGCTGGGGTAGGTGGGTTAAGTGTCTTGCCCAAGGACACAACGACAGCATTCATCTGTGAGGGCTGGAATTGCACCGCAACCTTCGAGTCAGTGGATCTAACCACTCAACCAATGATGTTTATGTAGAGAGCGGGATTTGAACCGCCAACCTTTGGATCAGTGGACAAACACTCAACCTACTGAGCTACTGTCGCCCCCGAGTTCCAAAAACTGGTCAAATATCCTGGTTTCAAAAATGGGTGTCATGGGTTTCAGTTTGGTCTTTGTTTTCAATTGTTAATCATTATGGCTGTGGTCCTAATGTTTTGTCATTCTGAAACCCATGAATAACTCAAGTGCAGGTACTGAAAAAAAAAAAAAAAAAAAAACCCTGCCACTATTGCAACTGAAGTTATCCTCTACCTGATCAAGACAGTCTTCCTCTCTGATAGCTCGGTCGCCTGATCCAAAAGGTCTGTCTGAGTGTCGGAGGAGGACATTTCAACACGGTGCATTTTCTCGATCACAGTTACTGCAGGTTTATCCGAGCCTCCTTTATCTGTAGTAGTTGCAGGTGGGGCACATTTGGCAGATGTTGTACCAGAAGTGATGGGCAGTTTTCCATTCAAAGACAAGTTGCGAACCATGGTGCTTAGGCGACTGTCCTCACCCTCAATCAATTTCCTGTTATAAAAATAAGGCAACAATCAAAAAGAATGTATAGAATAGGGCAAATTATGATTCTTTATTATTTGTGTATTCATTTTACACATTTTTTATATTGTTAATTCTTTCTTCAAGCAACATGAGGAGTGGGTCCCATCTGTACTTGTTTCTAAAGCCAGAGGCAATGTTGACAATATAAATATAGACAATAATTCACTTACTATAGGCCAATTATATTCATGCTAGTTCATCACATGATTACTTATTTTTGTGTAGAGATGACTGGAGATCAGTAACTGAATTCTGTAACATAGGAATACTACAATTTACCTGTAGGTGGTGATTTCAATCTCAAGTGACATCTTTATGTTAAGTAGGTCCTGGTATTCTCGTAACAGTAGAGCAATCTTCTCCTTAGTCACTCTCAGATCAACATTGACAGCATCTATACGCTCCTGTTAGAAAGCAGTGTCGCACATGGCTGATGTTTTATGGCATGGCTGTTAAATTACAATTACGATTAGCAATTTCTCTTGCCTGAAGGTCCTCCTCTTGCTTTTTGTATTTCACAGACATATCACGGATTTGAGCTTCAAGGAATTCATTCTTTGTCTTTAGGGTCTCCAGTTCACGTTCCTTGTTGACAATCTACAAGTGTACATACATTTAGATCTAAAAATCCATCAAGGATACAAAGGGTAGTATAGCTTACTCACATCTTTCTTGTAACTTGCAATTTCCTCCCTTACACTTCTCACACTTTGTGCATGTTTGTTGGATGCATTGGTCAGATCTTGGAATTTGTTTCTATACCATGCATCCATCTCCTGCGAGAAATGAAGACATCTATTTAAAATGTATGTTCTTACGGTAAGTAATCTTTTTTTCTCACCTGAAGATTTTTGGCTGCGATGCTGTCATACTGTGACTGTATGTCTCTCAGGGCAGTGGCAAGGTCTGGGAGGCCAAAACTCAAGTCAACTTTAGCCACTGTTGTATAGATTTGTTGCATCAGTTCCTCTATTTCCTGGAATAAACAAACAACATCCCACATAGATTCTTCAGCCTTTTGTGCTATTGAAAAATTGCCTGCCCTTCCCCCACTATTAAAGACCACACTCATAATTGCTATATGTCTGTGTAATCCCTCAGTCGTCTAGGTCTGATCCATAATAAAAGCCTATGTTAAATCTGTCAAATGGACAAAAAGTAGTAGGAGTGATGATGTGTTGCATCTCCATTTTGTCCAGAGTTAACTTTTGCTTTTACATAATTGATATATTCATTATGAGATCCTTGTCACAACATTATGTCTACCATGTCTTTAAAACTACCCTCCTATTAAAGCTATAACGACAAAATGGGAGGTATGCCAATTACTGAACTAGTCACATACAAGAAATACTTTACCTCTTTGTGAACTCTCTGTAAGAACATCAACTCCAACTCCAGATTCTCCTGTTGCTTCTCCAAGGCAATTCTTGCCGAGGTTGCCCTGTCCACATCCTAACGAAAAACAAAACAATGTCTACTAAAAACATTTATGGCTTACAAAATATTTCACTATAACCCACTGGACGTAAAGCCTCAATCTCCAGCTCAGTTTGCTTCCTGGCCTCCACTGCCTCTGCATATTTGGATTTCAGCGATTCCAATTGGCCCAGCATTGCCTCTTTACCTGCCAATGCTAGACCCTGCACACACATACAAATGCATATGATTCAAGTTATAACTGAAATTATGTATATATGTGCTTAATGTGTTACAGAACACATTTGCAACGTGTTACCCTTTGCACTCTCATCTGCTCTGCTTCCCTGTTGAGATCTTTTAGCTGGGTTTCATACAGCTGCCTCAGTCCTGATGGTCTGGCATAGCGGTTCCTCAAGGCTTCAATCTCGGCTTCCAAGAGCTTGTTTTGCGATTCAAGTGTCCTCACCTTAAAAAATACAAATTATATTCTCAATATTAAAATTTCACTGCCTTTTGTTAGGGTTTCTGTCTTATTGATGCTCTTGCCTTTTCAATGTACACAGCCAGGCGGTCATTCAGGGCCACCATCTCTTTTCTCTCACTGGTCCTGGTTTTCATGAATGCTTGGTTCTCAGCTGCAGCTGCATCTAAGTCTAGTTTGGGGCCAAAACCCATTGACATACCATAGCAGAGTGCTTCCAGGTTTGCACTGCTATCAAAGAGAAAACACAAAAATAAAGACATTTAAAAGGTAGAATAAGGATTGAAGTTGATCTACCTGCTCATTCTGGACCTGCTGGAGGTAGCCCTACGACCCATTGTCCCAGCCCTTTTTGTGAGGCTGGCAGATCGGTAGCGGCTGTCCTTACGGGTGGGAGAGGGACTGGATACCCGCACTTGGTACATAGAAGATGAGGCCAGGGTTCCCTCAAATTGTCTGCGGTAAGAAGACATCCTCTCTGGGCTGCGACTCATGATGGCAAAAATATTTCTTTCTGCTGTAGTGGAAATTAGAGATTGCCTGGTGTATTTTGTCCCACCTTAGGCCAGTCATGGGGTCTTTATACTCACAGCCCTTCCCTGAACACAAGACAGGAATGTTGAACCTCCCCTGCCCAGAGGTGACATTCCCTGAAAATATCTATCAAGGTTATGCCAAGTAATTACATTGCATTACATTCTTGAAATACACCTCATCTTTCAGTACAGAATATGGAGCTTTTTAATACATGTGCATGTTGCATTCACTTAACATAACTTGATAATATGGTGCGTATTTATATATTTACTGAATTTCATCATTGCATTGATAAACTATTGTAAGAATAGATAAGTTTGCCAAAGCGGAACCTTTTAATTGCACCGCACGCAATTGCTACCCGGACGACTTTCTATGTTACCATCAATCTGTTTAGGAAAACTCTCGCATCCATTTCTTTGTAAATACAAATAGATTTAAAAGCTTCTTTTCTACCTCATCTTTGACGAAATGGCGGGGAACTTCTGGCAAAGTTCTCACTAGTAAGTTTTAACCAATATTTTTTATCTGTTGCGTCTTTATTTCATATATTTTCCTTAGTCGGCAGGCCCTATGCTAGCGGTGTTTATGTGGCTTCTTCATAACGAACCGACAGTACAATCTCTAAACTAAAACTGCTGCTGAAAGAATCCGTTTTAAAGCAAGAAAAATATAACATCCTATAAGTATGAACTATCATAACTATATCCTATCAGTGAATGTGTTTCTTGGTGTATCAACACGTAAACAAATAGCTAACTCGCAGAAAGTACCTTGCTATCAGTTAGCTTCTTATAAAAAGCAATTTACAGAAGCTAAAACGTCGTGATGTGTTAAGATGGTCATTTTATCAAATCATTCAAATACAGTCTTCAGTGGGTGCTGGATAGACAGGACCTGATGAAGGAGCGCCAGAAGGATCTGAAGTTTCTGTCAGAAGAGGAGTACTGGAAACTGCAGATTTTCTTTGCAAATGGTAAAACTCACTGAAACATTCTGTCATTTATTACATTTCCATTTTCAAGAAGAACACATAGGCTGTTCATTTATCATATTTACTACTTCAGTGTACTCTTGATTTTACAAATTAATCATTCAAGTTCTGTTTTATCCCAATAGTCATCCAGGCCTTGGGGGAACATCTGAAGCTGAGGCAGCAAGTCATTGCCACTGCTACAGTCTACTTCAAACGCTTTTACGCCAGGTGGGTGTCATGTAAAACATATACATGAATTGTTAGACTTAACCAAATGTTTTGCCTGCTGATTAAATCTATACACACTCTTCACTTATCGTGGCCTAGTTCATTACAGTGTGGTAGTTCTATAGAAAGTGTTAGATTTGGCATAGCATCAGAAGATGACTAATGATTAATATGGCAGAACATTGTTACATGCTATTGCAGTAACTGTTGTTACTGAGAAGGGAATAACAATACTGTGGCTAAATGTTTTTTTTTTTCCCAGATACTCTTTGAAAAGTATAGATCCCGTGCTGATGGCCCCTACCTGTGTGTTTCTGGCCTCTAAAGTTGAGGTCAGAGATTTACAGTTCTTTAGAAGATAAAAATCAATTGTATGTTATAATAATCATTCCATTTTCATTTTATAGGAATTTGGAGTAGTTTCAAATACCAGACTCATCTCTGCTGCAACCTCTGTGTGTAAGTAATACTTTGGGAACAGTTCTTACACTTTGACCATTTTTAAAACGGTTTGTGTAACATTGTGTTTCTCTTCTTCACACAGTGAAAACTAGGTTCTCCTATGCCTTCCCAAAAGAGTTTCCTTACCGAATGAATCATGTACGTTTTTTAACACGACATTTGTCATTTTGTGACTTGTCGACCTGTTAGTGACCATATACATCAGAGCTTATGGTGTAAGCACATTTGTGCAAATTACAACATGCCATAAACACTGGGGCAGTACATCAATATCGCGATGTGCCACAGTACGAGAGATTCCACTACGACAGTTCACACATCACTGATGAATAGTATTTTCTGTTAGAGATTACTTTGACCCCTGTGCAAGTGCAGACTCATTATGTTGTACCAAATGGCACTATAGTGCCATGTAGTGAGTCACAAAATTCTTGATAAATCAAGCTGTTAGATTCTCACCATAAATTATTTGGTTACCTGTCAGTGTATTAATATATGGTGAGGCCCAAACAATGAATGGTTACTCTTTACCATTCAGTATAGTGTTTATTTAATTTTGTGTTAGTATTTTAGAGCTGTATTTGCGATGAATCAATATGTTCTTCTGCTTATGACCCTGTGTGTGTTTTTACAGATCTTAGAATGTGAATTTTATCTCCTAGAGTTGATGGCAAGTACTTTTTTTTAACACACAAATTAGTATTTCTTGGATAGATTCTTGTTAATAAAATGTTTGGTGTTTTTTTTGTTTTTTTTTTTGTTTTTTAGGATTGTTGCCTGATTGTCTACCATCCATACAGACCACTGTTGCAGTATGTGCAGGATATGGGGCAAGAGGACATGTTGCTGCCACTGGCCTGGTACGGTTTTGATTCAATTCAGATGTACATTTTGTCATAGTTTTTTGCATCGGTGTTTATGCTGTGATTCTTCTTCACCAGGCGAATAGTCAATGACACGTACAGAACTGATTTGTGCCTGCTATACCCTCCCTTCATGATTGCTCTAGGTAAGATTTGTCATACTGCTTGACTTATGACTGCCTCATAATGTTGTTAGTTAGGTGTATGGGGTGTAACCTGATCGTTTCCTGTCTTTTCTCCTTTTAGCCTGTCTGCATGTGGCCTGTGTGGTGCAGCAGAAAGATGCAAGACAGTGGTTTGCAGAGCTTTCTGTTGATATGGACAAAGTAAGTGTCGTTAGAGGTGATTCTATAGTTCCTGCATTAATATCTTTATAACAGTCTGATAACCCATAGATCCTGGAGATTATCCGTGTTATTCTTAAACTGTATGACCAGTGGAAAAACTTTGATGACCGTAAAGACATAGCTGCTGTGCTGAACAAGATGCCAAAGCCAAAGCCTCCTCCCAACAGGTAAAATTAGCCATACAATTTACATGTAATAAATGTCTAATATAGCAATATATCTAAAAACAAAAATCTTCTCTCCATTCCTCCAGTGAGAGTGATCAGAGTTCAAACGGGAACCAAAGTAACTCCTATAGCCAATCTTAGCCATGGGCCGACAGTGTTTACATCTGCACAGTGGATGTTTCATGGGCCAAATGTTCATCTTTGACAACTAAAATCTGAAGTCTTCACCTCCCAACTCTGCTTATTGTGGGTCTCTTAACACACTGCTCTGCTACACATATGAACTGAAACTGAGTAATCTGAAGGAAAGTGCCAATTTGGGATGAAACGAAGGGCGACTTTTTGGATTAAAAAAAACTTGACTAAGTGTACTGTGAGCGAGCGATTTAACCTCAGGGACTAGGTAGACTTCTTCATTGGGGTCTGTTGGATACTGTGCCGATGAGGAGTGGGCCCAAGTTTACTGTGATGTGATTGGATAACCCTGCTGACAGAGGGCCAAGCTGGTGGATCATGGAATTACAAACAGCTTTTCAATCATGTCCTACCCCTTTGTCCTTTTTTGTAAATAGTTTTAGCATTGTAAAAGCCAAAGTTAAATCTGTCAACTGGACAACAAGTTGAAGGAGTGAAGACGTTTCACTGCTCCTCGAAGCCACTTCTTCAGTTCTGCTCAGATCACTGGTGGACACCAGTGCACACTTAGAACTTAGTAGCTCAATAGACCTAGCCTACATACAGAAACTGTATAGAAAAGCTGTTTACAGTGTAGCATAGTTAGCTCCTCCTTTTAGATAAATATAAAGCAGTGTCCACCAGTGATCTGACCAGAACTGGAAAAAGCGGCTTGGATGAGCAGCGAAACGTCTTTACTCCTACAACTTTTTGTCCAGTTGGCAGATTTAACTTTGTCTTTTACTATTGATCTGGACGACTGAGGGATAACACATACATAGTTTTAGCATTGTATTATTTGATCATTTTGCTTAATTAAAACTTTTGTTGGGAATCATGAGCCGATTTGTTTCTGCGCTTTAGAGGAAATGTAATTTTGCTTCACATTTGAGTTTGTAACACAGTCGTCAGTGACATGCATTTTGCTTTAGTGCTATAGGAAATGGTATTTGGCTTTGTTTTTGTTTTGTTTTTTTCTGTGTAAAGGCAAATTAGAATCGAATATAATTTGCCCAGTTTTGTTTGTATTTTCTGTTCATTCTGCCATCCCATTAATTGATTGTGGCAATACACCTGTGCATATTCCTCTAGATGTCTATATTTTTGTGCTGTAAAACTGTGAGAGCTGTGAGTCTGTGTGTGGATGTATTCTAAAACAAGGTGCTTGAAAGCCTTAATTAAAGCTGCTGGTTCCAGTAATCCTCTCATTCAAGCACAGCCGCGTTTCATTCAGGTGACAGATGACAGATGTTATGAACAGGACTTTCACATCTTTTCCTGTGGTTATGTATCCACTAATTGGTTAGATACATTTACAAAGGCTAAAGGCTAGTCTAATGAGCTGTTTCACAGAGAAAAGCACAAATGACCTGTACAGTCTTTGCTTTTCTTTCAATGGGCACCATCTGTTACATGATCATCCTCCTGTGTGGGGATTCAATACAAGGGCTTCACCTCAATCTGACTTGTAATGCATTTCCACTGCGTAACTATTACTTGAACCTGTTAATTATTTGTAAAGCTCATTTATGA
Organism: Periophthalmus modestus; assembly: GCA_019594935.1. NCBI lineage: Eukaryota > Metazoa > Chordata > Actinopteri > Gobiiformes > Gobiidae > Periophthalmus > Periophthalmus modestus. The sequence continues at coordinate 11,724,686 of JAIEZT010001328.1, forward strand.
AATAAAATGTTTGGTGTGAAAAACAATTGTGATTGTTTCTAAGCCATAGTCTTCATATGGGTACTTCTTCCCAGGGCAGCCTGCAGAGATGTTGCAGAGTGAGCATTGAGCAATCTAGTTTTGAAGTGGAGTTTTCTAACCCAAACCTAAAACAGATTTTATAAGCCATGTGCATCTGTGGAGTTGTGCATTAATAGGCTATAACTGCATGGCACTGTATAATGCAGTTTTCTGACGAGGGTGCTTTGGGTAACACTGTGTCCGTGACGTCACAGTAACCTTCTCATAACACCCATGGTACAGTTTTACAACACAGACAAACAGCGAAGTTACAAAACTCCCGAATGAACAGTCTTTCAAAATAAAACTTATCTATAAAACATGATCCATTCAGGGAACAGATACTGTTAAAAGGACATTCAGTAACAATCAGTTATATAGGCTAGGCTACATTTTGACAGAATATTGACCCTCCCTGGTCTGGAGGTAATATACAGACCAGGGATTGGTATCATTTTATGTGGTCAATAAGAATTACCGGGCCAACTGTTGGCTAAATCTTCAATTCTATGTTAGATTCAAATAGGCTATGATTAGATGTCCCTGTATAAAAGTGATTGCATGAAGGTTCCAGACTTTTATTCTAGCGCACCGGAAGCGCCCCCCTCCCTCACTTCTGCACGAGCATCAAGAGGCGAGCTGGGAGCGAGCTGCCCGCGATGAGGACCCCGCTGCGGGGACAGGCTCGGACGGGCGGGATGCTGTTGCCCTTCGCCCTCTGTCCCCTATGTCCCTCACCCCTGTCTCCCTGTTCGGACTCATGAAGCCCCCCGCCGCTGATGCAGGCCCGAGCTGCCGAAGAGAGGCGCGCAGAGGCCGGACGCAGCGTGGAGCATGTACTGGCGTGTGGGGTTCGCCTGTACGCGCTCGTTTGTGCTTGAATTTGGCGAGACCCAGGGCTTGTCCTCGTTCACCGGCCTTTTGCTGGGTGCCGCCTCCGACGAGCAGCTGTCGTTATTCGGCTATGTGATTGCCTCGCCTCTGCAGGACTACGGCGGCGTCATGGCAGCCCTGGGCTCGGACTCTTGGTGGAAGAAGACGCTGTATTTGACCGGAGGGGCCCTGCTCGCTGCGGCTGCTTATCTGCTGCATGAACTACTGACCATCAGGTATAAACAACATCAACATCTCATCAGGCCACAGCGCGTCTTATTAGGGACTTGGTGCGCCAAAAAACATCACTTGTTTATGTCCCTTTGCTCCCCCTCCCTGCTGCTTGTTGTAGTTTCGCTGGGGTGCATTTGATATTACTCAATCTGAACAGGCACGGGCGGGGAGAGCGGAGACGATGGAGAATCTGGAGTCGTGAGTGGGTGGGTTATGATGTAACGTAGCCCCCCACCACAGCCCCGTCCACCAACATGCAGCATATTTTCGTTTGTTTTTATTGCCTGATGAAAAGGATTGGGCTTCATACTAACACATTGGCCAAACTGTAAATACACAAATCACATGACAGACAGCCTTGAATATTAACCAAATGGTTCCATGCTAAGACATTTCATACTATGCCTACTATGTTACATTAGCCAACACTGATTTATGTCTTCTGACAGAGGGTCACATTGAATGTATAAGTCAAGGACATTGCAGAATCATTTTTGCTCTTTTGACACAATTGCAGTTGTATGCAGCAAATCATTGTTGTTGAAATAGCACTTCCATTGAGCACAATCACATCCTGTTTGTGCTTCTGGTCAGAAGACAGGCCTATTGTGGTCAGTCTTTATGTGTGACAGTGAAAACATAAGCACGACATTGTAAATCGTCTAAACTGTTCATTCACAACGCTATTATTTCACATATCCCTTGGGTAAGGGCCTTATTTTAGTGCTTTTGTGTTTAACAGACAGGCTTCACTGCATCAGAAACACGCTTTGAGCTGCAGCACTACAGTGTAATGGATAGCTCCCTGAGGCTGAGGCTGTTTGTCCTTTTCAGCACTTCCCACAGTGGACAGCTCCCGTTATTCTACTCACATGAGCTCTGTGCAGTCCAGCGCTCACTTGTCTGTATGTGGCATTTTATTTTCACAACAGCATTCCTGACTACCCGTGCATGCACAATCGCCTCTCTCTAGGAGGCTGTTATTGTGACATTGCAGTTTTCCCTTGAACTAAAAATACTAGAGGCACAAAACCAATCAGGCCAAGGATAGCTGCTCTGGCTGCAGATCATTATATGTACTCAGTCTGTCAATGTAAATCCCTCAGTTACTCAAATGACTGTAGTGAGGGTCACATTAAACTGAAAAACACAGTACACCACAATACTTTAGGGACCATTACATGATAGGGAGTAACTGGGGTACTTGCATAAAGTACTGTATATAAAAATGAATGACAGTGTACATAAGAATTGGACAATCTGGGCTCTGATTTTGTTAAAATACAATTTATCTTTGCTCACACTAAATATTGAAAAGTAATGTTTTGTAATACTAAAATACAGTCTATTGCATTTTGGCATGTTTTTGTGACCATGTTTAATTTAGTATTTTAGCATTTTAATTCTAGTCATTACATTCAAAATCAAACATTATTCAACTTGTATAAGGTTGTACATAGCATTTGTATCATGACTGAAAGGGTTTGGACTGAAGTAAAAAATTACTTATTACTTATAATACCTAACCCTATTTAAGAGAAAAGCAGCATATCAGTTCTACAATATGTGACTCAAAATGTAAACAAAAGAAAAACTACAAACCACGTCAGTTCACATGAATCATTCCTGAGTCCTGTAATTTTCAAAAAGTCATGTTTTATACCTCTTTTTGAATGCTTCTATTGTGATGGAACTTTTTAATTTATCATTAAGGTTGTCCCACACACTAACCCCTCGAACAGAAATACAGTTTTTTTTACTGGTTCTAGTTTTACTTTTTTTTAATATACCTGCTCTTCTAAGATGATATTCACTCTCTCTCTATCGAATAACATCTTATGATTATATGCCTTATACATCATTACAGCTGTGCTGAAATTAACAGGATCAGACAATTGTACTAGTTTTAACTTAACAAAAATAGTATTTGTTGGTGCGAGATAGTCTGCTTGGTTAACTATTCTAAAAACCTTCAATCAATATACATTTGTAAAACTTAGTAATAATATGATACTACATTGTATGGACATGATTATCTCATTCTAGTGCAATCATTTGATTCATTTCACAGATAGAATATCCAAATCAACATGATTACTTAAGATTGCTCTGTATCTTGCAGCTGCTAGCAATAGTGCATATCAGATAGGTGAGATAAATGCATCTTAAATAATTACAGAAAAGTAACATAATATTCTCTACAAATAACAAAAAAATAAGACACTATATAATCCTAGGTATTATTATCACATTTTATTATGCAAGCAACCTGAAATCATGTACGCAGTGTTTTTTGTCTCACTTGAAAATAGGATGGATAAGGATAAGGATTAAACTGGCTAAAGCTATGCCATAATATTCCAGATTCCGATCATTGTTTATGGAAATGGTAAACTTGTATGGTTTGATAATCTGTAACCTTATACTTAAATATTTAGTATTTATCTTACATTATACATCTTCTTTGCTACTGTTTGTAACAATATTGTAACCAACCACTTTTATATCAGCAGCTGCCACATGTGCCATAAACCACAGGCCTATTCTCACAGTGCTGTCATTCTTTATCTACACAGGAAAGAGGAAGAGCTGGACTCTAAGGACGCCATTATTCTTCACCAGTTCTCCAGGCCCAAATCTGGTGCTCCATCTCTGTCCCCTTTCTGCCTTAAGATGGAGACCTACCTCCGCATGGTGGACCTACCCTACAAAGTATGTGCCCATGTCCATAAAACTAAGCTTTAATCTAATGTAAAATGTTCAATGGGTGGCATTCATTACATCCTAGAACAACTCTATTGGCAACTCACCTTTTTTCAAGGCTATAACAAAACACAAAATTCACAAATATTGAACCTTGTCATTCTTAGGTTGTTTTTTTGTTGTTTTTTTTGTTGACAGATAAGATATTAGTCTTTATGTCAATTTTTGTTTCATGTGAATAATAATTACAGCGATATTAACCAGAAACCAGGTCAAAACATCTGCAATCCGAGAGTTAAACAGCCAAATTTCACCATACAATTCTCACCTTCATCCTCCAGCTCAATTTTTCAGTGTGGGCATTTAAGAATGAGTGATTTTGCTGTATTTTTCAGAACTACTTTGATGGGAAACTCTCACCTCAAGGAAAGATGCCATGGATTGAGTACAACAGGGAGCAGGTGTTTGGGACAGAGTTCATCATTGATTTTCTGGAGGAGCGTCTGGGCGTTAGTCTGAACAAGAGCCTGACGCCGCAGGAGGTCGCCATGTCTCGAGCTATTACCAGAATGGTGGAGGAACACTTCTACTGGTAAGAGGAGACAACTATTCCCCTCTTAGGAAAAAATTACAACATTTTTGTTGATGTACAGTTTATTGTATTTGGGATTACACAGATATGATAGGAGGGGTATTATTTTTGACATACACAAATGCAGGTTATGATCAATTACAACAGGAAGGGTTTCAGCTTCCTGTTGTAGGTGATATATATATATTACATATATTATCTCTTGTTACATATATTATCTCTTGTTAACTGTTCCTGTCAGTGTTCAGAGGATTTAGGGTTTCATATTGATGGCCTTTTGATTATCAGTGTTAATATTTGTGAAACTGGGGGATGTATTCGTGTATTGCTATTTGGATACATTACATTATATTGGGTCAATATTTTTTCTACCCTTTTTTGTGTTTCTAATGAAAATAGAAGGGGGATTAAGTGAATGAAGTGGCTTTATATGATGAAATAAGACAGATAAAAGCTAGGTTTGTGGAGATGCAAATCCACTCACAGTAAAGACTCATGGTTTCACCTCAAATCCATTCATGTGGACATTTTTGTAGGATTTTGTACTTTCTCACATTTTTATTGTTGTTAAGGCCCTCAACTGAAAATCTGTTAACCAGGTATCACACCTATGGTTTTAGAAAGGTTGTACAGATTCCTAATGATAAATTGTACAAGACTAAAGTACCAGAAATACAATGCAGCATGATTATAACTTGTCTCCCAGGACCATAGCGTACTGTCAGTGGGTGGACAACCTGGAGGAGACCCAGAAGATGCTGTCAGTGAGCGGGCCACTGAGTGACATCCTCAAGTGGATCCTGAGTCACCTGACTGGAGGCATCGTGAAGAGGGAGATGTATGGACATGGGATTGGACGGTTCTCTAAAGAGGAGGTCTACGCTCTGATGGAGAGAGACATGCGCACACTTGCCACTCTGCTAGGTAAGAGGCCAAGGGAATAGGGCTGCAAGAGAAGACATTTACATTTAGTGTTAAAGTTTTATTAAATTAGACAACGATGTAGATCTACCTATTGGTGGCAAAATCATAACTTATAGGTTTAACCAAAATGCTAAAAGGTAAAATTGGATAAAAAAAAAAAAAAAAAAAAAAAAAAAAAAAGCTTTACCGCTCTACATACTTAGTGCCTTCAGTAGAGAATTTGCTTTGGAAAGCAACTCATTACAGACCCCATGTGGCTGTTTTGAGAATTACTGACTAGATTTTCTAGATTTTACTTAATATACTTAAGTAAAATCTAGAATATATATATATATATATATATATATATATATATATATATATATATATATATATATATACATATATATATATATATATATATATATATATATATATATATATATATATATAGTCCATTTTATGACGAATTTAGAAATCTTTATTTGATGAAATGTTCACCCAATGCCCTGAAATGTTCTGGTGGTCTTAACAGTAAGATGAAATGGTTGTTAATTCTAATGTTTATAAGTTGGCATCATTTCTATGTAAAGCCTGGAAGAAGCAGCAAATGAGTTTGTTTAAATGAGTTTTTATTGTTGTTGTTTTTTTTGTTGTATCACACGTCTGGATTATTGTATTTTTGTTAATGGTGTCTTATAAGCCCATTAAAGGGCTCGGCATTTCTTTGTATGCAAGACACAATAATTAATTAAAATCAATCAATCGATCGTGTGTGTGTGTGTGTGTGTGTGTGTGTGTGTGTGTGTATATATATATATATATATATATATACACACACACACACACACACACACACACACACAGATATAGATAGATGGATAGATATTTCAGCTACATGTCATGCTCTCTAATGTCAAATGTCAATTTTTTAGGTAATAAAAAATACCTTATGGGCTCTAAAATCACAACAGTGGATGTGACAGTGTTCAGTCACCTTGCTCCAGCCATGTGGACACTACCAGGATCCAAACCAGAGCAACTCATCAAAGGTTAGATGCATCAAAAATAATAAATCACTGAAAGGAAATGCATGTTGACTATTTTTACTGTTAACAGAAAAACTACACACCAGGCCTTCATCAGGCAAATGATTAAAAATTATTTACCTGGTGAAGGCTTAGTGCCGAGACGTTGTTGATGTCACAATTTGTAAATAAGACGGTGTGCAAGATTTTTCTCTGTTGGCTGTTTTTGGGGCTGCTCCCGCTCCTTGTGAAGTTCTTATTCATTTAGCTATATGTACAGTTAAAATCTTCTGACACTTACACATTATTATTTTTGTTTTGTGTAGGTGAGCTCATCAACCTGGCCATGTACTGTGAGCGCATCCGACGGAGATACTGGCCCGAGTGGTTTGTGGACCTAGAGGACTTCTACTACACAGACACCACAGAGCGCAGTGACTCCCCTTCCAAACTCCCTGACCTGGGCCTGTACTCGCGCTCCAACTCCTCCTCCTTCCTTCACGACGACTCACCCACCCCCCTTACCCCCGTCTCCTTCCATAGCCCTGTCCCGCAAGGACAAACTCATTTGCCTAAGGACATTGAGTCTCCAGACAGCGACCCTACAGGACACTCTCTGTATGACTCGGATATGGACACTGAGTGCTCTGAAATGGACCAGCTCAAATGTTGACAAAGCAGAAAAAGTAGGAAATTTAGTGACACACTGTTCACCTCTGACCACTGGTGAAATGCTTGTTCTTCAGTATCCTGTAGAGCATGACTGGAGAGTTTTCAGGGCAGGTGGATAGAGGGATGGTAGTGCAAACTGCAGTGGAGGAAAAAGAGAAAGAGGTGATTGAGTCTTTTAGGATAATCAGGAGTCAATGATGCCACTGCTGAGTAACTCCTCCACACTGTTGTCTGCTGTCACAGTTTTTAACTTTATCTATCGGCATGTTGCTGTAACCATGGCAACTACACGTGACCCTGTGACCCCAAAGTCCAGCCTGTGTGTGTTAACTGAACCCTTGTCGCCTTGACACATAGACCACTGTACAGAACAAATTCAGTGTACATATGAGCAATTTGAATCTTGATAGATAGAGATATACAAAGTATATAAAATATAAATAGTATAGATAGCTTGCAAATATGAGTCTCACGTTAATGTAAATAGTCATGTTGTGCCAGAGTTTGTCTTGTCACTAGAGTTCATCTGTTCATTCCCATACTGTCTTCATGATTGTGATGTGTTTGTATAAATGCCTTTTTTTTAGTTCTTGAAAGGCTGAAAGCATATCAAGTTCAGGAGAGCTAAGGACTTTGCCATAAGCACTTTGAAAATTATTTTACCAAACCAAATTACCTTAACTTCTCCCACTATTTATTTTTCATCATTTTCAACACTCATATCCATTCTATAACACTGTTATCACATCTAAAGTGAATTAGTCTAAGATGCATCCAACTTTCAAGCGAATGAAACAATCATGTAGAAATAGTTTTATTAGAGTTTAAAAGTACATGTGCATGGCTGGTACGTGCTCTGAAAATCTCCCTTTACACCTGATACTTTGAGTCGAATATGGTCTTAGTCTAAACTAGTGGTATTCATTGAGTTGTTTGCTGTCACTGGCTTCAGTTTGTTAAACAGTGGGTTGCTTAGAGGGGACAAAGCAATACAGGTCCATTTTGGTCATTGTTTGTTTATGTTGTGTTAATGTGCAAATGTGGTGTGTGTTTGTCATTCAACAAATGCACATACTTCTGCTGTTGCACATTCACGCCACAGGAAGATGTTTTCTGTTTATTACATAATGAAAGCAGTAGCACACTCATTCCCTAAATGGACTTTGGAGTATAGATCAGGAGTGAATTTCTTGTGCAAAACTATACTGTGGAGTGCAATAGAGATTGATAAAAGTACTTGTGAGAAGCACTATACTCAAATAGGACCGGCATAAGGACAATAAAGTGCCAGGATTTAAAATTTACCAAAGTTTTTTTGTTTCCTGGGACCAACATTAATGTGTATAAACTGAACATATATGTAAGGCTATTTAAAACAAGGGGTGCTTGTGACTGCATGAAGTTTAATTTGAATCACCTGTCCACGTCTAATGGTTCTTCCTTTTCAATGAGTGGTCTTGTTTCATCCATAAGTTGTAATGTTCACTTTACAACAGTGCCAGCATATTTTATACATTATTTATTTATATTATATTTATATTTATTTGTTTATTTTGTCTAATGTAATGCCTTATTGAGTTCTTGTGTACTGTATCCAGCTCCATGGATTATTTTGCACTTTAGATGTGTTTTGCTGTTTGGCTGGTGTGTGTGCAATGCAATAATTGACTTCCTTTGAATACATATAGTGTCCAGTCTCATGCACGTTTGTCCACTGTTAGATGTGTCAAACCATTTCTTGTTAGAATCTCCAAAATGGTCCTATCCCATAAAGTCAGATACAGTTTTCCCATAAAAGCATTTAACTTTTCACTAGAAATACTCTTACTCTTTGCTAAAGTCTTGTGTCCCTGCAGCTGCTCAATGGTCATCCTTCACTTACGGTAGAAGCCATAAACATTGTCTGCTTTTGTCTGTGATTTGTGCTAACTCCGAGTGTACATAAGAGAGATAAAAAATAACCATGTGATGTAAAAGCTCTTCAGATGTTCTGAATGTATTGTGTCCTATGAGCTGCGTGACAATGGATTACTCGTCTGATTTCATTAAATATACCTGTGATATTTTCTCTGCCTTGTTTTTATTCATGTCAGTGTAAATTCAACAATCTTTCCCAGTCAGGCCATGTGAGACCTTAAATATGCTCTAAAAATAGCTTGTACACGGGATACTCACTGAACACTAATTTTTTTTTTTTTTACAAGCAAAAATGTATTTCTGATTACTGATATAAATACTAATATTATTTAGTCATTTTTACTTGAAAGGTGTACTGTGTAACTTCTCTGACTGAGGGTTACTTGCTTGTTTCCACTGATATATTATTGCTTTGCCTGTAATTTTCCATATTGTTCAACTTTATTGAACAGTTTTTTATGTTTCAAAAATATGCATTCTTACTGTGAGCGGAATCTCCTATCCACAGATCTGTCCTGTAACTTGGCCTTGTCCTGTCACCTAAATATCTCCATGAAGATACAAACATTTAATGCCATACTGTTGAACATTCCAGACAAAGCAATTACATATGCATGGAGACTAGCAGGTGGTTGACCTTCCAACAGAAAAGTTACATAGTGCATCTTCAAATGTTGAGATGTTGCAGCGGTAATACATGCCACTTTGAGCAGTGGGGAATGATACTTTCTTAAGCATAATTGCTGTTTCTGTATCACTGAGAGGTTGCTAGGCCCTCATATCTTTCCCATAATCCCCTCCCTCTGTGCTAGCTCCATATGACAATACTGAGCCCACCAACAATGAGCCAGGATTAACTCTGCCTTTTTCTTCTGTCGGAGGCCAAGAACCAAAGACAAGAGAAAAAATCCAAATCAGGGAAAAACAAAACCAGGAAATGATGTGGTCACTGCTGAAAGGTCTGCCTTTATCTGTGCAAGTATTAAGGTAAATTAATGTTGTCCCATCATTCAAAGATGCTGGGGCAACCTGTCAGGAACAGTGGACAACTACAATACTACACTCAGGCACCGTTATTTAAATCTTGAGTGAAGATGAGTGTTTAAAGTTGAAAGGAAAATGGGACATGTGCACTCCACACAGAAAGAGCCACTACGTTTGGATCCTGAATTACTGACCATCTTGCTGTGAATAAAGAGTTCTGACCACGTTTAAATACTTGGCCTGTGTATGATGCTATTGTATTTAGTCCCTGAAGATTCTGTCTTTTGTGGTATAAACAATAACAATGGCTCAAGGCAGTGCACAGAGCCAGAGCACTGTATGTGCGTGTGCGTGTGTGTGTGTGTGTTACCCCTGCAAAAAGAAGAGTTTTGTGTGAGAGAATCTGTATATTGGGCAGATGGTCCCCCACCATAGGACCATCTTATTTGAATAAATTGACAACATTTGTGTCAATTGGGGACATATTTTAGATTTGTTTATATATATATCTATATCTATATATATATATATCTATATATATATATATATATATATATATATATATATATATATATATATATATATATATATATATATATATATATATATATATATATATATATATATATATAAAATCTCCTCCTCACCCTCCGCGGGTGGTCTTTATCCCCTTTATATATATATATATATATATATATATATATAATATATATATATATATATATACACACACACACACACATACATACATATATACATACATATACATACATACATATATACATACATATATATACACACACACATATATATATATATATATATATACACATATATATATATATATATATATATATATATATATATATATATATATATATATATATATATGTGTGTGTGTGTGTGTGTGTGTATATATATATATGCATAGCTTTCAGTTGAACCTACCATTGCACTTTGATGAAAATAAAGAATAAATAAATAAAACTTGTGAAAGCGTGTTGCCGCGATTACGTCATCAGTGGACGATTCAACGGTTCAACGGGCTGTTTCATATCACGTCCACGAGAGGGCAGCAGCGGACCAGTGCATCTCCTGTATTGATTATCCTGAAAATGTGTAAGAATTTAACGCGGTGTTAGGTGTGTACAGTCAACTACAAATATTGTCTACACATGTGGAGCTGGTTGGTGACTTTTTGACACTAATGGATTACAGAAATGTTATAAACTCATTTCATAATTGTTTGCTTGCGCACACATTTTTAATGGAATATTTATAATGCATTTACCATCTTTTCTCTCCTAAATTTGCTCACACCTGCAGCGTTTTAAAAATAAAATCATAATTATTTGTGTAAAACTGTTAAAAATAACAAGCAGCTATTAGATTTAAAATAATTTTCTGAGAACTCTGAATGAGCTCCATGCAATCTAAATGAACGAGAAACGAGTTAGCAAATTGTAGGGATTGCCTGCTGACATGTTTATATATTTCTTTGCATTCAGGCTAGTATGTAAAAGTTGCAGTTTCCCTGGAACCACGACGATTCTGTAAAACTTGACACCACTTGATTGGATTAAAAGACACATATGGCTATAGGATGTAAAATAAAATAATGTGCAAAGACTGCAGTGGTATATACAAATACGATTTAATGACAAAAAGCATTTAGAAATTGTGCAATCGCTATTTTCCATACTCTTGGTGAAGTCACAGATTTCAGGTCAATCATTTTTTTGTTTGGTTTATTTCAAACCTTAAAGTTCCACTGATGGACAGGAGGAAGTGTCAATGGCAGAAATAGTCTAGTTAATTAAAATAAAGCCAATTTTGTAATAAATTAAACAAAAAATATGCAATTACAAAATGTGCGTAAAATTAGTTTAGCGCATTTTCCTTTTGGTCAAATACATTCAGAGGCCCTTCAGTATCAGTCCAGCTTCTCCCATCCTCCAATTGGGTTTAACTTTCTCAATGACTGCAAAATCTGCCAATAACCTCCACCATCAACTCAGCCTCCATCACAGCATCAAGGTGGCACAACTACACGTTGTGCGTTGGCACAAACTCACAGAGAAAACACGAACGAACAAACGAAGCCATAAACGAATGTAAATACATCCCACGAACAGTGTTCATCAGACACAGTTAGAGCAGGAGAGCAGCCTGCGGCCAGAGCTGGTATAGGTGGAATTATTGATGTCATTATTGTTATTAGCAAAGGAAGGCAAGATGAGCTGGAGTCTGTCTCCAGCAAGACAGTCTCAGGTCTCACAGCTTTAGGATCAAAACAATAACACAGTGTAAACAGGCTACAGACTAGAGACGTCTGCACAACCTATCATTATCATTATTATAATAATTATTATTATTATTATTGTATTATTATTATTATTATTATTATTACTGTTGTTATTGTTGGTGTTATTGTTGTCGTCTGTGCGTTATAACCAAATTGTAAATGTAGGCCTATAGGCCTATCTAAATGTATATACAATAATAATAATAATAATAATAATAATAATAATAACAATAATAATAATAATAATAATAATAATAATAATAATAATAATAATAATAATAATAATAATAATAATAGGTTTATTGTTATATAGTTTCTGTTCCTGAGCCTGCGCTGCAGACCCCATGTTGCTTTGTTGTTGATGAGATGATGAAGATGGCGTGGCACCATAAACTCAATGCACTGTCTGGTGCACAGTCCTCTGTATTATACACAGTGGCACGAGCCTGTCTTTCAAACAATGCATTTTAGCCTGTTTTGGTTCCTCTCCGCAGCCCCACATCAGCTCCTGCCACGAGCCCCAAGCAGCGGCTCTGCGTCAGTGCGCGCGGTTCCTGAGTCCGTTCCAGGCCTCCAGGGGCGATCAGATCCACAGAACAGAGGCACATTGTGCCCACAGCGGTCACTGCACAGGAGTCTGTCCTCCATGGTGAGGGGGAGTGTCCCCATACATGTCCTCTGTCCCCGGGAGAGGGCCCCCTGCGGGGGTCATCCTCTTCTCCTTCTGTCGCCGGTTACAGAACCAGACTCTCACCACCTCCTTCTCCAGCTGCAGGCTGTCCGCGAGGGAGTTGATCTCCGCGGCGCCGGGCTTCGGACACTTGAGGAAGTGGCTCTCCAGTGCGCCTTTGACCCCTACCTCAATGGAGGTGCGCTTCTTTCTTTTTCGTCCCTGCGCCGCAATCTTGTCCAGGCTGGTGGGGCTGCCCGACGTGGAGTCAGCCTCCTCGAGCCACTTGTTCAGCAGCGGTTTGAGCTTGCACATGTTTTTGAAGCTGAGTTGCAGAGCCTCAAACCTGCAGATAGTGGTCTGGGAAAAGACGTTTCCATAGAGTGTGCCCAGTGCCAGGCCCACGTCCGCCTGCGTGAACCCCAGTTTGATGCGCCTCTGTTTAAACTGCTTGGCGAACTGTTCCAGCTCATCCGAGGTCGGCGTGTCCTCGTCAGACTGGTCCTGGCCCGCGTGCTGCTGGTGGTGCGAGTGCGGGCCGTGCTCACTCAGGTGCGGGCTGTGGCTGTGCTGCTCGTCGTCCCGCAGCGTATGGTGCATGGAGCCCTGCTCACCCGCGGGCACGAGGCTGAAGCCGGACTGCGCGTACACCAGACTCTGCTCAGAGGTCGCCATGGTGGCTATATGCGTGGAACTCGCACCGCTGCGCCATGTCCTGGCATCATGATGTGTGTGCTGCTGCTGCTGCTGTTGCTGCAGATTGTTGGGGGTCTGCAGCTCCTCTCGCTCGCCCTCGTGCAGAACTGGCTTTACGTCCTGATCCGAGAGAGGGCTGTGCGGCCACGGCGTTCCGCTGTCCGCGTGCAACGCCGTGATCCACTGGTGCGCGTGGCCCGGTAACGTGCCGTATTCGTTGTGGAGCAAACTGTGCGCGTCCCTGTACGCGGCCGCCTGCTGTAGGCTCCCGGATTCAGAGTGCGGCGGCGGCGCGCTACCGGGGCTTAGTACGCCGTAGTGGTTGGACGTGGCAGTCGCCATCACGGACTGTGACCAAACTGGGGCCGGACTGTGATACTGGCCCAAAGGCAGCTGGACTTAAAGGAGGAACTCTGTGCGCGCCACGGGGCAGCCTCACGTCTCTCTCAGCATCTCCGGGCGCAGTGCCAAGGGACGCAGAGGCGCGCACCTGTGGTCCGCCTCGCGCCGCTCTTTATTGGCCGAGAACGCTTGACAGATGTGGTTACCCCTGACAGCACCCCGCTCATTGGTCACGGGAGATTGTACTGAACCCCAATCACTCCCAACTGCACGAGCACAGCAACACGAGAGCCCCCGGACCAGAGAAAGAAACCTATAGAACTCCAAACTATGGGTCCCGCGCTCTGATCTGGGTCCGTAGTCTGTTCTTGTGACCTGCTGCTGCGTAAAAGGTGCGCTCTCCTCAGAGTGACCAGTCCAAGCCGAAGAGCCCCTGGAGGCACTGCTCTCTAAACTTTCACCAAGTCACGTGATCAGGCTCAGCCTCCAGCTGCTCGCGTGCTCCAGGGCCCTGCCCCGTTGCTATGGCGAATTTTCAATGGGACTACACCACCCACGTCACAGCTGCAAGGAGTTTGTGGGGATACACATTGAGCTCAGGGAGTGAAACTGGAGGGACAAATGACTCTGTATCCACCTGCACGTATGTCCTATCCCAAACTTTTGAAATATTCTCTTAAAACACACACACAAGCACATGTCCTACCCCCGTTTTAACATGACAATGAGTGAAGATAAAGTAGCCCTGATTCTGCTGAGCCCAGAATGCCTCTGAGACTGAGTCCCTACTTTGGCAAATACTGGCATTTCATTTTATTGGTTCAAAGTAGGTCACCTGTAGGGTAATATCATATATATTAAGTGGTTAAACACATTGAGGAAGGACAAAAGACCCCGTTGTTACACCATTAAACAGACATATTCTTGTGACCATGGACACATTTACATCTTGTGTTGATTGGATCAGAGGGACACCTATTAGACTCCCATAGGACATGGTTATGTTGTGAGTGATGGGTTAATCAATAAACAGTTTGATAAGGTGCAAATGTGGACATAACGTGACACAGTGAATTATGGAGATGGAAAGTACATGAGTGAATGATTGGGTGTAATTCTGAGAATTACCAAATCTGTCGCCAGGGGCTCTGGCAAGTCGTGTGTTAAGACAGGCACAACATATTACCCTAATAGACTAATATGCAAACTATGGACCGTCCAATTACAGGACTTAATAACGCATAAACGATGCGGGTCCTGTTCTTACAAGACAAAGTGCTCAGTGTTAATTCAGGCAGGGCTATGTTCACTGTAAATATCACCAGCACCAGCTCTGCACTTTCTTCTGTATTCAACACAGAGAGTTAATGACGGAGAATGTAAGCATTAAATTAGCAGTAATTATATGGCCCCAGTGCTGTAAAGATTCAATTTCTTGGCAAGTCTAATGGGCTTAAGTGTCCCTGTGTGCGGCTCTCACTCTCCATCAGATATTTATGACAGAAACATACCTAAAGCAACAAAACAGCACTGCTGCATTAACCAGGGAGTTCTGCTTTTGACAGGTTTTATTTTCCTAGTCTTCAGAGTGGATATATTTATGTCAGTGTGAACATGTCCATAAATCCAGACATGCTCCTTTTTGTGTGTTATGTAAACACAACCAGCTTCTGTCCTACATTCATTTGAATGGACAACAGTTCAAGTGGCAGGTGAAGCCTTTTATGAGCCTCTATTTTTGGTTCACTTTCACTTTCTATGCGGAACCGTGTGTTAGCGGTCCCCTGTCCCTCCCCCTCTGGGAACCCTCCACTCCTTGGGCCAAACTGGGGCGGGGGAGGGATCCTTTATGCTGCCGGACACACCGAGATAATGGCCATTCCTCCACAACTGGCCGCACAATCAAAAGCAAAGAGGACTCTGAGGATTCCAGCTTTAACCAAGCCATTGTCCGGGCTAATTACATCTGAATGCGAGACCCACAGACCCCCACTACCTCCCTATAAGAGCCCAACCTCAGCCCCAAACAACCCTTCGGAGAGCAGCATCAACACAGTCAAATATATAGTCCACTTGTTCTTTAGGTGTAAGTGTTCACTAGGCACACACACACATGCACACGCATGCACACATGCACACATACACTCCCACCCACTAGATATTAGATCAGATCTGGGCTGGCGACACTCTGAAGTGATGAAGAGGTCTTAGAGGACTTAGGGGGTGAATAGAAAACATTGGGAAGAGCCTTTCTCCCAACGTACTCGCATAATCCAAATCTATAGCCTCCTTCTGCTCCTGCACTGCCATCTGGAGCTAGAAACAAGCATGCAGATTACAGTGTCAAACATCACATGTAAATACAAAGTACTAAGTAGTCTCTGAAGTCAGGTGCTAGTAGGTTCACTAGTATGTGTTGATGAAATAAGGGAATTGTGCATTGATTTAGAATATCAACATTATGAAAAATTTGACAATCTCTATCCAAGCATTGGTAAATACATATTCATATAGGGCAGCACCGATACTTGCAAAATGTTGACAAACAACATGTTGTAATGTGATGAATTAATAATTGCATCCTGGTTAAAAGTCCATGACATTCTTGTGTGTTACCGTAGGTTCTCTACAGCCCATGACATGTATGTAAAAGAGAGGCACTGTACGAGATGAACCCCATATTAAGCCCATAATAGATGAAAGATGCTTCATTCACCTGTACAGAAATAAACAGAAGATTCATGAATCATGGGTTATTTTCATATGGGAAGTTCCAAATATCTATATTGTAAAGCAGTGATGACCTGATTCCCTGGACAGGTTGATGTTAAAAGAAATCTGACCAAAGATTTGTAAGAAGAGTTTGTTTTTCCCTTAAAACTACCTTATACAAATATTATCAATGACGATATTGTAAATTTTATGATGCAGGGATGGAATATTTTGATATCAGTAAAATACATTGGGCTTTTGACAGCACTGTAAAATTGCAAGCCTCTGGCAATGTTGTTGCAAAAGAACTGTTTGCTGTACAAAATAACACTCTTTAAAGCTGTCCTATCCAATCAACAGTTCATCAGTCTGTAAACATTTGTGTAAACTTAGCTATTATGTCAGATCAATTATTCCATCAGTTTGTTACAAGGAAATGCGTATTAGACAATAACAAAAGTACATCCCAATTTAAGTTATGCCTTTAGATTAAGCCTCATCTGCATGGACAATAGAACATGACTTTTTTTGTTTCTATCTTAAGTATAATTATTTCTCTTTCTTTGTCTAGGGCTTCTAGAGGTACTCCTCTAACCATTTATGATATGAGGTTTCCGCCGCTGCAAGATCTTGTTGGTATGAGTTATGATAAAAAAGTCCCTGGATGCCTTTTTAAACGTGGTGTGTGTGCGAAAATCTCAGGGCTTGGAGGTCTTGCTGGTGTTCAGTTTAACATTGATTTATTCTCTTTTTCCAATTTATTTCTCCTTCGCCTGATCTGCCACTGGGAGGACAAATGGAGGAGAAACCAGCCCCTTAAACACACACAGTGACAAATGCATCCACTGTAAAAACACACTACAATTTATCCTATTTCTGAAAAGGACCAGGAAAGGAAATACTTTAATACCTTTAAATCTGGACTTTGCCATTTAAAAGCGAGCAAGTGCAACAGAAACACAGTCCAGGATAAGGTTTTTATATATTTATTTATTTTTATTAGACAGGAGAGTAAGAAGCAAGAAATGAGAGTGAAGTGTAGAAAGAGACACACAATCAAGCCTATGTGTGTGCTGCAACCAAACCGCTAAGCCACAGTACCGCTTGCAGAATACAGTATTGTCGATTGTTTCATTGTGTCATTCAGAAAAGACTATGAAGAAAAGAGAATGAAAAAAGTTAAAATGTATACTACACACACATTTCCATCCATAAAGCATATGCTCATTGTTGCAAAAGAGGTACTGATAAATCCCAAACTTGCATCTCCAGGAAATTGCCATGAAATTGGTGATATTCAAAAAAACATTTGTTCATAATTTCAAATCTTACAATACTATGAAAGTTGTTTGAAGATTATTACATATGTAGAGAGGAAAATATGTTAGATCCAGCCACAGAGGATCTGTATTCATCAGTTTCATCTTCAGTTTTGTTATGAACACCATTTGTAAGAGTTTTGGACATTCAAAGAATAGCAGCAATGTTTTGAATTGGTAATTACTATATTAATTGCTAAAGATAGAATCTCTTGTAATTGATTCATAGTACTAGTAGAAATTTGGCCAAAATAGAAAACAAAATCTATATACAATTGTGGCAGCTCCTAAAAAAGGAACAAAATCTATCTCTGTCAATGCAAAAATATCAGCCACCTCAAAAGTATTTTTCAGAATCAATATCTTTTTACACCCAAGTGACCATTGCATTAATCTATAAATCCACACCACAGGCCAGGTCTCAGGACAGCAGAGCCAGTATAAGACTTCCCATGTTGTCCCATATAACTGTCCCAGGAGAAGTCATAAAGACATAAAGGGACGAGCGCTCCTCTAGGTGAGTGCTCGTAACTCAGACACAGGTATTTTTAGTGTGACAGAGCTGTCAAGGGGTCCAGATTCATCTCATCTTCTGCTTCATAACAGCCCACACCAGCCACACGCAGCCAAGGCCTAAGTGCAGCTGTATATTACTGTCATGGCTTTGTGCTAATGGTTTGAAGAAGGAGTGTGGCCAGAAAACGCTTGTCACTTCTGCTCAGGAATGCTATAACAAACCTTAGTCTTGTTCAAAGTAGAATGCTTTTGGTTAGTTTATATGACTGCAATCATTGACAAAAAGCTTCACAAAAAGCTGTACAAATAACAATTATTCAAAAGTGAAATCCTACATCACACTAGATCAACATTTCCATGTTATAGTTGTTGTGATGTGCAGGGGCAACAGACAGTGTTTGTCCACTGATCCACAGGTTGGCGGTTCAAATCTCAACATAACCATCGTCAGTAGAGCGGTCAGATCCACTGACTCACAGGCTGGCGCCGTGATTCCAGCTATCACAGATGAATGCTGCCATTGTGTCCTTGGGCAAGACACTTAACCCACCTCACCTCCAGTGTCTGCGTACACTGGTGTATGAGTGTGTGTGTGAATGGGTGAGTGGTTCCTTGATGTAAATCTCTTTGAATGCCTTGAAGGTGAAAAAGAGCTACATAAAAATTTGACCATTTACCATGTGGCCAGATCCGTAGGAGGGGCCAACAACTTCATGGCTTTTTATTGTGATGACTTTTACGTCAGCGTCTGTTGCACAATTTTTAACCGTTGAAGTCAGCAGACATGTTTCTTTTATTAAGTTGTTTTAGATGAATATTGCAATTTAAAATGTACAAATTATAACATAAGGATCCATGGGTGTCATAGATTATATATATATATATATATAAAAAAGCCCTTTATGTTTAGGTTTACTTGCATTGAGGATTTAAACATCTTACTTCATATGATCATATTGTGACTTGAATAATCCCAACTGGTCATCAAATAATAGTGACATCCCTTATTGTCACTGTAGATGAGGTTTTATGCCAGATGCCCTTCCTTTTGCTACAAGCCACATACGGTAGCTGAATTAAGTAATGAAATCTATGGGTCTGTTCACACTTGCACATGCACCACATCACAATTGAGATTAAATTTGGGCAAAACCAGAAGTGGCCTTGAACAGTGCTAGCACCTGATCAAACCAAGTTTAAATGAAAACTAAACTGGGCTCAAACCAGTGTAACCCTATGTGAGGAACTTCTAAACAGTGGCCTCCATTTTCACCCCATTGTTTAGTTTTAAAACCATACCATCCTTAATAATAAAAAGAATGTTATGATAAAGGGAGTAAGTATTCTAAAACAAGTTGGTCTATGTTCAACAGTAAGTGCAGATTGGGACCACTTTACCTTCTTTTGCAGACGATGAAGAGGAAGGACTGAGGGGCGGAGGGAGGGGGCAGGTAGGTCGTTAAACCCACTTGAAAGCTCCGTGCACTGATCGATCGTTCTGAGCCAAGCAGGGATTAAAATCTGGCTAAGTCTGTTCCAATCAATAGTGATGGCTCACCCTGGGTTAAAATGGGTGTAAATCTCCATACATGTCCATACATAGGTCCACACATATGGTCTACAGTGCTGATAAATCTGCTGCTATCCATGCAAATAGACACAGAATGGCCACAGAGCTCACATAGTCGATACCCAGAGTACCCATAAGCCCTTACCCCAGCTCTATCCTGTTGTATCAGTGGAGATATACAAGTGCTTTCAATGGCAGAGTGAGTTAAGCTGATCTTAATGTGTTTGAGGATCTGTGTGCCAGAGTGTGAACAAGACAAATACAATGGTAAGATGGATTCAAAGAGACACATAGACTTTTTATGGAGACGTGCACAGGTTCAGACAGCAAAGCAATAAAAAAGCAATGACTTATAGACAGTGGGTTGACATGCATGATTGACTGCTTTACAGGCTAATGAAGGATGGTCATCACAGAACCTATCGACCCACAAGCACAGGTCTGCCTATCAATTACCAATACTGATCAATGCAGCAATATGCAACAACAGCAAAGGAAAACTGTTGCATGTCTATAGGAGTCCTACAATGTACAGCTTTATCGTCTCACACTTAATTGTTAAGTACAACATCCCTTCATCCAATATGATTTTTCACTGTTTAACTTTGAGCCTTTAGTGATAGGGTATAAGTTACAAAGATTGCTAAGGAATCTGTAATTGTTTCAAGTTCATATAAGCTTTGTTTAATGACTAAAAGCTTACTACCTATTTTAGTAAGATGATAAATGTACAATAAGCAGTGGTGGAACATATTGAAGTAAAAGTAGTAAAGTACTATAAATGTAAAACATTTATGTATCTGCACTGTACTCAAGTACATTTTAAAGTGAATACTTTTTACTTTTGCTTCACTACATTTGAGAGCAGGTATCTGTACTTTCTAATCCACTACATTTTTGAACTAGACTGAAAAAAGTATTTCTTCTTATAGTTTGAGATTTGTGAACATAAATACACAAATAAAAAAGCTAGGAAAAAAACCCAATAACAAATTCAGTTGCTTCTGCTGAAGAAATCTCAGCACAAATCTTTATCAAAAATCGATATATATTTTAAGCTTTATTAGCTCTCAAAATCTGCAAAATACTTTTACTTTTTTAAAAACAGGTACTTTAATACTTTTACTTAAGTAGATTTTTTTAATGTGAATAAGATCAATGTGATGTTTTGTGTAGGAGAAGTCATAGATGTGCTATGGTAATTGCATCATTTATTAAGTTACAAAAGTCCTGCTCTTTAGTCTCAAAAAGGTCTGTAGTGGGGTAAATGAAAATTACAAAAAACTACAATTCTACAGAATAACACAGTGGGCATGTGAAAGCTGTATGGAAGACCTGAACATTTTTCAGCGTATCAAAACACAAGCTTTTAATCTAGCTCAGGTTAACATTTAGCACATAAAAATCATTCACTCATTAACATTCACTTGACTCACACATTCATAAACCAGAGTAGACTGCAGACAATGGAGGTGAGAGGCTCTAAAGTGTCTTGCTCAGGAACACAATGGGAAAACAGGGTGCATAGGATAAAACTCCCACCCTTCAAGTTAATGTATAAATATTCTACTTAATGAGTTACTGATGAGGTTGTTTTGAAGTTTCTGTAGGCTTAAACCTTTAACAGATATCCTTTGGTTGTTCAATGTGAGCTTATTCAGGATTTCAATTTTGACGCTCTTGCAAATGTCTGAACATTTTCATTTGTTGCTTTTTAAAATATTTATTCCCTACTATTACTGTTAGATAACTTTGAACACATATTTCTCTGCGCCCTTCACAAAACATTTGGTAAATTCTGGGCTCATTTCAGTGATGTCAGGCCACTTTTGTGCAGTGGGTGAGAGCTGTCCTTCACGGCTCTGGAGTGAAATCAGTAAAGGGCTCTGCTGATGACTCACAGGTGCAAACACTGGTGAATTATGGGCGGGAGCAAGGGTCTGGGGGGGTGACAACAACAGAGAAAGGGATAGACGGCAACAATAATCATCAATAGGTTTATACTTTCACTCACGCCTTTTAGGTTATTAGTTAAAATCTGTTTTGTCCCAGTACAGATATATTGTAAAATGCAGCTCTTAGGGTTAAATTAATGATGTCTGCTGTCTGCATCTAACTACAGTGGTGTATTCTCTGCAAAACAGGAAGTACGCCATTAGCACGCTACGCTTTGTGTGACGGTAAACTCGGCTCTGGTCTGAGAAAGTTGTGAAAAGTGCTTATAGACTCACTGCGGTGAATAATTAAGATGCTCTGCAAAAAGTTTAAATGCGCTACCTATGTTTTTCACATTTTTGAGACAGTAAAAATTTGGTACAGGACCTTTAATTAATATATACCCAAAGTTCTAATAATGAATTACTTTATACTAGATTTAACTCATACAACTTTCAGTCAAACACACATTATGTTGGTAACTAATTCTATAATGACTGGCCTTCAGTTTTATCACAACATATTACTAGAAGTGAGTAGCTCAATCGGTGACCCTGTCCTTTTAATGTTTATGGCAAATCTATTTTTTTCTATAGCCACTACCACATCAGTGATCACATTTTTTCCATAATCTAAACAACAATTAAAATTTTAACGATAAGAAGCACAAGAAACAACCACCTCAGATGTTCACAGCAGAAGTGGTGTTTGCAGGTCCTGAATCAAGATGAATGTCCCGAGATTGAACTAGGACAGAGCCGGACCTCAGGGACCAGTGCTCCTGTTCAGTGTGTGGTAATCAAACTCACCGCTGGCTTGTTCCATATGTTTTACTGTCTGTCACAGCAGACTGCAAAAGGATCTGTTACAACTGTTATAAAAACAAACTTGTACATGATACAAATGATAGGACTATATTAAAATCAGAATAATGCCTTAAAATATTACTGTTTTGAAGATATATTTTAGA
This sequence comes from Periophthalmus modestus, assembly GCA_019594935.1. Classification (NCBI taxonomy): domain Eukaryota; kingdom Metazoa; phylum Chordata; class Actinopteri; order Gobiiformes; family Gobiidae; genus Periophthalmus; species Periophthalmus modestus. The sequence goes on from JAIEZT010001328.1 coordinate 11,747,687, forward strand.
TTTGTCATAGTCTATAGTCTATAGTTCTCAATCAAAATTACACCTGCACAGATACCCATTCCACTTTCATCGTCTGACTGGCAGCTGAACAAAACACGAAAAAATGAAAGGGTGTCACAGCTTTGTAAGGAAACACAGCTTTACACGCTTTTTTCATGCATATCAAATGTGTTTCTGCAATTGGAAAGCATAATAATTCGGGTAGAGGGACTTACTCTTGGAGGCAACCTAGCCAATTAATTTGCAGCTCAGATCTCGCCGCCTCACTAGAGAGGTGCTAGGCTACATACTACTGGGCTAATTTGTGTAGCAGGTCTGTATTAAATATATGCATGAGGCTAATTCGGTTAGTGTCGTAGCCCTGTAGCTGTGGCGTGTGCGGCGCTAGCTCCCATTAGCGATGTTTCTGCCTCTAGTGGAAATCAACACAAGTCGAGGCCGATGCCACATTTTTGCATAAAGCAAACAGAATTAAATTTGCCTGACTAAATCAAAGTGTATGGTGCCAAATGTGGGACGCGCTCACTCCCCTGCTGTCTGAGTCTGTGTGCATGTCCGCCGCCTCTCACAGGGATAAATTACTCCGGAATCATAAAAGAGGCAAATATTACACAGAGAGGAAAAGAGAGGTTTGAGTGGAGAGGGATTCTAGCTCCAAACAATCCCAGCATGCAGTGGGCTATGAGATGTCTCTGGTGTGTTGGAGCTGCTTGGATTTTTGTCAGGCTCAGCATGTGTCTGTTTGGATCTGCTGCATGTTTTTATATTTACTCTGCTCAGTCCACAGGAGGATCCTCATGTATTTGTACTTAGATATGTTGGGCATAAACGAGACAAAAACAAGAGAGAACTCATATACTCAGACTGTGTGAAGGCATATAAATAATTACAAGAGACAAGTGAACACTTTTTTGTTAACCCATAGCTCTAAGTGGGGGTGGACTAAAATCTGTAGCTCTAGTAGAGCATAGTTTGCTTAAGTTCTTGTCAATGTCCTCCTGATAAAAAGCCTTTTTGGTGCACATCCTGGTAGAGGATGTCTGACATCATGTGCCATACAGTTGCAGCTGCTCAGGACTAACCCAGGACTAACCCATGCAGTTTTACTGTACACCTTACATGTGTATAATGACAAATAAAGTATTTCACCTAACTGTAACCACAAAAGCGAGTTGTAAGGGGTAGAGGTAGGTTTACATACATCATATTATTTATGATTTTGGTCAAAAAACAACTTCTGTTTTGAACAATGGTGAGTGAATAGAACAGGGCAAATATGCAAAAGACACAGACATCCAGAAACATGCTGTACTTTCCAATCTAAATTTGGCAATATGTTTAGAGCCACTTAAAACATATAGGCTACGCCAAAACAACATCTCTAAAACTGCTTCAAGTCAAAATCAAAAGGTGACCTAAATGTTCCAAATGATACCAGAGTAGGAAACCAAGTTCATATATTTTTATTGTCAGGGTATTGTACCAGTTGTACAGAAGAATGTGTGTGAGATTGGAATGGACTGAAAGGAGGAGACACACAGCTCTTAACGGTTCGCAGAAAAAAAAATAAAATAAAGGGGAAAGAAGAGAAAGGCTCGCTTGGCTGTTCCTATTGAACTTGACCTGCGGGCCAGATCAATGTGTGTGTGTGTGTGCACGCTGGTGGCTGTCCGCAGAGCTGCAGATCAATGTGTCTCCGTGTGCCACGGAATGAGAGAGCACACTGATTACCCAGGGGTGACGGGCGCGCTGGAGGAGGTGGCGGGGGGGAGGGAGGGCAGTGCAGGAGGATACAGAGGAGGTGGGGGTCTGGGAGTACTGGTGATGAGATTGAGCCCAGGACAGAGCTGAGACTGGGATCAGGAGAGAAAAGCCAAGCTCATTTCATTTTCATTTTTCCTTCTGTCCCTAGACTACAGCCACACTTTGGGGCATTCCATATGGTGTCAGAAGTTCCACATCCAGATGGCAAAGATCAAACTGGGAATATGGAAAAACTACTTGAGTCTGATCAATTTCTTTTGTTTGTTCTGTTTTTCATGAACTCGAAATGCAGCAGTTTATAGGAGCCACAACAATTCTATAATGTTCAAGGTTGAAAGTTTAGTGGGGTGAGAAAACAGTCCACTGCAACTTAGGAACGTATAGGATATCTTATAGAGGTGCAATTAGGTAATTTTGTTGCTTTGGTGCAAACAAGATATAGATTACAGTACTTTTTTTTTTTATGATTCTGTTAGATTTATGCTATAGAGCAGAACGATCTGACAAGGATTGTGATTAGATTAGTATTTCCAGTTTTAATAATAGGATTCTGTTGAAAGTTCAGATTTTGAATGTGTCCAGAAGAATTGACAAACAGACATAAATATGAACTAACATGCTAATAAGAAACACATTTCAGAATGTGTTGTAAAGATCAAAACTACAGGGTTAACCATTTTTATGCAGAATTACGACACATTTTGTTTGTCGTGGAATCTATGGTATACTTCAAAAATTGCAGCCTTTGCGATTTGCTAATTGCACTCATTCAAATTGGGATTTAAATCCAATTGCAGCCCTAGTTTATGCCACTTCTGAGTTCTGTTTGCGTTCATAAACAAATTTACAGAGACTGGCCTGGAGGGTTGTCAGGCGCAGAGAGGCTCATTTGAGAATAATTTGCAGTGGTCTGTCATGTTTTTCCAGTGCTGTACTTTATGTTGGGGTCTTGTTTTTGATGTTAAGAGTGTGAAGGAGTGTGGTTCAATCCTCAGCACTGCGGGACTCCTCTCATGTCGCTCTCTCTCTCTCTGCTCTATAGCTCCCTACAGCAGCAGAAGCTCTGACCGTGTCCAATCAGCACGTTGCCACTATAAAGTGAATGTGTGCGATGGAACCAAGGACTTGAGGAGGTGCTACTCTCTGCTTTCTATTTGAACTGCCATATTTAATGTACAATGTGTGTGTGCGTGGAGCCTATAGCAGCAAACAGCATGTGGTATAGCAATGTATAGAGATAAAGGACAGGGATAGCTAAAGGTGCGCTAACTTCTCTGGTGAGAGTTTTGTCACCTGCATGTCTCCAGGGAGATGTTATTGCCTTTCTAGGTATGGCATTAAACTTGTCTATCACACATTTATTCAATTACAGGTGGTGTCATTGCACATTGCACTAGTGGGGTCACTTGCTTGTGTCCATGGGGATTAGTTTAATGCAAAACTACGGAAAATCTTAGGCAAAGCAATAACATCCACATAGAGACAAGCAGATGGTGGACTCTCCGTAAAGTTACTAGTGCACTTTTATCACGATATGACAGATGTGAATTTGTGTTTGAAAAATATAAAAACAACATTTTTCAGTTTTAGCAACATTAGAAACAATTTTCCATCTTCTTAGAACCAACACAAGACGATTGCAACAGCTCCTTTATGGTTGAAGGAGGCATTTTTATTACAAGCAAGAGAACTAGGAAAATCATCATAAATCACCAAAGCCACCACCGATTTGCAATGATTATTTAACAGGTAGAATATGGAACCAAACTGTGCTTACAAAAACACATTAAGCCTAATCATATGAATCAGAAATGTCAGCGGAACATCATGGGCGTTTTGATAAAATTACACAACATGGCTGAAGCATCGACCAGTGATTTAAAGGCCAATGACAGACAAGTCGGTATGTTTTCAGAATGAGTTTGTATTGATCTGCGAAAGGAGAAAACTGTCAATCTGCTTTTAGATAGCTGACATAAAATGACATCAAAGTACAAAGCATAAAATGTCACCATCGCTGTCAGAATATTTAACCATTGACTTTTACTCTGTACATAATAAATAATCGCACACATTAAACAGTCTGGGTTAAAGCTTTTATGAGTATGCTAATACAGACTATTTGGGCAGTTGTTGCTAATTGCATGACTTTGATTGAGGCTATTATGAGCGGGTTGTAACTGTCAGCTTGTGCATGACCTCAACTGATGCCACAATCACCGGACCCCACTCTTCGCCCTGGCCCCACCTCGGAGGAGCCGCTCTCAGTGGGGAAATTGAATTGGAGAGTTGACCCTACCTGACACAAGGCAAGCACCATTGATTTTTATTGAAACGTGTGTCATCAATACTGAAATTGCCTTTGATTCAGTGTGTGTTAGTTTCCCCTCTGAAAACTGCTGTTTGGATCTTACGCTCTCCTCACTGTCTTTGTTTGATGTCATCATTTCACAAAATTACTACTGAGTTACAAAGGTCAATAGTAAGATTAGGATAATGAGAACTATAATTATGAAAGGAGATATTTTATTTGACACTAAAATGTAGGACATTATTTGTGTTTACTGTAACAAGCATGAGCCAAGTACTGATACAAAATTGTTAGATTCTTCAGCAATGTAACTGATTCTGTGTCACCTCTGAGAGTTGAGTATACACTGATAAACCAACGTCTAGAAACTGCCAAGAAGGTAAAGGAGGTTTGCATTAGTATGTAGGCAATTAAACCTTCCATAATAAAACAAAATCTTAGATTAGGGGTTAGTGTTGTGAATTAGCACATTAACACTGACATCAAAATCAGGTTACCTATAATGTATCAAATCTATTAGTTGTACGTGCCATCGTACAAGCAATAAAATGCCAGAACTTTCTTCACGAATTAGGATCACGTTCATAGATAATGGTCTGAAGTACATAGACTACATTTGGGTATCGCTGCTCTTCACTTTGCGCTCTTAAATAATACCTTAAAGCAGACCTTTTAAAGCATTTTGCAAAATTAACTTTTTAGAGTTTTTAACCATGTTATAGTTGTTTCTCCTCACCATTTACTCACCGAAAGTTGTATATGGAGTTATTCGTGCATGTTTGAGCAATCTTTAATCGCTTTACTTTGTTCTCCAATTTTATTTTCTTAATCGGTGAGATGCGCAGGATTCTGCAGCATTACATAGTCACAAATGAAAAAAAAATCTGCGACTCGCTTGTGTGATCTGCAGCTATTCATCGGAGGTGCCAACTTTTTGTTGTGACTATGTTTACGGCAACAGCAGCTCCCATTGGGCACCGCAATTTTCTAACACGGAAGTCAGCAGACTTGTTTCTTTTATTATGTTGTTTTAGATCAATATTGCAATTTAAAATGTGCAAATTATAACAAAATGATCCACAGGTCTTATAGCTATAGAGCAGACACAAGCACAATATCAACCTCTTCCTCACCCTTGTTCTATTTAAATGTTTATTATTTGCAATGCAAAATCCATCGAGGGTCAGAAGTCAGCATACCCCCTACTCCAAAACACTGGACATAAAAATCACACCAACTCTTTACAAGCTGATCTATCCTTAATATCACTACAACTTCAGCAACAAAATAACATCTTTGTTTGGTGAAGCTTATAACCTATCGATGCTTGTGGCTGCACCAAGCTCACCCATGCTTTAGTTTATAGCCCCATTACCAAACACCTGAATTCTGTTTTGGCACATGGTTTCACTAAGAGAAAGAAGTGATGAAATGCAGTGCAGGAGGTTGTGGTGGTGCATATTGATGACAAGCCAAGAGCTCCCTGCTGGGCTTAAGGCTTGATCCTAAAGTGCCCCTGGATGGCTTTGTAACGGAGAGCTACTCTGTGCTTCACCTTCTCTTTCTCACACACACACACAGCTGGCTACATGACAAGAGTAGTCTGAAATATTTACTGATACAATTAACTGGTCACTGAAATTTAGAGATGTGTCAAGATAGCAATATACTGTGTCATCTAATTAGTTGTTACAGTTACTAGGATCGTCAAAAGTATCGTAAATCAGATACTAATCCATACTAAAACTAGTATCGAAACGAGATACTCATTTGAGCAAGTATCGATACTGAAAAAAATCACATTAACTGGAGCCTTTCTTGAACAGTTTTATCTTGAGTTTGAACAGAACCAATATAAAGTAAACATATGTATGGAAAGCACGATTATCAAATCTATCACCATATCCTGATATTATTGTATTCTGAGGGACCATGTAATTCCCAGCTGATACAGAAATAGATCAAATTCGATTATCAAGTAGTCTATGTCATCTATGAAATCAGTCAAAAAGTTTCAAAAAGTGAGAGAACAAAGCACAGAAACTTGCCGTATGATCTTTCAAACAAGGGACAAGGTTATATTTCCGGTTTAAACACATTTGTATAATTTACGATCCATTCACTTTTTCTGCCATATTCAACCAAAATATTTACAGGCCTGTTTCACCCCTTTAGTTTTTGGATTAGAAAAGATGATCTGATTATTGTAACATGAAAAACTCCCAACATATCAAGATATTTATTTTTGTCAATATGGCTCACCCCTACAGCTCTGACTTTGCAACTGTCGGTATTTCTCTTTCTAACAAATGCTGATGGACTCTCATATTTCCTCTGGTAACAAGCGTGAAAATGGCCTCATAAATCCAAAGTGTTTTTTTACAGGGACCCACATTGAGCGAGCCGAAGGGAGATGTCTTATGTAAATAAAACAACACGACATCAGTAATACGCCGCTTGTTGCTGCCACCGGATCATAATGACACAGTGGGGGACTTTTAGTGGAATATGTCAACAGTTCGATTAGAGTGTGATTGTGTGTTGGTGTGTGTGCGTGCGTAAGTGTGAGTGCATGTGTCTGTGTGTGTGTGCCTGTGCGGATGCCCCCACGCCGACAGCGTAGTAGATAATTTGATATTTCATCACAGGCACGATGTGACCACGCTGTGGTCCACAGAGCTATAAGCAGAGGGAGTTTACTTCATCAAAATATACAAACAAATGTTATTAAACATAGGGACTAAGAGTGATCAGAAACATAGCCCAGATGTTGAGATGGACAGTCATAGCCTCCAGGCAAACCAAAATAGTTGCTTTGGAGACATTGAGTATATCACTGTTAATGAGAAAACTGTCAAAAAGCTGCAAAAAATGATGAACTTGCCTTGCAGTGTAATCTTTTCAACAAGCTCATAATTCTGCTCTATTGTGTTTTAAAGCCAGTTCACTTTTTATGAAATACTACCTCAACCACGGCAATTACGTGTATGTTAACAAATTTTTGGTGGACTGCAAAAATATGATCCTTTTATCATTATCAAAAGAATGCCAAACATGTAGAGACTTTTATTTTGGTTAATATTGCCCACCCCTAGTCAGATGTTTTATTATTTGTCATATATTTGCTCACATAATGATAAAAGTGAGCTATTTTCTAGATCTAGATACTTAATCTGTAAATGCACTGGCGGATTCTTATTGCTGTAACATTCTGTCACACTAGGCTGTCGGCATGTGGTGTCCATTATGTTGATGCACCACTGTTTACAAATAGCTCTATATGGTTTAGTTATATCTAAGCATGTGTCCATCAAACACTTGCAACCAGTAATAACTATCATCCTTCACATTATACGAAAAAAAAAAAGATAGCGACAGAGGAGTGGTATAACACACACACTATACAGGTGATCCTCCAAGACACCCTCTTAAATGTCACCTTTATTATTACTCTTAACTCCCCCTTGTGGCCAACAGATCAGAAGGCATTTTATCAGCTACCTACACTCCACTGCATGAGAAGAAATGATTGTGTCAGACAACCAGTTACATATCACAGTCTGATAATGATTTTAGAACAATCTATCAATATTATACAATGGCTTAACCCCGGTAAAGGTGAAGGATGGAAAAGGTGTCGATGCTTGCATACAAATACAGCCCAAAGACACACACCATCTGCTAGCTAGCTCCTCTGGCCTCACACACATGCCCTCGCGCTTTGCCCCTCTCCGACCCGTGATGGATTGGCTGCACTCCCGCTGTGACAGACGAGCGATGGATGGAGAGCTGAGAAGATGAAGGAATATTGTGCATGTGTGTGTGCGGGGGGATTGTGCGTTTGTGTGTGTGTGCGGTTGTATTGGAATAGAGGGAAAAAGCTGAGCGCAGTGGTCTCTGTGCCAGCCAGGATCTTACAAGGGGCCAAGCAGATCATTTCCTCCTCGAGAGCACGTGTCATTTGCTCTAAACAAACAGGCCTTGGGTGGACATCGCCGCAGCTCAGGACCTGACCTGTCAATCGCCCCTCTCCTCCCTTAGGTCCTCTGCCCTTATCCGCTCAATATTATATCTGGGTATTGAAGTGTAGGTGTGCATTTTATAACTGCTGTGTACAACAAAGTCACAAGTGAATCTTTACTGTAGTGGCCTTCTTCGTCACAGCACATCCTATGGTCTCACAAACTGATACTTTTGAAACATGCACAATAGGCAAGTCCTCCAGCTCATCATGAACCCACCTCCAGATGGGAAAATGGGATACCACCAGGCAATTAAAGCTGGGGTAATGGCAAAGAGTGTATTTAAATCTAATCTTGTTCCAGACGCTCACATACCCTTGGAATATTCCTTTATTCACATGCATACATTTTTGGGCATGTGTACAGTTTTAAAACAGCTTTTTCAGACAGTGAAGAAACACAGGGGTGGACCGTTAGAGTAGACTGGAAAGGACAACACTATCACTATGTCTTGAGGGTTCATAACTCTGGGTGCTGGGTCCTGCACTGATGGTAAAAAAAAACAAAAAAAAATTCTCTTCTCTTAGAACAGTGTCATACCTCTTCTCTTCAACTCTCAGGCTGCTACAACTGATTCTATAACATAAACCGCCATCACACAGACAATACACTCTCATGCCAGCGACATATTTTAGAGATTTCAGTTGCAAACAGAATGCAACAGTCTGATTCTGACACAAAGTGATGTTTTTAAAATACACTCTGAATCTAAAACTGAATTAAAGTAAGAATGTAGGTAGAAATCTATTCTTTTGGACAATGCATTCTTTCATAGGAGGAATGAAGAGGACAGAAAATGAACTGTTTAACTTTATGCATACACAGGTGCTGCATGTTTAATCTCTCTTTGTACACCTTGGAAACAGGTAAATGTGAATGTAACTAATGCATGAAAATCCCAATAAGATAATTCTGGAGTAACTCTTGTCAGATACAACCCTAAGAGTGAGTGGAACTGTGGAAGAATGTGAATCTAATTTGAATGAAATGAACCATAAGCCATAGGAATAAGCCATATTACATTAGGCATCAGTCCCAAATGTCACAGATGTTTTCCTGTGGTGATACCAAAGGGAAAAGTCTATAAAATGTGGTGTAATTTTCTTCTATAGTACCATGTTGTAAAAGGGGCTGCACCTGTCCCTCTGCTGCAGCGCCTTGTTGGCCTTTGTGTCAGACATGATTTGTGCCACCACACCAGGAGCGTAGTGTGTGCAAACGACCAATTACATTTGCTGCTAATTACACACTTAAAGAAGTAATTAGGCCTGTCTGTTCCAGTGCTACAGTGGGGCCCTCTGTGCAGAGTTCATACTACTGCATTTTAATTAGCATATTAATCGTGTACACTTAACATATATGGAAAACAGCTGGGGACAAATAAAATCATTTTCTTTATATAGCTGAAATGTGTGCCAGTGTCTGAATACAAAAATACTTATCAATGCAGAACATACTATATAAGTTTAATTGAACAATCTGGTAAATACGCACAGTAAATTCATATTGTATTTACAAAGTATATCTATACAATGCATTAAACAGACTATTTTAAGAGACAGAGATGGAAACTTGGGAATAAATTGGTGCAACTAACTGTAACTAAAATGTATTATTTAGACTGATGAAAAAGTAGCACTGCTGTCATAACAACAAAATATTATGTCTTTGGAATGGTGAAAATCGCTCAAAATGGCATCTGCAGTGCAAACATGAGGTTGAAACCCAGAAAGAGAGCTAGTTCCTAAATGATTATGTTCAACATTTGTGGATTTTAGGTTTGTATATTACTAATAAAAATGACCAAAAAGGAAATCAGGCTCTTGCCCCCATATGATAGCATGACATCATCACAATCTACAATCTGAAAACCACAATATCTGTGATTCCACACTCAATACTGTACAAAGTGTAGCAAAACATAAACACAACACCAGAAGAATTCACATGAGCTGTTCATACAGTAGGTGTCTATTGCACTGACAGAGCTATAACAGTCTTCATGTGAACTGGAGCCTATGTGCGCACTGGAGCTGCTGCTTAAGAATCCACTCACATCTGGGGCTGGCAGGCAGGCAGTAAGGCGCGTTCATGCTCGCAGGTTTGCTTTGGTTCATTATAATACCCCCTTGCCCATATAGCCACTGACGCACACATCCAGATAGAGAAACAAGCAAGTATGTGCACATATATATAAAGCTTATGGCAGTTGTTTTGTTTCTGTATTGTGTGTGACTGTTGTGTTGGTTCATGTGTGCGTATTGGTGCTCAGCAGCAGTGATAAGCCCACTTAGACTCTCCCCTGATCTGCTCTGCTCCAGGTTGGCGGCCCCCTGCTTTGCCTGACACACTTTCACACTTGTGCTCAGCTAACTATCTCTATGGGGACATTTCTTGGATGCCATTACATAAATGTAGCTTTGTACTTCTTGGGAAGGAACATACAGATCAAACAAAATTTAAAAAAATAACACATAAAAGATAAAAAACATCCTTACATATAAACAAATAATGTCCTTACAGTTAACAATAAGATCGATAAAGCATATCATTTTACTGAGAAACTGTAAGCATATTGAACTTTTTTTTTTTTTTTTTTATCTATTTGATCTATTGCAAAAGCCATGCAAGTGTATAACTAAATATATGGGAAATTAGATTTTTGCAAATATAAATGAAAACAAAACCAGACATTTTACATTACTCTATCTGAACTGAGCCACTATGTTAAATGCAAGTCATTGGTGTGAAACCAGTTAAAATGCTATAACACCACTGCTATACAATCAACAACCACTAATCCAAAATCTCCTCTGAAACTGTAATTGTCCACACAGTGTTACAAATGCATAAATGCATGCTTGTGCACACAGCTGGAGCCCTGTGCTTAGCTGCTAGGTGATCTGTGACGGCCCGCCACTCAAACACATGGCACAAAAGACTAGAGGATGCTGGGAAAGAAGTAAAAAAAAAAAAAGAGGGGTGGGGGGGTGCTGAGGTGAAGAGAGAGTGGGTATCACTGTCTTTCGTGCATTGCTCTCCCTCGCTCACTCTCCCCTCCTCCCGCCCCACCCCGTCTCTCCCTCTCTCTCTATCTCTCTCTCTCCTTGGCTGCTCTGGCTGTCTTCTTATCGGCCCACTCCTCACTCTCCTCCATCTGACTGAATTTGGCACCTGCTCTTCAGCCCCCCCTTCCTCCTCCCCTCTTTCCTCTCCCCCCAATCTCTATTTCACCCACTCTTTATTTTCCCTACCTGACCGTATGTCACTTCATCTAGTTCTCATTTACTTACTTTGGCAGGAAGCACGAGATGAAAAGAGAGGAGCTATACGCAAAGGTATTTTACTCCAGCGCAGCACAATAGCGGAAAAAAACACAAGTGTGGTGGAAAAAGGCTGGCCATTGTACAGGTTTTGTTTGTCATTTTTGGATGGAAACGAACAAAATAACAAGCTTAAAATGACTGTCTGCAACAAATCTCATACCACAGTAACTCATATAGTCCAATACACGGTTGGTAAGTCTTCAATTATTTATGTGCTGATCCAAAAATGCATCCATCACAGAGCATTGCAAAGGTGAACAGAACCATTTTCAACAATAAAAACCTGCTTCTTCTCTGTCAAACAATGGCGTGTGGTATTGACTGTGGCTATGTCAGACCAAGGCTGGGAACACTGAGGTTTATTGATGCTCAAAAAAGATAGAAGGCTGTGAAAACCTGCACAAATATAACACGTAGCCTATGTCTCTGTTAGTGTGAAATTACAATAAAAACTAAAGTTAATTAAATGAGGATGCAAATACAAACAAAACAATCAAAAAGTATACAATGATATTTTGTTATGGTGAAACATTTGAGCTGATTAAAAAAAAAAAAAACTTTAAAAAACCCCAACATAAAATACAAAACAACTGTCGGTCTATGTGTTCACACAATTTACTCTGTAGTCATGTGGTTATAGTGATGATGTCTGGATTTTAAAATAAGTTTTTGTTCATGGCAGCCTACATAGACAACGATTGTGTATATGGAATCAGGAAAACCAAGTATAATTGTGCGTATGATTTTGCAGTAAAACTACCCAATCAAATCAAGTCTGCTAAAATCAATTAATATAAGGTAAAGCTGGTTTTCAAGTGTGATATATTAATCCAGTTAAAGTAGAGGTAGTTTCTATTGATCTAATAGCAAGTGGAATGGGAGTGATTTTGCATGCAGCCTCAGAAGATGTGAGATTTTGTAAGAGTTTTTAGTACTAAAGTTGTGGCCAAACCCCCTTTTCAAAGCCTGATCTAGTCAGATCTCAAAAGCTATGGGCTACCCCAGGGCAGCTGTGGCTACAGAAATAGCTTACCATCACAGAGTATAGAGTGAATGAATAACGCCCAAAACTGTAAAGCATCTGTATAAGACTAATGAATTAAAATTCAGCAATGAACTGTTTGTGAATTTTCCTTTTAGCTAGGGGGGCTTTCCAACAGCCATCTGACCATAGAATTTTGTTTACCTAAAAAAAAAGAAAGAAAAAAGTAGTATAGCACTGTTTGAAGATGAATTTGTAAATAAGCACCTGAACTACATCTGATCATACTGCCAACATAATTTTGAGCATTGCATTTAAATGCTAGAAACTCCATTTGATATGGGCATCCACAGGGAAAATATAAAAGACATGAGTAAAGGAAAGCTCTGCCGTAGATAGATGACAGAATGATAAGACTTGGTGGAGTGAAGTGAAAAATGGTGAGTACTTTGTTGTTGAAGAGAAAGAGCTTCGTCAGCGTTATGGATCCATGGCCGTGGGTTAAAGAAGACACAGAAGTCCTCATCAGCAGCAGCACCTCCAGAGCTGCACGAACGGCTGACTCATCATCCCCTCATACACTACAACTGTTACTGCCTCTGGTGTAAAACCTGCTCTGTGTCGCCTCACATCACCACACTCGTTAACTTACTAAATATGTCTGCCCCAGCGTGCTCCTGTTAACGGTGCAGTAGTAAGTACTGGGCTCATGGAAAGAAACGAATGGTGGAGAAAAACAGAGTTTAGTAATGCCCCTTAATTGTATGTGTTGTAATTGTATAGAAAGGTAAGGATGAACCATTTTGGAAACAACATTTAATTGCAATTACATTACAATTCTAAAAGGTTCAGACTACATTTGTGATTTGTTTCAGGATTCAGTTCACTGTGTACATTTCAAAGATGTCCAGGAGAATTAACACTCAAGCGAAGACTAAAAAACAGCTAAATCAATTAGGGTTGTCAAAA